>PVHY01000296.1:0-263459 GCA_004024945.1 Uropsilus gracilis | reverse complement strand
GAGGGAGGGAGAGGGAGGGGAAGAGAGGGGGGAGAGGGGGAGAGAGAGAAGAGAGAGGGGAGAGAGAGAAATGAACAAGCTTAAGTGGTAATTGGTTGCCTGCTTCAACAAGGATTAGAATCAGTTAGCAATATTCTACAAGACTGAAGCTATTAAAATAAAGGGAAACAGCTGAAAGGGAAGGAAGGCATAACTGTCAGTTCAGAAAACTTTACAAAAAAGTATACCTGCTCCCCGCCCTCATGTACACACCTGTCTATTTGACCTGCTGCTGAATGCTAGTCAATGATTTGCTTCAGAATTGAGTCATCTGTTAGCAATGATCTTTCTTTCCCATGAAGATATTCTATGTTATCCATTCAATTATATTTTGCATCTTTTCTTTACCTCTATTTCATTTGGTACCTACTAAATTTCCCGAATGATTGGATATATGGTTTTATTCCTATTTTCTTTTCAGAGATTTATGGGTTTTTTTCCTGTGTCTACCCCTTATGTCAGTTTACACCAGTTTCTTAAAGTAGCATCTTTCTCCAATGACAACCTAGGTCTATTTTTAAATGGAATTAATGAGTTTAAGAAAAGTCCTTACTTATGTACTTTTGAAAACACATATGTGATGTTATTTTCCAGTAGTTTTGCTATCTTTTAGTTTTCTTTTCCACTGACTTTTTATCCCATTTCCTTCTAAGACATGTGTTTGACATTTGCTGAAATTCCAGATACTAAACCAGAAATGCCAGATGCTTTTCTTGCCATTCTGTAAACCTCTCACTCTTGCCTTAAAAGTTAACAGAAAACAATTAATGTGACAGAGTAATTTGCAATCATGATAGGACTTCGTGAATTGGCAAAGAATTTTTATCGACATGCGTAGGCACTTAAAGAGACTATTTTGATTTCTAAATTCACACCTTCGTAGTAAACTCAATTTTCAGTGGAAAAAGGTGATTCTTCCACTAGTTCATCTGGTTTCTTGTCCATTCTCTAACTGCATTTCTTGTTTCACCATCACCAGCAATCCACCGAGAAGAAACAGGTAGCCACCATTCTACTTGACCTGAGAGATGCCCTGGCAGCCAGCTGCTCAGGTAAGCTCTCTCCCACAGACCTGTCTTCCTTTGGAGAGAGTTCGCACCTATAAAAATTCCCTAGCATCTTATTTTCTTTTGTGTCACAACAAGATGGATTTGCCCAAACTCACTAATCACTTAATGTATGTTTGTGGAATGGAATTGAGTTACCTTGCCCAAAGGCAAAGTACAATTGAATTAATAGGTAATTAAATAAATATGCCTAAGCGGTGAGGACTGGGGTTTGGAAGTTTTCTACAGATTATCCTGCGGTCTTTCATCACCCAGGCCTGTGTAATATTAGTGAGCAAAAACCAAAATAAACAATCCTAATCAAGTTTATGGATGACACAACGCTGTGGAGAAATGGAAAATGACTATCAGGATGCTAAACATTTTTGACAAGTGACAGCAACAGTGAACTGACTGAAAAGATCTGACTGAACAGGATAAAAAAGATCTACAGGTGGGTTCAAAAATCCTACAGTGTATAGACAAGATGGGACACCTACCTTGGAAGTACTTGATGCTTAGTAATAGGAATCTAATCTATTCAGGGTCTACCCTGAAAAAGTGGTATTAAAGGATGCACTGGGAATGAAAACCAACTAGAAAACACAAGACAGCTGTCAGGAGCTGGAACTAGGATTCCAACTAGGATTCAGTTTAAAGAGCAGGAAAAACGACTTGGTACAAAATTCACAAATAACAACTTGGTGGTTGACATATTCTTAACTGGATTCTTCAGAAAGCAGAGCCAGACGCAAGAGTACGAGTACAAACCCAGGTGTTGTGAGTAAAGGGAAAGAGGAGGTGAGATGAAGAAAGATGCAAATCAACATGGGGGATGTGCATGTGAACGTGCAGCAGCTACACAAGTCATGCAGAAGCACCGCAGGCGTGTCTGCTTGGCAAGTGGGACTTCTCTGGAAGGGAGGAGAAGGGGGAGAAAGGTTGGGGGTTTCTCCGGTGTCTTCCTTCTCCCTTCAAATTGATGAGGAGCCAAGTGAACTCCCCCTGGCTTTCAGGTTGCATTCTCCAGCATGAAACCAGATGCATCAGTGTGATTTTTCAGAAGCCAAGCAGCCTCCAGCATGGCTCATAGGAAACAGTATTGACCATGGAGGAGATGAAGGTGAGCAAGGAAATTTGAAAGACATGAAAAGTTGAGAGCAGACTTTAACTGGATTCCAGGACACATACTGGTGGGGAGGGGGGGGGGACAACCAAAAGAAGCTACCCTAATTCCCAGTGTGGTCTCCAAAAGAAGCAGTTGCTGTCTTTTTGAAAGCATCCCAGGCCAGGTAGGTCCACCTTTGGTTCTTATAGAGCTAAAGAAAATTTTGGAGTCTTCAGTGGATTTTATAGGCTTTTAATACTGTCAAGTATTACATCAGGGAGACTGTCACTTGAGCTCTCCTAATCACAGAGTGATGTCACCCTTTTAGCTTTCCCCTATAGGCACAGGTGTGTGTATTTACATGTACATACAGATTGCTCTGGGCCCTGGTGTCCAAGATTACAGGAGCCCATGCTTTCCATGCACTTCTTGCATAGGCTGCAGGTGGCAGTCATAGAGACCACCTCTATGGTGGGAAGGCGGAGAAGCCTGATCACAACATTTACACTACACCATCATAATACGCACACATGCAGCCATATTGACTCTTCTGTGTCCATCCAAGAATGCAAAAGGCTCAGAATTATTTAGTCACTAACAAAAATAGCTCTTACAGCCTTGTTCTTTTCAAAGGCCAACAAAAAAATTTTAAGACTTCCAATGACTTACTGTTTCCAAGCTACACAATTGATCAATTGAAATTAATAACTGTTTAACTAAACATCTACAAAACTAAAGCATGATGTCAGCTTCATTATTTGTGATATTTACTATTCATAAAATTTTCATTGCATTTGAAAACAATTTGTTAGATTCTCTCATTTTAGAAGAATTCCTGAGTATGCATGATGCTTGCCAAGAAATCATTGCCAATCATAAATGAGTTATTCTGAGATAAAAAAATTTATTTCAAAAGCAAATGATTTTTCAAATCCTTTCAGAAATTTTACCCCAGAAAATACATTGCATGTGGACTGTCAATACGCTTTACTGAGTTTTATACAATATAGTAGAGTGTACAAAAGAAAGCTACTGCTAAGAGCTGTTTGCAACTTTATCAGGGAGGAAATGGTCTTTTCTGCCATGGACAAGGCACATGCTAAGCAATGTTTTTAATTCCAGTTGCCACCACATAAAGGAACCCCCCTCAATCTGGGTGCTTTAGAGGGGGCAACCTTTTCTTCGATGTCTCATCTACTACAAACCAGCTATAAGAATCACGGTAAGCTACTTTATCTCTATGAGTCAGTTTCTCATGGCTACTACAAAATTGATAGCACTATTAGGAGTAGTCAAAGATATAATAGGACCTTGTCTGGGACTTACTTTGTCACTCTGTATACTTAGTAATTACTCTTAGTAATATTTTCATCGTAAAATCTGGAGGAGGAGGTCCAGATGAAACCTCATGTATCTAGGCCATACACTAGAAAAGGAATTCCAGATGGTGGAGCTGCCTATTCCAGATTGTGGAGCTGTCTATCAGTTAAGAACTTTGAGTGATTTTAGATTGATGAAGAGAAATGAAAATTAATAGAAAATTTATAAATGAAGATGCAGGGCCTTTTATCTTTGTACATGACACAATAGATACTATAAAATACAAAGTGAAAGAACTAATGAATAAAGTTATAAATTAAAAATAGCTGGGTTTTAATACATTATTGATTATAAGGTTGGAGAAAGACTGAGCTTGTTCTTTCTGGTTCTAAAGGGCAGGACCAGAGCCAGGTTCAAAATCACATGGGAAAGAGATATGTTATTTTAAGAAACATGTAAGACTGCTCCAAATTGGAATGGGCTTGCTTTGGAGGGAGTGAAATTCCTATAATTAGAAATAAGGAAAAGAGCTAGGATTGACACTAGAATACGGTGTTTTTAGAACTCTCCTCACCATTTTCACCTTTATGTTACCACTTAGCTCAGCTCAAACAATGACCTGATTATCAGTAGATTCTTAATTTCAGTCCCCAACTTTACAAGTCTAACATTGAACAACCACATGACATCACATCTGTTGTAGATGCAAAGAGATAAACTTGCTAGCTCAGAAATCATACCCAAAACGTCATGAGACACTAAGAAGGGAGGAGTTGCCATGCCTTGTTCATTGAGGAGCTCTTACTGCTTGTGTTGGCATCTTTGCTTGGGTTGTGCATAGAAGCCTCAAGGAAGCCATAAGCACTTAATAAAATACCTCAGGTAATAGTAAAAGAGAGGTTGCCAAAATGGTGTAGTAATGTGTAAAAATCTCAACAGTAGTTGGTTTGCTCAAGTTGTCAAAAGAATAGAGTGAAAATGAGGTGCCTCCCCTACTCTGAGGGTTCAAGTCTACATTATATGAAGAACATTTTGAGGCAGAGTCTGCCTAGGTAGAAAGCGTGGAGGCCCACGGAGAATGAAAGTAGCACAAGAAAAGTTGTAGAAAAGTGGAGATGTATGTGTTCTATGCCTGTGAGCAGAAGGACAAATAGTGTTTGGTAAGAAGAGGAGCAGGAGAGAGGGTGAAGATCTTGCATTAGGGACTGTGGGCATTAATTTCTAGCAAGTTTCCCACCCTTATAGTTGCCTATGTGTTCATCTTCAGCAAGCTGGCTCTTCACACATTTATTCAGAAGATGGAGGCCTCTTAGTAAGCAATACTTAGTATAAAAGACCCTACAATGAGTGTCTAGAGGGTATGAATTCTGCAACCCCCTCCATGTCTCTACAGACAGATCTCTCCTCCTCTCTGGTTGAATAACCTCTCTAAAATTCACTTCTCATGGTCTACATCCTCAATTTTCATGACACGAGACAAGAACTCACTGAGTCTTTGCAACAGTGTGAGGTATGCTGGCTGTTTCTTTCGAAGATGAAAGGTTACTGTTCAGTGACTGGTTTGTAGCCTCCAGTGTCATCTGACAGCCTGTGTTTGACATGAACCATTTCCTAGTTATTTCTATAACTATAAAGGACAGTCTGCGTGAATAACTCAGTCACCACTCACAAACTAGGGGAGCCTGAAGAAGACAATAAAGGGGTAACAGGACCTTTCTGAGGTGGAAGAGTTGCATCATGTGATTTCACTTGTTTGTTTTCAAATTTCTTGGTTGAGTGTGACCACACTTTCCTTCCCTCTGTCCTCATCTGGGTGTCTCAGGTTGCGACTTGTGAAATGAGGCTGAGCCTATCAGCAGGACTACGGGAGATAGCTCAGTAGTGTCTGTTTATATTTTGCCAAAGAAAACTGCAGTTGAATTGCTACCACATGTTTCTTTTTTTATCTCTGGCCCAGTCATGGAAAGAAGCTGGCTTTCCAGCTGAGCAACGGCCTAGCACATGAAGGCAACTCAATGTGCCTTCATTTTGTTCTTCGTACCAGCAAAGCAGCTGTTCTGTGTCTACCCGATGCTGTGGCCTCTCATTTAGTGCAAAGTCCAGAGACCCAGATTTAAAGCTTGAATCTGATGTTCTCTCATTACCTGATATTGGTAAAGAAAGATCCTTTCCTTTCTCTGTTTTGGTTTCTATCTGCCAAACTGGAATAAAAATCTCTGTTGCTACCATTTGAAAAGATGTGAAGAGAATGAATGTGAAAATGTGCTTCAATGAATCCCCATCTTTCAATATTAATAAAACATCTTATAAAGCATCTGCCCTGAATATAGTAAGGTGATTCCACTGAGAATGCCCAGTGTTTCTTTTTCTTCCCAACAGGGGAGCAGGATTTGTGCTGTGTCATCCTTACTCACTTAGTTTCCCCTGGGGCTGAGTGAGTTTGGGGTACAGTCCAAATCTAGGAAACAGACCCCCCCCCATTGTGTAAAGTTAATAGGCCCTTAAGGAAATTGGACCCATGCCCTTGGACTAATTAACACCATTGCCTATTAGCTCCAGCTGAACTAACTTCCTCAAACACACTCATTTTATTTAGTAGATAGCAATTTGCATTTTTAAGGGATAGCTTGCCCATAGCCTCTGGCTACTAAATATGCCTGAATTTCATAGACCCATGAGGTAATGCAGACTTTCTCTGGCTGCTGAGGTATTAGGGGCTATTTAATACTTGTTAATTTGTCAGAGTGGCTTAGGTGGGGCAGGGGTGGGGGCAGTAAGGATGAGGGGTGTAGCCCTGAATGCCACTAACTAACTAAATAACCTCCTCAAGTCACTGATTAGATTCGAAGGAACTGTTTCCTCACTTTAAAGTGAGTGGAGTTAGACTAAATGATCTCTAATGCCTATACTAGATTTAAAATTCTATGATCTTTATACCATTACTTGCTTAAGGAACATACAGCTTCGTTAATAAACAGCCATGTTCACCGCCAGCAGGAGAGAAAGGCTCAGTTAATGAGTGGCTTCTCATGCTTCATACACATAATTCTTAATGAAAATTAAAGGGAATTAGAAACATCACAAGGCAAAGAATCGATGTTCAACCCTTTAACCCATGACCTCCTGGACTGTCGCATTTTGGGCTGTAACAGATCATCATCTAACTCCGGGAGCTTAACCCAGAGCTTAACAGACTGAGAGGACACTCTGACCTTTATGGGGAAGGCGTGGTCTCATCAAAGATCAAATCCACTTGGCAGACTGAGAAGCAGCAGCCAAGATAAATGGAAGATGAGAGCGATTCTCATCCCATCCTTAATGGTGTCAGCAACCCAAGTCTGGAATGAGATGCCTAGAAGGGAATTCTCGGTGAATTTACAGGGAGGTTTCATCATGTGCTCTTTCCATGAAGCGTTTTCACTATATGCCATTGTTACTTCACACAAAATGTGATTTTCCACTTAGGTTATTAGAGCAATCAGATGCAGTGTTGAATTATACATTAAATTAGCATTATTTAAGCTATACCATACAACCTCTGTTCAACTCCCCCGCTTATCTGTACACAGGAGATTGGCACACCCACAAGCTAAAATTGCACCTCCCCTGCAGCCCTCAGCAGCGTGGACATCCGTGCACACATAGTCACACAAATCTGCTGTGGTTTTCTTTCCTGCAGGAACCAGAGAGAGCAAACAGGAGAAGCACATGTGAGTGGGCTTTTCCTGCCTTGCACCGGCTGGACACTATCTGGGATTTCTCACTGTGCCTGCATTCTTACCCTTGACCCCTTGGTGCTATCCAGTTCCCCTGTGTCAGGTCCCTCTGCAAGTTGTGATTTCCTCTCCTGACAGGCGGCAGGAAGGAGAGAAAGCTGCAGGCCAACCTTTGCTCTGAGAGCACTGAAGGGTTATTAACAAAGAGGGCACATGACCGGTTGTGCTCAGGAAATATTGATAAGTGAGAGAGAGACTGAGGCGAGAGATGTCTCCCTCCATCACTCCTTGAGTACACCTACACACATCGACTCTCTCTTTCTTCCCTTCTCCCCAACCCCCACCTCTCTCCTTCCTCTCTCTCCTTTGAATTGAGGTATGTGGGCTATTTTACAAGCTGGCCTTAATGGACTTCTGCAAAGCCCTAAACTTATTGGAGGATTGCCCCCAGTTAAGAGCTCTGTCAAATAAAACCATGGGTCCCTTATCTATAAAATGGAGATAACACTAAAACTTACTTCATAGGGAGCAAATGAATCCATTAAAAAGATTAGAATGCTGCCTGACATAAAGTAAGTGCTTTGCAAGTTAACATTTTGTTATTAATTATACTGTGATTTGGGGGAAAGCAACCACACCACGATAACAAACAGATCCCTTTTCAGCTTGGTATTGCCAACATTGTGGGCTGGAAGACCCTTGGTATTGCCAACATTGTGGGTCCTAAGCGACCTTTGCTCCTTGACTTCAGTGCTTTTTACAGCTCTTGGCCTTTGATGAATATGCTTCCAAGATTATGCTGCTTGCATTTGTTTTTATTTAACAAATGTATGGGGATACAGGTAGAAAGGCAGGAAACCTGGATCTGGTCTCCACTCAGATGTTTCCCAGCTAGTCAACCTTGGGTGTGTTCAATTAATATTTCTGAATGATTACTCATGTATAGAATAGGGCAATAATGTTTATCTTGACTGCCTCCTGGCATTATGGAAATCCAAGAAGACCCAATAATACGAAAAGACTTTGTAAAGGGTCAATTACTGCAGAAACATAAGCAGAATCTAGATCTCTGAGTTTGTTTTTATAAAATGGTGAGCCCAAGAATTGCTACATAGGAAGTATTGATCATGAAGATTTGTCAGTAAGTCTAGGAATAGCTAAATTCATATCATCATTATTGCATCATATCTTTTGCTCTCAAAATTCCCAAGTGATACATGGAAAGAAGACTCAGTTGTTCAGTGCTCTTTAATACCACTGTTTGCTAAACCTGATTCTGCCTTTTCTTCCTCCACTGAGTCCCACACTGTAATCATGTGCAAGCTCTCTCTGTCTGAATGGAGGTTTTAACCCATTGCCTTTAATGTAAAATGACAGCCAAATCTTCAGAAGGTTTGGTGTTAAGATTATGTCTTTTACATTCCTACAGTCTCTGTTGTTTAGTTCAGCTTGTCAGGTTGTCAGATAAAGGCCCGTGGAGCATTCTACAAGGAATTATTAATGAAGATTCGACTGGTTTTTCTTCTGGAAACACATCACTTCCCTTTTCATCTCACTGGCTTTTACATTAACAAACTAAAAATAGCTATGAGTATTCCTGGGTAGGACTTATCAATATTTGGCAGTATATTCCTTGCTTTCTGGTTGTTAGATTTGGTGCTTTCCCTACTTAGGAAACAGACAAATAAATCTTAATAATGCAATTTCCAAATTACTCTCCGTCCATGGTACTCAGGATATGAAGAATTAAACATGGCCTTTGGACCCTTGGATTATGGCACAGGCCTTCCTCTGCTTGCCCTGGAAAACAGCTACCTCAGCACAAAGTTTGGCTTTGATGACTTTAGGAAAGTGACCTGCACTGACACACATACCAGCCCAACAGCTGCCCTTCCACAAACATCCACTCAGCACAACACGGACAGCTCGAGCTGGCTAGACACCGACTGGTAACCCACGCCTTCTTGTTTATGCACGGAAATCCACTGTAGTAGGTCGCAGTTCTCTGCTCTGTAGAATCTATTGTAGCCCACCTTCATCTGGGCTCCCCTTTCTTCGAATGAGCCACGTGTGCCAGAATATTATATGGATGAAGTTTGACGTCTTTATTCATCTTCTATTTATGGGATGAACGTACAGTTAAAAGGTGGCTTGAGACCATCAAACCCACGTCTAGCTGTGATCTAAGTGGAATTTAACGTGGGTCTCCTGAGGTGAAGGGAGAAATGAAGGAAAGAAATGAAGTGCCTGTTTCAATTTAATACTTTAGGCCTCTTTTTATTTTTTTTTTTTTAGAAAAAAAAATCAAAAGCCTGGGACCTTCCTAGGCCCCCTGAAGTTTTAGGGTTTCAGATGCTCAGAGATACAATCTGTGCAATTTCTTGGCATCTGTTTTTTCCAGACAGTATATTACCACTATAAAGTAGCCTGAACAGTAGGGTCCTCCCTACCAGGGGCCCACTTCAAAGGCAGTGTTTGAAGTCCCCTGATGCAGGCTGTGGGTGAAAGCGTTGATTGTTGTGTTTATTAATTACTTAAAACAGACATATAAAAGCTAATTTTCTTAAAAATTTCTCAGCCTGTCTTCCTTCTTTGAGTTAACATCCTCCAATCTGGTTGTTATCATACCAGAGTAATCTTAGTTCCCAATATTGGTATGATGTAATTATTTAATGCCTTTTAATCTGGGGATATTGGCATGTTCTTTGAGATGTGGATCAAGATAGGGAAAAAAGCCACATTTCTTATTCAGTTTCATCAAGGGAGGCAAATTCTTCCTAGGCTATTGACAATTCTGGAATCCCCCTGAAATCCAAAGAAGAAAAGTGTCCCTCTGTTTCTTCACAAACCAAATGTTCCACCACATTTTACTTGCAATTGTTGTTTCATCCTAACCACGGCCTGCGTTTCACTAAACATTTTCTCAAAACTAAAGCAAGTCAACAGTGTTCTCTGTGGTGTGAAGCAAAACAAAAACACCCCAAAGTTCATGTGTTGTCACCACACAAAAATTTGCTAAGAACAAGCAGAAATGAGGAGTTAATGGATCCCATATGTGGCCACTAACCTAGGTTTATGAGATTTTCCAAGAGATTTCTGAAGAGATTCCTGTAGCACAAAATAAGATCAAACACCCATTTTCCTGTCAAAAAGCACAACAATGCTCAGTCGGAGTTCACCTTGCATTTACCTCAGTAAATATTGGTGGGGGGGTGAGAGCGGTAGGGTTTAGTTGTGATATCTACTTTGCAAGCTTATCTCAGCTGTGTGGCATTTGGGATCAGGAAGGCATTTTAAGATGTAACCTGTTTCCTGGTAACACAAGTAGATCAGCTCTGAATGCTACTGCTAGGTATTAAAGTTTTCCTAGAGAGAAGAAATAATCAAAGTTGATGACAGTGGAATGTTCTTTTTCCAGGAAGAGTACACCTATGCACAAATAACATTTCCTCCTGAGCTCCTTAAAGTTTCCACCTTTGAGCCTGAGTCTAGAAAGACATTTCCTTTGCACTATTTCAATGTCTTGTCTGGCATTTCTGTGACACATGGTTTCGGGGCCGGGTAGCTGTGGAAACTTTAGTGTTAACCACATTAGGCACAGGGTGGGGAGAAGATTTGTTGTTCTTTTTGTTGTTGCTAGTGTGGAGGCAGGGCAGCTGTTGGGTTCAAATGGTTTCCATTGTTTTTGTTTTCTTTCTCCCTTTGTGTGCCATGAACTCTGAAGAGCAGAAATGAGAACTATCTCCTTTTGTTAGTGGAATTCTCTGGAAGGAAATTCCAACCACTAGAATGTCCCGTGAATTGTAAAGACAACCACAGCAGTCTTGGAAATTTGTTGGCAGAATGATTACTAAGCTTCTAAGTCACATCCCTCCTCCCTCCAACATGGAAATAGACTCCATCAGACAAGTGGGAGAGGAGTGGATGGCCAAATGAGGAGGAGAGGGAACCTGGCTGAAATGTCAGATCACAAAAAGCACATGGTTTGGGATAAACTGTCCCCTTTAACCAGGAGCACATTGGAAGTAGAGTTGGGACACACCCCACATGGCACACCAAGTCTTAGGGCTACTCTGTGACAGTGAGCTGTGGATATCCCAGACAGGTTCACAAATTCCAGAGCTGCCTGAGGCCAGCTGGAGAGGAGGCTAAAATGTTCTTCCTGCAAGGAGGCAGCATGATCTGTGGAGATAATGGAGCATTCAGTTTGACATCTGAAACTGGTGTATCCAAGAGAAGCAGGATTCTTGCTGGGAGGGGAGACAGTAATTGTTTTTAGCATGACAGATAAGACATGCTGGCTTCCATAGATTCCCTCCCCCTACCCCCACCTGGGTACAACTTCCAATGTCAGTGTTAAATATTCAAATCAAGGCATGCAAACTCATCTGTTTCTTTCTACTTCCTCCATCAAGATTACTTTTAAATAAGAACATCCATTTACACTAAGCTAGATAGAAAGTTAATCAGTTTAGAGGACTGTTTGTTTTAATCTGATCACAATGACAAGTCATAGAGAGCCTTCTGAGAGATTCTAGGAAACATTGTGTAGCTGGACTGAATTTTGTGACTGGAGGGACACTCAAATATGAATCCTAGGACTCTAACTCATGAGCATGAAAGGAGACAACACAGAAACTAGTGGAAAAAAGAGGCCATATGTCTCCTTTTCAATATAGTTTGTTTCCATCCTTGAGGCTGTGTACATTTAATTTCTACTAGAGTGTTTCCATTTAAAGCTATGGTCACATGAATAGCTGGGGCTATTACTATTAACTAAAAAAGAAAACTGTCTCTTCTATAAAGGAGCCAGGTTCAAATTGTGTGTGTGCATCATTGCTCCTGTCTCCCCTCACCCAGGGTTAATAGATACTTGTCCTATATAAACATACCTCTGAGAAGATGCTTACATTATTTTCTCCTCCTCCTGATCTCACTTGTATTCTTCAAAACATCAAACAAAAAAATAGATAGAATAATGTTGCCTCTGAGAGAGATATTCCCTTTTAATTTCCCTCCCTCTTCTGTCTGGTCAGTCTTTCCTTCAACACCCCCTTTCTCACTGCCCTCCCCACCCCTCCCAACCGCAAACTCTGGAAAAACAGTAGTAACTAACATTTGTGCCTTTGGCAATAAAACCACAGGCCTCACAAACCCCAAATGGCAAAAAGACATTTCCATTCCAATCCCAGTTTTAAATTAAACTGTAATGAAAAATCAGCAGTGGCAGCTGGGACCAGAGACACTGATTGTCTCTAGGAACAAAAAGGAGGGGAGCAGAGGGGGAGAGGAAAAAGAAAAGAGACTGCAAGGAAGCCTCGCTCTGGAAATAAAGCAGCTGGTAAACCTTCAAGTAAAAAGAAATTAGAAAAACAAATCTAGTATAGAGACAAGCAAAGATGGCTGTTTCTCTCTACAATCACAGTGAGGCGATCACAAATCACCCGCCACTTTATGAATGGACAAGGTGTGTGGGGGGGGGCAGGGAGAAAGGCGATGTGTGAGCCTCTACTGACATCTGGAGGAAGAACAGGGAAATTCTCAGGGGGGTTCACCCCGCCCCCCCACCCCCTAGGACTAAGAGTGAGGATCAGAACTTTTTCTGTGATCCTAGGCAATAGTAAGGCTCCTAGAGGTTTTATGGGAAAATAGCAGGACCTGGTTACCTTCCAACTTTTCATAAAGGAAAAAAAGCTCTTTGGAAGGAGCATTTTACTTTAGTGTGAGTTGTGTTTGTACCAAGTAATTTGGCTCAGTTGAACCCAACCCTGTAGCTTTAAATCAGGTTTAAAAACAACCACCAAGGTTCACATGCTTCTTAATCAACAGTGGGGGAAGAACTCAAGATTTTGGTTTGTAGCTGTCTCAAGTTCGCAAAAATGATGCTGCCAAGTTTTTAAGGAGCAAGACAGTGAGTGAAATCCTAAGAAATAGACACTGGGATAGCCAGGTTCTTTAACCCTATTTTGTTTCCATTACTCTTTGAGAATCCGATGAAATTAGTGAACTGGCTTCTCAAAAAAGAAAAACATACACACAAAGATGTAGACATAACACTCACAGAATCCCCTCAAACCAATTCCTATAACCTAGGAATTTTTCCTTTTTGGAATGAGAGCAGAAATTCTGAAATCCATTTACAATGCAATTATTACAATCCCAACATAAGAAAAAATTCAGGCCAAACTTAAACATATTACTTATTTAGATGTCAAGTGATATTTCTTTAGATAGGAAAATTGCTACAACCAAAAAATTACATTCACTTTATCCTGAATAAACATTATTATCTTCAAGGTACATCCTTTTGACTGTAACTTATTCTGGATACTTGATTGGGGACACTTTTGGCATTATTACCCTCTCTGAAAAGGGTTATCATTGGTAGAAATAGCAACACCAAAGTGTTCATTATGTAAAAAACTCTAAATGAAATTTAAATTATCTATTTTTCCTAATCTGCTATTGTCTGTCAGGCAAATAGGGTGTAGCATTGAGTGTGAGACTGGTAAAGCTCCAAGCCACCCTGTAAGTAGACATCTCATAACTCTGTTCTGGCACCTTGGAACAGCTGTTGCATTTCCCCATGGATTCTGCTGACTTTTACCTTGCTCTACAGCAAGAACTATTGTTTTCATTACTAGTATTTAAAACATAACCTCATACTTGGCTACTATATTCTGATTATCTTTGC
The DNA here is from genome assembly GCA_004024945.1 of Uropsilus gracilis. Lineage (NCBI taxonomy): Eukaryota > Metazoa > Chordata > Mammalia > Eulipotyphla > Talpidae > Uropsilus > Uropsilus gracilis. The sequence goes on along the minus strand of PVHY01000296.1, from coordinate 249,536 downwards.
TAAATTCTTTATTGCAGGGAAAATAGTTGAAAACAGTTGAATCATAAAATAGAACAAAGACCTTGGAAACATTGCATGAAATGGCTTCAACCCCACTTTTCAGGGCTAGTTAGTTCATTCTCCTAGATTGTACTCTTTCCTACTTTCTCATCTCACTTCCTTTTTACTGACTTACTTTTGATGACTAAGTTATAACTAGAAAGTGATTAGAAACAAACAGAAGAAACCTTCAATTCAACTTCCTTGGAAAAAATTCGATGCTGGAGAATGAATTCAATAAAGTAGTTAAACATCTTTTAATTATTTTTATGTTTCATTGTACATGCATTTGTCTTGGGTATTTACATCAGCTTTTCTGATTTTGTTTAGATAATGCAAAGTTAGGAGGCTGAAATTAAGACTGAAGGGTAATTTTTTCATTATATTTCTTTTATTGATGTAACATTTGCTTAGGACACCTTTTATGATTGAGGTTCACAAATATTCAGATGTATGTTACCCACCACCAAAGTCCCAATAATCTTCTACCAGTCCATTGACCTCCCTCCCCTTTGCTCCTCCCACCCTAGCTCCCACTCTAATAGCCTCAACTCTGCAGTCATAGTTCTAGCATTTGTTTTGGTTTATTTTTGTTTGTTCCTGTTTGGCTTCTTTCTCTTCCAAATATGATTAAAATCACCCAGTGTTACATGTTTAGCATAATCCCCTCTGGTTCCATGCACACTGTCAAAAATGGCAAGATTTTTAATCTCTTTTTTTAATAGCTGAGTAGTGTGTGTGTGTGTGTGTATGTGTGTGTGTGTGTGTGTGTGTCTCACATCTTTATAATTCATTCATCTGTCATTGGTTATTTATGTTGCTTCCATAACTTGGCTATCTCAGATAGTGCTGCAACAAACATAGAACTATGTATACTCACTTTGAATTGGTACTTTTTACCCAAGAAAGGAGCTGCTAATCATAATGTTTTGAAAAACCTCCATATAGTTTTCCACTAGGGATGAACCAGTCCCTATTCCCACAAATAGTGTACAAGATTTCCTTTTTCTCTATGTTTTTGCCAATGTCCATTTCTGGTCTTTTTAACATGGATAATTCTTGTGGATATAAAGTGGTGTCTCGTGGTTTTGTTCGCATTTCCCCGATGATAAATAAAGATAAACATTTTTTCATGTGTTTGTTTGCCAACTGTATATCTTCTTTGGGGAAGTTCTGTTTAGATCTCCCATCCATTTTTTTTTTTGGTTGGGTTATTTGTTTTCTTTTTGTTGAGTTTTATGAGTTTTATGTAGAGCTTAGGATATATGATGCTCAAACGTTTTTTCCTACTCCATAGGCTGTCTTTTCATTTTAATGAGTTTCTTTTACTGTGTACTTGCATTTCTTAAATAGCAAATCTGTGGATTTCTTCTCCCACCAAATGTACAATAATCATGATATGTATTAAACCTTTTTTCTATTTATGCTATTTTATAACATTCCATTGTATTTGCATAATATGACACCTTTCTCAGAAATAAGTATGTTGCAGAATCAGGCACTTTTATTTATAGTTTTTTAATTTATTATTTCCCAAGTTTTCCATAGGGGATGAGCTGAAAATATCTAATACATGTTTTAGGACTTCATGCTCTTCCTTAATATCTGATTTTGTTTATTTATTTTGGATTTGAGAAAATAAAAAGATCATATGAATTGAAGGTTTCTCATTACCTTTATATTTTCCAAACATTAAACGAATCACAATCATTTAAGTTAATAACCTGAGAAGGTTGTCATTTAGCTGAAATTTCTTTTATTTTTTATTTTATTATTATTATTATTTACATTAGAAATTACTTATACACATAGCATAAACAGCACCACTGGGCACTTTGCTGGTGGAGAAAGGGAAGGTGGTTAAAAAGCAACAGAGGATAACCCTCTGTTACTGAAGTCACATAGTTCTGAATGGAATGCAGATTTTGGAATAAATTGAAAGGTAAAACTGTGTTTAACTTCTAATTTTCTGAATATGACCTGAATTTTTTGCCAAGCTTTCCAACTTCTTTGGGCCTTTGTATTCTTATCCGCTATGAAGAAAACCATCTTATCAAAATATGTTCAATATATGTCTAATGTTTATTTCCCTCCCAAGAATATAAGTTTTCCAGGTTCTGCCTGATGAACTCGCTTTTGGACCTAAATAGGCCTTTACATCTGTATTAAGGAAAAACTGTGCAAATATACATTGTTTGGCGTTTAATCGTGTAAGGAAATTTTAGTTATAAGTTATAAATTAATCTTATTCGCGTTAGCATTCATGAAGCCATTTTTCCTTTTTGGGATGTGTTGATAAGGACCTTATATATTCAGTCACAGAAATGCTATGAGTGATTTTCTCTGCTTTCAGAGGAACAAGTACTCTAGTTGCTAAGTGGCAGGACTAAGATTCAAACCCCTATGTTAGCACCCATGTTTCTACATGTAACAGTCCTTCCTGTCATTTGTGGGAAGCTGTTGGGAGAGTTCCCTAACATACAGTTTGGAAAGAAACCACAAAGACCCTGATACCCACCCAACCCCCCCAAAAGGACTGCTCACAAATGTGAAGGGAAGTGACCAGTGAGCAGTCTCATTGGTTTCCTGCCCAAAGTCCAGAAAAGCTGAATGAGGATGAAATTGTGAAGAGGGGAGAGCTATTTTCTACTGACCCCATTACTCCAGTAATTTTCACCTCTTGCCTTATGGGAGTCTTCCTATCCCCAGGCATTCTGGGCAATTGCTCATTGCTCTATGTTTCTGTGGTAAGGTGACCCTATACTTCCTTCAAAAGAGAAGAAATTTTCATAAATGGATCTCAACTTGGAAACAAAAGCTCTTCAGAGCTACTAATCTGGGAAGGTTGTCATTTAGCTGAAATTTCTTTCATTTTCATTTTTTCCAACAAATTTCCACTAAAGAAGACTCACTTTTAATTAAAGCCATTGTCAGAGACCTCAAATGACTTTTTAATAATGGTTTCTAAACCCAAAACACCATGGGGTAAGTCTATTATTTTTGAATTGTTATTCTATTATATCTGAGGTTCTTACGTTGTGAAAGGTTTTGAATTCTATGAATGTTATGTTCATTAGTGCATGGTGCACAGAACCAATATGGATAACAGATGGCTGTGTAACATGCAAACTTCTAAAACCCATAGTCTGTGGGAAGTAAGTAGCACATATGCTGTATTTTAGACATGTAAAACCTGGATAAGCACATGACTGCTCAATCTTACATCACTTCCAAACCATCCACCCCAATGAAGGATTTATTCGTAATGTCTCTCCAAGTGTGTTCTGAGTCTGACCTGCATTAGAATCGTCTGCATTGGTCACCTGAGTGCTGGTTAAACATGCAGATTCCTGACTGCCTTCACAAGCCAATTGAACTGGACTCTCTGGGGATAGGGCCTTGGAATTCTCACATTAAACAAATATCCCCAGGTGACTTTTAATTCATGCTGAAATCTGAGAACCACTGATAAAGAGTGCAGTGTATTATTTAAGAGCACCAACTTTGGAATTAGATTGATCTTAGTTTAAACCTCAGTTGTCCCATCTATTGAAGGATGATAATCCCTACCTCCTAAATCTGCCGTTGGGATTAAACAAGATGATGCATGAGAGAAGAGCCAAGAAGGCTTGAAGTGCAAGCAGTCTGAGCCTCTCTTCTCTGTCTTTCTGAAAGGATGCTTTCTGCTACTGCTGGCTCCTGGCTCCAGCGGGCTGATTGAGTGCAAGGAGCTATCCCTGAAGGAAAGTGGAAGAAAATGGGGAGACTGAGACTGTAAGCTCATAGGAGCAGAAAGTTAAAAGCAGAGGGACTAACAGGGACAGAGATTGAGATGCTGTGGAGTTTGAGGGAAAGAGATGAGTTGATTTTTAGACACATTTTTGGCATGGTATATATTAAAATTCTCCCTTTGCAACTTCTTTAAAAGTTTTTCAAAATAGGAATTTTCCAAAGCCTTTAGGTGTTAGGTTTGGATTTCTTTCAAGTATACTAACATTCAGAGGCAACGCCTCACCCTAGAGTATCCAAATTAAATACATGTTAGATCAGACTCAGCTGGGTATCCCAGTGCTAGGAGGTTTAGGAGGCTGAGGCCAGGGGTCACTTGAGTCCGCAAGTTCTACACTATCCCAGGTAATATAGCAAGACCTGGTCTCTAAATAAAACAGCTGGGCATGGTGGCAGGTACCTGTAATCCCAACTACCTGGGAGGCTGAGGTGAGGGATCACTTGAGCCTGTGGGTTTGAGACTACATCAGACAACACAGCAAGATCTAGTTGCTAAAAGAAAAAAAAAGACACTCTGAAGGAGATAGATGATGGGTGGGTGGGTGGGTGAATGGATGGATAGACAGAGGTCTAGCATGTAACTACCCACTTATTGAAACAGTTGATGTATACCTAAATGATGGAATCATTTCATTTTCCTCCTCATTTCATACCCTTATTAATTAAAAAAAAAAGTTCCTATCCTAGTCTGTCTAAAATTTCCATTGTTCCTTCTTCTCTTTATTTCCTTTATTTATCTTTTAATGTGTCTTTCACTTGTTCATGTTTCTCCCTGCCCTTTGAGGCACCATGACTCATTTTTTCCTGGCCATTTCTTGGGTCTTTCCTAAATCTACTACCACTTTCTGGGTCAGCCTCTCTCTGTCTAACTCCCAGGATCCAGGCTTAAAGAAACACATCCTGGCTTTCTGACTCCAGAGGTTTTCTGCTGTGTCTGGTGTTTTGTTTTCTTCCTTCTGGGTGCCCATGTTTTATATCTCTGGGGGCTTGTAGGGGTGAACTGAGAGTTCTGGATGCTGAAGAGTCTTCAACTGCAAGTCATGAAGCATCTTTGATCTTGACCTCTCTGAGCCCTTTATAGATTCTGTTCCTTCTTCAGAAACATTGGTGGTTTTTGTCTGCACATTACACCACTGGGCAACTGCTCCTCCCTCCCAAGTGACTTCAGTAGAACTGTCAATTCCATGCTTGATGGCACCTGACTCAGGGCTAGCAATTATGACCTCTTAGCTTTCCTAGAATGGCCCCAATGACTTCAAGCACAGTCTTATGATTCAAGTAATTCTGGACTGTCAGCTGACTAATATTTAGATGCTGTCTCTGGGATTGAGTATTATGAGAACCACGTAAATGAAATCTACTTGCAGCTACCTTTTCTAACTCCTTCAAGAAAGTTATATGCAGTGAGTAAGAGAATTATGCTGCATGGCAAAGGGACATAAGCTTGCAATGGAATTAGGTTGCTCATCATTGACAAACCCCCCCCCCAGGAGATAATCCTGTATTATCTGGGTGACCCTAATTTAACTACAAGGGTCTTAAAAGTCGAAGAGGAAGCTGGAAGAATAATCCAAGAAGGCATGGTGAGGAGCTGGTCTGATGTTGCTAAGCTTTGAAGATGGGGATCATGAACCAATGGCTTTGGGAAGCCTCTAGAAGTTGGAAAAGGCAAGGAAATGAAATCTCCTTAAAGTTTCCACATGGGAATAACTGTGATGATACTTTAATCTCATAGGATTTCAGATCTATGAAACAAACAATAACACATTTTTGTTTTAAATCACTAATCTTGTAGTAATTTGTTACAGAAGCAACAGAAAACAAATATACCTTGTCATGGGATACAATTTCAGCAAAACCCACATTTAAGATAATAATTCCTTTTTTTATTGTTCTTGAGGACTTGGGTCCCACAATCCTTGATAGATGATGGGGCAAATGCTTGGTGGATATGACTGCCAAAACAATGTAGAAAATTGAACTAATTTGGAATGATGTCTGGCTAATTACATTAAACCTCTGTCTCTTTGGCAGAGGAACTCTTACCTTGGAGCGCCAGAGAAGTCTCACTAGGGTAACAGTTTTAATTAGTCCAGCCTGGTTCTGCATATCCAATGCCTGGTACAGCATCTGTTGATATTTCTTATTCAAAATATGAAATGATCTAAACATTCCAGTATTAAGAAATGATAATTGTTAGAGTCACTGGTGGTTTTAGCTATACCCTAGATACAGATAATTTTATATTTTACTATAAGAAAAATTATTTTTAGTACTAGGAGTAATATATTTCTTCAGACCTCTTAAGGCAGTGGTCATTTAAAACGAAATCTCTAGAAATGAACAACCATAATTTTCTTATTTATTTATTTTTCAAATCCTCAAAGTGCTGGCCCATCTCATTTTCTTAGTAAAGCTTGCTTCCCAGTTTTGCCCTGCTAATGACCTCAGCTCTCTCTTGATGCTTTAGGACCGAAAACTCTTTGATTAATCATTCTCTGTTAATATCAAATGGCCCTTGCATTCTTCAAACAGATTGCTGCTTCTGTTAAATAATGCCCTAAATATACAAAGCAGATAAATGATGACCATTGAGCCAATGGGAACAGAACCAAGCTCCAAGACTGCACTGCAATTATAATGAAAAGAGACATAACTGATGACTCCATATCTGAACTTAAAATGATTTGTGAAGCATAAGATCAAGAGAAGTACAGACTGAGGTCTCAAGTTAGAGTTGCTATGATGAAGTATAAACTGTGTAAAAAAAACATTTTAAAATTGTGTGTGTGTGTGTGTGTGCACTGTGTTTTCTTTGAAATGGTTAAATACTTCAAGGAATAGAACCTCTTTGGGGGGCAAAGGCAGAGAATGATATGCATCAGGGTTTTATTTCATTTCAGTCTCTTGCTTATTTTAATTTATGAGGTGTGGAGAATATTAGTTTTTAGGATGATTTAATATTTTAGGTTGTAAGTGATCTTCTGCAGTCAGTTTGTTAATTAGATACTGCAGACAGACTGTTTAATATTGTGCGTTGACTCTGCAGGAAAAAAGGAAGAGAGGATATTTCCGATAGGCAAAAGAAATCTAAGCACATGATCAAAGTTCTCTTATAGACCATGTGTTGGAGTTGCTTTGCAGTAGAACAGATTCTATTTTGCCCTTAGAAAGCCTCCCCAAGAGCACCAGAGGTAATTGCAGCCCTCTCTTGGTCTTTTCCTTTAGAAGTTCTCTGGAGTTGGCAGGAAAAGAAGACAAGAACCTGATTGTTTTTATTTCAACAAAAAAGCCTTATCTTGGGAAATTAGTGTACTTTTGGAAGTCTGGATTCCATTAAAGTAGATTGTCCTACTTTGATTTTTTTGGAGGACATCGTTTGAAATGGTGGTTTTGTATTCCTTCCTACTGGCCCTATCTTCAACTTCAACACCCCCTAAATAAGCAAATAACATGGTCTTCCAGAATATCTGGTTATATATTGAGCTTCTAAGATAACCTAGGTAAGGGATAGAACCAGTGCTGACAGTATAGAGGTAGAGAAAGAGGCTGTCAGCCGACTTCTCCAGTTGGTGTCACTATATGGAGTGACTTGACCAGAAACATACAAGGGAAACTCACCAGCAATTCTGCAACCTGTAATAAAACTTTGTGTAAAGTCAGTGTGCACAACTCCAGTGAAATGTCGTTAATGGATATTCAAAATACACTGCAAAGTCAAGAGTAATCAGTTAGGTAGCTTATTTTCAGATGAAATTTAGGTACATAAAAGTGAAGACTTCTATTTCTAAAACAAAATTCCCACCTTGGGATTTCAACTCTCATAAGCAACTCAGCAATAGCAAATTATTCTGTCATATATTGGAAGGCTTCATAGATGTTTTGAGTTGTGCTTTGTAAGAAAATAATGATGGTACAGGGTATGAATGAGAAAGTTAAAAATATTTCTCCAACATAACAATGTAACCTCATAGTCACACACAGAGCTGGCTTGTTTCTATTCTTTTGTTTTTTTTTCCCTGCCTTTTGTCTGTTTTATTTCTTCTACAATATCTAAAAATTAGTTATTTTCTTGATTTTCTGTAACAAACTAAAGATACTGATATTCATGTGTGATAAAAAAATTATTTTTTCCATAAAATAGTACTTTCCTAAATCAAAATAATCAGCATTATATTATATATTATATTATATATATATTATATAAAACCCTTCCTTTGGGTTTTATATACATGATGTAACTCTAATGAAGAAATAGCTCAAATTATATATAGATTTAGATAGTTGTACAGAACTATCAGTTCTACTAGTTTCAAATATTTCTGTTATATACAGATGTCATAAATATACATACACACACTAGTATATAAATATGTATATGAGTGTATATCTATACATGTTACAAGCATGGATTATTATAAGCTTATATCTATATGTATAGATATACACACATACATATGGGGAGAGAGGGAGAAGTGACATGATTTTCATTTTATTTTGCTATATAGTATATCCCCTCATCATTATTGCACAGTTTCAAAATCAGAATATGAACTTTTCTCCTATGAAAACTTACCCTCTGAGATATTTTCCTCTAATCATATGTCAAGTTAGCATAGATGTACTTTATAGCCATTCCATGAGCTTGTTCAGAAGTGAGAAAAAAAACACAACTGAAAATGGGGTAAATGGACAAGAACTCCACAGAGAATAGATAACTTTGGAATACTAGAAGATTAAATGCAACTATGATCATGATTTTGTCTCCCCAAAACAAAACAAAATATACTCCATCCAAATAAAATAGAAATGGTTAATTTGGGGAGTTGAATGCTGAATTCAACATTTGGGAGACGGTGGCTATTCAACAACTGTGGTTGACTGATGCTGTAATTAAAATTCATAGTGCAATCTTGAGCATGAGTTGCAGCTTTATCTATAGAACAACTTTATACGTTCAACAGTTATAACATATAAATAAAAGATTTTCTTTCTCCTTCGGAGAAAAGCATTTTGCTTTTTCAATATGATATTTTTTTACAAATCAAGGCTTTGTTCCAGTTAGTTATAATACACAGTCTAACATCATATATGGAAATGTATCATGTACCTGAGATATATATTCAAAATGATAATATCATCAACCAAGCATAACTCTAAAGAAGGCATCTTCTTTTTTTTTTTTTGTTTTCTTTCTGCTGTTTAATTTCATTATGATTTCTAAAAATTCTCTGATCGTGTACAGCTGCTCCACTGTTAATAGCCTTGAAATAGAAATGTGTTACTTTGCTTAGCGAGAGACATCTGCATACTGTAGAAAAACAAAATCATTTGATGTGATTAATACAGGAAGATGGTTATTCGTATTTTTAATGCATGTTGTTTAAACTCAAATATGTTTGCCTTCCAGCCATTTTTAGATACGTTATTCTGATCTATGATTTAAATGTGTGATGTTTTTAAATCTACATTTAAAAAAAAAAGAAGAAGAAGAATGTTTGCCAGACCATCCAATACCTCCTGCTGCTAGTTGGCTGGGGTTCTTTGAATGTCACAAACAGAGCTTTGATATGGTACCCAAGGGGCTCTTATCCAAGATGATGTAAATAACTACTCCCAACATTTGGTCCTTCCACCATCTTTGATCATGTCATCTTGAAATTTGCCCTTGCAATAAGCAAAAGCCTTTACTTTCACGTTAGAAGAGCTCATAGTATATTTGAAAATGTTGACATATATAAGCCCTAGGAGGGCAATAGGACAGGTTCAAAAGTTTGCAGGTAGATGGATTATTACAAGCTTAAAAATTACAATGAGGGGGCGCATACATGGCTTCTTTCATTCTCTCATAGTCTTGCAAATCTCTTGCTACATCATAAATCTTTCTGTGTCTATGCCCCTATTCTCTAGTCACTTCACAAGTGGTCACCCTCAACCTCAGATTTACACACAGAGCCCTGGAACTGACCTCACTGGAGGGCACGATTTATGTGGTGAAGCCAGTGACCAGTGTGGAATACAATCCAGTCCTCTTGTCATCTATCTAAAATGCTCCCATCAGACTGTGTCTGCTTATCATTCACAGTATGTCAACACTTAAAGGGACCTTGGAGTGTACCATTTCAGTTCACTGCTTTTGCAGGTAAATGTAAAAATTCAGGTGAAACCATTCATCTGAGGGTTGCATACCTAAGAATAATTGTTTTCTCTACCCTTCTGGAATACCTGCCCTGGTAATTTCTTTAAGAAGGTGTAATCAATTCTCTTGTATAACCTGGGGTACAGTGCACTAAATACTTAAGAGACCTAATCGTCTAAGGCTTCAGAGCCAAGAGAGTAAAGCTCTATCTTTCTTGCCCATTGTTCCTGGAGTCACAGAAGGGCATTTGGAGGCCCTGTGATAGGGTTAGGGGACCCAGGAGAAGGTCTTCCCTATGTCATGAGGCAAATTCAACATATTTCACTAGAAGCAAGTAAGGTGCTTAAGTTAGTCTTCAATCTCCACTGCACTCAACGATCAACATTCCTGAATTTGGTCTTTGTTAAAAGTGGCACTTCAAACCAATGGGGAGAAGATGGATTATTTATTTAATAACTGCATCTGTTGGTGTTGGGATAAAAGGGTAGGCATCTGGAAAAAATAAAGTGATGTCTTTACCTCTCACTATAAGCAATGACCAATTCTAAATGGATCAGAGATTTAGAAGTTAGAAATAAAACTATACTGCTATTTAAAAATATAGTAAAACTTTAATCCTTGGAATGGGAAGGTTTCTTTCAACCGATTCAAAACCTAGAAGTCATAAATGGAAATGTTTATATGTATACACAAATATCAACTTTCTATATAAGACACACAAACACACACATAAACATGCATATACAAGTAATGTCAATAGATAGGAAAACCTACAAAACTAGGAAAAATATTTGCAAGTTATATGTATGCAAAGAGCTATTTCTTCAATAGATAAAATGTTCCCACAAATAGAGAAAGAAATGTCCAACATGCTGATAGAAAACACTGAGCAAAGGATATAACCATAGTTCATAGAAAATGAAATGTGAATGGCTCTTTAACATTTGGAAATATGCTTGACTTCACTCATGATAAAAACTATGCAGATTAGACTACATTGAGATACCATTTTCTTCTATTGGGCTGGCAAAATTCCAAAAGTTAGATAAAACACACCATTGGTGAGGTTGTAGGAAATATGCCCTCTCATACGTTACTTGTGGGAGTATATGTTAACATAACCCCATATGGAGAGCAATTTAGCAAAATCCATCAAAATTACAAATGCATATATCTTTTGCCCTGGTAATTTCACTTCTGGAAAAATTTATGTTACAAATGTACCTGCAAATGAATGAAAGGATATATGTTTAGGATATTCATCACAGTATTGTTTGTAAGACCAAAAAACTGAAATGACCTAAATTGCTAAATCCAGTAAATTACTTAAGTAAACCAGTTACATAAATCATGATAGATTCATAGTATAAAACTTGAAGAAGAAAAAAAAGTGAGTTGATTCTGTAGAGAGTAACATCGAAATGGAATATTCTTGAGATTTTATTACTTGAAAGTAAAAGAAAAATGCAGAAGAGTATATATGGTGAGTTGCCCTAGATAATAAAAAGAAGAAATAACAGCAAATTTATATTTACTATTATACACATAAACTGATTTTATCTCATTTAATCTCATATACAACTGTATATACACCTTCATATAGTAGATTCTAGAAAGAGATGAGCAAAGAAATTAGGATATATATGATTCCTCGCTGTTCATGTGTATTTTTAGAAACAGACAATTATCTAATACTTTCAATAATCATGTTTTTGGATCAAATAAAAAATAACTGAACCCTTATCAGACTCTAAGAATGGTAATAATTTTCTATCTTAGGGTAAAAGTTAAGACTTCTAAATTACCTTGGGCCTACCCAGATTTTTATCCATTCATTCAGTCTTCCGGACTTCATTCATTCAAAAATATCTATAATTTGCTGCCTGACAGGTGTTCTACTAAGCTCTGAGGATGCATGGAGAACAGGATCATAAATCTTTGCCTAACAGAATCTGCATTTTAGTCAAGGGTTTCTCCCCTCTGGAGTCAGGTGGGGGGGTCCCCTAATCTATATGGAAAAGCCCTAAGAGCCATATCAACAAGTTTCACTACATTACGATATCATTTTGAGAGTAAGCACATTAAATCTCCATTGATGCAGAGTTCAAAAATTCAATATCCTTGATTTTTATGAGCAAATAAGATGTGTACAGGCTGGAGGCATTTTTGGTTTCTCTCAATGGCACCTCTTTGTAGAGGTCCACAATATATTTTATTGTGTATAATACAATATAATTTGAAACTCTATTCCAAATATGGCCCTTGCTTATACTTATCCAGGGTTATAATAATTTCCTGTGATTTATATTGATGCCTTTTTATTAATGTTTTAGAATTTTACAGTGTATCACTACATCCCTTTCCTTTCTGGTTTTTTTTTTTCTTAGTTTTATTAGTTTGCATTCCATCATGATTTATTTTCAAGCCGAATATCTGTTCCTGAGTGTTCATACCAATGCCTTGAATTGCATTCCTTTATTCCTCTATTCTCCTACTCCATTTCAGGCAGATGAGAAGTGATGGTAAAACTCTATTAGCTTTGTGTTAATAGAGTGTGTGTTTGAACTGTGTACATCTATAATCACATCAGCAAACTTCAGGCTGAGCCCATTCGGTTAAATGAAAGAAAGCAGTGTTTTGCAAGGCTGTCCAGTAGAACTTTCTATGTTAATTGAAATGTTCTCTAGTTGTTCTGTTCAACACGGCATCTAGTAACTATTTGTGGTCATTGAGAAATTTAAATGTGACTAGAGCAACTGAGGAATTATATTTTTCATTTTATTTAGATTAATTTGCACTTTCAAAACTGGTAGGAGAGAGATAATGAGTGAATACCAGGTATATGACCTTTAATAGAGTAGTGAGCCCAGTTACAGCATCCCAGGGTAAGGCAGTTCTCTACCCGTTGGTAGTCCAGTAAGATGCTAAAAACTTCTTTTTTTGTGAGGGTGTTATCCACACCAACGGAAGATGATTTCTAGGAAGTTCTGAGATAAGTTAGAGCACATTCCATTCCTCCCAAATTCAGCAAACATCAAGGAGTTTTGCTTAGACATCTAGGCAGGTTCATTAGAGTTCTAGGCTAAACTCAGTCCTTGAATATCCATCAAAAACATGGAAGAAAATGCCTCCCCATGAATTAAGCATCCCAGTTTGTTTTGGGGGAAGATGAATACCCAAAATGCCTCATGGATGATATGAATCCAAGACACAATTGCTCTGATCCCAGTGGACAGCAAGTCTTCAGTATCTCCAGGTTCAGTAGCAAGACCTGGGAAGTTGCAGCTGTGTCTAGTTCAGCTTCCTCGGTGTGCCTGTCACAACTTACACCATCAAGTGAGTACATCCCACTCTGGTGTTCAAGACTCTCTGCAATATAGAGTCCCCTGCTTTGCTCAGCCTTTTGTCTCCACAAATCCTCCGCACTTTGCTCCAGTCAAATGATATGCAGGCTTCCCTAAACATGCCCCAGCCTCTCCCACACCCATGCCCTCACCTAAGCTGTCACGATAATGGCCTCCTCCAGCATCTCCATCTGTCAAAGCCCCATCTACTCTCGTGGCTCATTTCAAGCCATGCATTCCCTGGAGTCTCTCCCTGGAATCCACAACTGCAGTGCTTCCTCTTCCTCAGAACCTGGTGGCACTTAGTTTATGCTGTTGTTTTGGCACTTGCTTCACTCCTTATTTTGTGGGCATTAGTGAGCTCGTCTGATAGCTTGTCTTCCGTGAGCAGTGTGACCATGGGGCCTGTGTCGCTGTGTGCCTAACAGTGCCTGGCACATGGTGGATCTCGAGGAATTATTGCCATTGAAGTGGATTTTTCACAGTTCCACACATGAGGATAATTTTAGCTATAGTCAATAAATACAGAGATTTTTTTTGTTCCAGAAGTAAAGAGAGCCAAACCTATATCTGAAGAGTAGATTATTGTGGCATGAAACATGTTTCAAATCAAAGCTGGCAAATTGGTGATTTCATAATTTTTTTTAAATTCTCAATATTTAAGCTTTAGGACCATTCACACAAAAATATTTGTTTCTAAATTTTCTTGAAAATATAAAAGAGATCTGGTATTTGGAGCATCCATTTCTCTTTGGCAATTTGCGAGTTGACCCTAGTCCCTGACTCACTGCTCTCAGACCTGACAAAGGCCTGATTGCCTTTCTTTTTTGTCCTTCCTCAAATAATATGTTCATAGAATCCCTGAAATTTCACAATGAAAATGACCCACTGGTGTCATTCATGAAGCTCCCATTGTCTATTTTTAAACCATACAGGTTCTGATGTCTTTAATGATTATTGCTTTGGCCTGATATTTGCTGTACTGCTCACCAGACTCCCAAGAGTGCAGCATATTTTCAGATTAAAAATATGATTTAAATCATTTTAAGGGGTGTAATGGCAGCTCCGTGTCTATTGTCACTTTATCTGCAAGTGCAATTTTCAGACATTAGAAAATTAGTCAAGGACCCATGGTGGCAGGGCAAAAGGCATACTTGTTGAAAGTAGAAGTGGCAGACACTTGAAAAGGAATAAAAAAGTGAGACTTACGTGATATTGGATGATAACATTTCATTTCACATCCATAGCACCTTGTGTGTGAAGATTTCTGAGTTGATTTCAGGCAGTAATTGAGCCTCACAGCCCTTGATGAGAAGGAAAAGTATTTTCTCCATCCTCAGATCCAGGAAACTGAGGTGCTGTTGTTCACCATTGCAAGGGCTTCTCTGCAAGAGAACTGGGAGTTAAATTTAATTATTTTCATTTCTGCCTCCTTCCCTAATCACTCATTCTTACTCTTTGGTTTCAAGGGTAATTTATGTTAGATCAATTTATACTCTCTCTTAGAATTTAATCAATACCATCTGCAACTCATAGGTTCACCTTGGCTAAAGCTTAATCTTTTAAAAATGCAAAGACTAAGGAGCATACATAGGCAAAATATAAAATCATATGGGCCACTCTCCAGCTTATAGGGGGATACCAATATTTCAAAATTCCCATCTTCCATTTTCAATAGTCCCTGCTGGCCTCTTCCGACCTTCTCACACACATCTTCCCACTCTAGAGACAAGCAACTGTTCAGGATTAGTATTTATTTTAGTATCCTATAACCTGAAACATCTGAAGGTAGACTTCTAATTTCTTTGACCTATGAGAATAAGTTTTTAAAGAAAAGAATGATTTTGTCAGTTTGATTAACATTTCAAGTATCTAACAATTGTTTTCAGGTTAGAAAAGAGTGGGGCTCTTTGATTAAGTCCATTCCTCTAGCCATACCTTAAATGAATCATCATGGAGCAGAGACTGATACAGTATTGCTAGGACATAGGTATTCATGGTATTTTGAGTAAGGAACTGGTTACTATATATTCTTTGTAATAATCACTGGTAATCAAAATCACTTCTCCTGAAAAACTTTCCAGTCCATCTCATTAAGTTAAAAACAAACAAACAAACAAAAAAAACAAGTGGAGAATGCAGGAATTAAATACTAAATGGTATGTTGCTTTACCACAAGCTAACCTTTCACCTCTGGAAGGATGAAATTAAATGCCAATTGGATAAAGATAATTTAAGAGCTCACTACTAAATATTTTTAGACCCAAGAAAAAGGTGAATACACAGGCCTACCTAGAAATCCTTGTCACAGGGGAAATAGACAAGCATAGTGTTGACAACAAGATAGACAAACAGCAGTTTGTGTTTCTATCCCACAAGAGGACTTGGTATCAGAAGATGATGGTTTTCTCCTACTCTAAGAATTTCTCTGATCTGCTGTAGGTGAGCAAATCAAAGTTATACCAACACAAGCCTGGGAGAATTGTTAGCCCACATTTCATCATGGTATGAAGAAGGTACATCCTTAACCTCAGCCTTTTGCTGATTTTCCCCAGCAGAGCCCCTGACTTCTGCAAGAGGCTCTGTCCTGGCACATCCCTGTGTAGCACCATTTGATCAGCCACTTGTTCTGCCTGTCATCTCTTCTTGTAGCCAGGTGACCTGTCCCGCATCATTTCATGTTCTGTATTTCTCTAAATTACGTTGTTCTCTGGAGTCTGTTGGCCAACTGAAAGAGTTACATATTCTTTCTCTGTTAGTTACTCAAACTATCAATCATTCTGTAACCACCTGTACTACCGTTAACCTTCTTCCTGTCGCCCAAATCAAAACCCATTTCTCACTTCCATATGTCAACACCAGCCACATGCATTGATTAAATGTCTTTCGTTTGAAAGCACACAGTCCTGCAATCCTCGCCGATGTCTGAATGCCTCCCATATGCTCCCCATGCAAGTCTAATTCTTCTGTTCTCTTCTTCTGGAAAGTCATTCTTCATTGTAATAAGTTGCCCAAAGTAAATGTATTCATCATCTTTTTCTCTGACAACCATGTTTCTCTACTACGGGAAATTAAACACTGCAACATATGGCCTGAGCAGCAAACTTTAGTGCTTGTTCGCTCAATTGTTTTAACACATTGCCGCCTTCTCATAATATTCTGTTTGCCACTAGCATGTCAGGCTTTCACTTGACATATGCATTAGACATGTTAATGGCAAGACAGAAACCAACTGAAGCTGACAATATGACGAAAGAAGGGTAAGTGCCTATTAATTACTAAAATTCACTTTTTCCTACTATTTAGCAGGAGAAAAAAAAACAAATTAATGCCTTCAGAACATGCCACCACATTAGCCTGCTGTGGTGCCATCTGACAGATTTTTAAAGCCCTAAGTACTAAAGAAGGGCTTTGTGTAGATTCAGCAGGGCCAGTATAAACTGCAACAATGACTTTTCTGTGTGGTTATGGACCCTATTGGTCTACCAGTCCTGCTTCCTAGTGGCCAGAGGCATGATGCATAGACCACCATTACTGAATTGTTTGTATGGCCATCAGAACAGCGCTGGCTCCAGGATTCTTTTCTCTATTACTGATGCATGCAACTTTCCTGAAAGTATATTCTAAATGTTCCATATTTGCTGAAAATGGTAAAATACAGTTTTCTTCTAGAGATTGTTTCAGAGATTAGGTGGTTAAATTTTTTTTATGAATCTTTGGAATTCTATTGATGGTAAGTCTATTGATTCTAAATTCTTTTAGTTAAGTAATATGGATCTCATCATTAGTAAGAAGATAAAAATTACTAAATAATTTCATAGACTTTCATTTTCAATGCATCTGCCCGGTACTTATGCATGTCCCGAAACAAAGAAAAGTTTTAAAGTTTTCCAGTGGTTATTATAACTCATGTCTTTCACATAAATGAATTAGAGCTGTATTTGAGCCATGGCTTTCAGTTGTTGCTGGAGGGCATCCAATGGCCAATAAGTTTCCTAGAATCTCCTGAGTCAGTGGCTCCTAAAGTGTCCTCCTATCAATAATTGTACCGTGTAGAATTCAGTGTCAGCCATAACTACATGAAGCTTAATTGAAAGAAACAATTTATGGAGGTGTCCTAATGCCCACCATGACTCTGCTCTCTAAAGACTATCTTGAGATTAAACTAGATGGCAGAGAGCTGTGTCCCTAGACCTCATTGAACTCTCCCTCTGTAGAATTGCTTTTACATTGACTTCATCAGTCTGTAATGAGGTGCATTAGCAGAAACAGTCTATGAAGCTCATTGTATTATCTTTAAGGATGTTGTTGGAGATATTATGAACTGCATTATTCAGTTTTTTTTTTTTTCTCTAGGAAGGCCTATGTAACAGATTTCAGCCTAGGAGTAGTTGGGCCATGCCTGAGAACCTCAATTTAGCATAAAGAGTAGGATCCTTGAGTTCCAGCTCGTTCATTGCTATTAGAATTTGGAGCAAGTAAATAGGATCTCATGACTTACATTTTCACACATTAGCCCCTTTGTTAGAGTCATCTTTCTTTTGTCTGTCTTTGTTTTCCTATTACTTTGTTTTTTCTTAACTAATTAAATTGAATGTCATAACAAATATACATCTTGTCCAGTAGTCTTATAATCTTTCTGAAACAAGCTAAATTATAAATATGCAAATATTTACAAAAATACACTTTAAAAGTGCTCATTTATACATATTTACAGATGTATCTATTTTTGAACACATTTCAAAATTATACTACTCAGTGGGAAAAAAATATACTGGGTTCTATACTTGGTTGTGTTTGAAAACACACACCACTATGAAAATTTTATCCCTTTTATAGAATAAATAGATATCATCTCCTGAGTAGGAACATACAGAAGAAATACAGGAATATGTATACTCTGCATTTATAGATCCACCTAATCAACTGCATATAAAAATACCCTTGAGTTAGAAGATTACTGAGAAAAACCAAGCAAGAAACTTTAGATCAACTTGCTCTATTAGTCTGTTAGTATGACTGTTAGTATGCCCTTAGTGAATCCTAATACATATCAAAGAGTCTTTATATCATAGAAATGACACTCATTCATTCCATAGACATCTAGGAAACAGTGTGTTAGGCACAAAGGATATTGGGATGAATGAAACACAGTTCACTGCTATAGGAAGTAAGATATTTATAGGATATACATGAGGAGAAGGCCTCTGTAGTATTTGACTTGTCTATGGAATATTCAGCTACATTTTGAAATATAACAATATTCTCAATATCATTGCTCAACCTAGTCTTTTAAAATGCAAACTAGGAAACAGATGACTCAGTAGCATGCATCTTGCTGGATGAGGGACATGTTTTTAGGATAAAGATGGACTCTGGTAACTGTGCTTTTGCTCACAGCAGTACTGAGTGAATAGCTAATTAGTTCACTGAATGGCATTCCTGAGACCATAAGTACTAATGCCACCAAAGAATGGTTTGTAATCTTGAGACTATCACTGTCATTACTTTCTTCTCCTTTTGTCTATATATTTTTGAACTTGTTTTATTTTTCTATAAATTTAATATCTTACATCATTGTTAGTTTTATGCAGTATCTGATTTCTCCCCTCAGGTGTATTCCCTGCAGTTCTCCCAACACCACAGCACCCATGATCTATCACCATGATCTATCTTGTGCTCTTCCATCTCCTGGTTTAACCCCTTTCTCTCCCCTTTCCCTGCTAGATGCCTCATATCTTTAAAGTAAGTTGCCAAGCAAAAGTTTTCTGCTATTGTCATTATGTGAGCTAAAGAGAAGAGAGAAATTTGTAAAGAACCATGGATAGGGACAGGAAAATGTGGACTTTCTTTTTGAACATCATGACTCCAAAGCCATCTATTTGGATTAAAATGAATCCTAAGGTTCCCAGATTAGCATATGCAGGCAAAAGTTCTTCATTTATGTCAATATTTAAGTAGAACTCTAGGAAGAAAGTAGCCAATAAAATTATTTGATTGAATTGAAAGATCAAAGTTAGAATTGTACCAGAAGCAAGATTACAGTAAGTGCAGTCTTCAAACACAGGTATAAAAACCTGTATAGGGCATACCAATTAGGAAACCATTAAACCACACCCTGAAACACCAATTGATACTTCAAGGGAGACCCTGATAACAGACACTGTAATAATTCAATCTGACAGCCCAAGAGATCTAGGACTTTTTAAAGAAGTATGATAGGAGTCCATTTGGTTTGTTTTTTCGCTATATGTAATGGAACCAATGAATAATACTTGGCATAACCCAACAGGAACAAAATGCATCTTTAAGTCAGGACTTCAAGTCTCTTCCCATCACAAAGACTTATTTACTGATTCTTCTTGGGACAGAGCATTTAAACTCATAGTGCCTTAATACTGCTTGCCAAAAAGATGTAATAAATAATAGGGAAATATGGGGGATGAGGAACTGAAATGAATTCTGCTGGAGCTTCTTGATTCTGTTGTTATGTTTCTCTAGCTTTGGAAATTCATTTTCATCCCTCTATTTCTAATATTGACCAGAAGTGTAGACTGTACCCCTTTGCCAGACTTTTAACATTACAGTGCTTTCCAGCTGTTTATTTTCTTTACCTACCTTGATCTGTACTTGCTGTCATAGGCAGTCCTACTACTCAGCAACCTTTAAGTTACTCCTGTCCTTTGGGAACATCAGGTAGTGTTGTGGCTGTTCAAAAATCACTGAACAACAGTCCTTAAGAATTGTACCAGTGTATAAATTGATGTACAACTATCTATCTTCGCTTTGTGACCATGTTGACATGGAGTTGTCTCAAAAATAAAGCAGTCTCAAATACTGAGCCAAATCGTAAAGGAGAGCTTCCTGGGGAGTTGCCCAGATCCATAGCAGACATTGTAAGTGAAGAAATGAGTAAAAAAGTAAACATTTTTGTTGCAGTCACTGAAAATGGTAGTGCTGTTTGTTATCTCAGCATAAACTAGACTATCCTAACTAATATATCTTTGCACTTTCTAGTCTGACCCAATCCACACAAGACCCAAAACATATTTAAAGATATTTCTTAAAAGAAGTAAATGGAAGGAGAATATAGAAATCAATATTGAGTCTGCTCTCAACTTGCCTATTCACTAGTGAGTGTAAGCACCCATCCTCATAATAGAAGACAAGCTAGAATAATACAAGCTCTTCAACAAAGCCACAATTTGTATATGACACAATTGACTGGTCATTCAGATTCAGATTCAGGCAGTCAATCTGTATTTAATATGCAACAACTACAGCCGTGTAGCTTTCTAAACATAGACAATGCAGGAGTCAATAAAAGGAACAAGGTTTTGATTTTCTTCAAACTTCTGATCTAGTGGGGGAGAAATGTGGTCTCTCACATAAACACATGCACACACACACATTTATATAATATATATTATGCAAAGTGAACAAACATGTTAATTCAGTTCTATAAGAAAACAAGGAGGGGAAGATATGAGAGAGAATGACTAGAGTAGAAGATACTGTTTTATATAAGTCTTCTCTGAGTAAATCCCATTCCGGTTATCACCTAAATGACATGTCAGTAGTGTAAAAAAATTGGGAAAAGAGGCTTCAAGCAGAAGGAACCATAGCTGAAAAAGCCTGTAGATGGGCTGAACTTGGCATGTTAGAAAACCTGGAGAGAAGGTAAATGTGGTAGCAGTGCACCATAAACGAAAGAGGGTGGGAAGAGGTATGTTCAGAGAACAAAGGAACTAGGCTTTATAAACCCTTGAAAGTCAAGTAAGGGGTTTTGATTTTGTTCTACTTGAAAAGCCACTGAGGCTTTTTAAACATGGAGGTGACTTGATACAACCTACATTTTTTATGGATCATCCTAACTACTGTGTATAAAGTGAATGATGGATGGAAAGGGTGATAAAATGCAACAGGCAATTAAGAGCTACTGCAATTGTCCAAGCAATGAAGATTGAAGAGATTTGGAGGGAGGGGTATGTGTCTGGGCAAGGTTCCCCATCTTGTGTGTATGTTGCAACCACCTGTGGTATGGATAATTTTGAATTTCCAAAACCTAGGCCACATGTCAGACCAATTAGATCAATAATCACTGAAAGTAGGGCACAATTCTGATATTCTCCCAGATTATTTGCTGATGAATTTAGGAATCACTATATGTAGTATTATGAAGACATCTTACAGGACTGACAGATTGAGTAGGGTAGATATTGAGGTACAGAAAGAAGAGAATTATGAAACTGTCAATTATAGAAGCAGTAGGGTAGGTGTTAGTGCTTCTTCCTGAAGGTAGAAGATCTAGTGAGGAAAAGGTCAGTGAACATACCCAACCTAGGATGGTTGCACAACAAGCATAATAAAAAATACCCAGTGAATGCCTGGCATGGTGGCACACATTTGTAATCCAAGCACTGAGAGGCAAGAGGCAAGGGATCGCTTGAGTTCATGGGTTCAAGACTACCCCGGGCAACATAGTGAGACCTAGTCTCGAAAAAGCAGCCAGCTAGATGTGGTGGCATGCACCTGTAATCCCAGCTATCTGGGAGTCTGATGCTGGGGATCGCTTGAGTCTGTGGGATCAGGACTACACCAGGCAACATAGCGAGATCTAGTCTCAAAAATAAATAAACAAACAAATAAATAAAAACACCCAGTAAGTGAATCTAGTCTGAGAAAAAAGAACACTCAAAGGATTCAGAATTTGCAACAACCTGTAGCCTGAATCTGTTGATCTTAATTGTGCCTTGGCTCTTTGCTCTCACAGGAGAAAAGTAACTTCCTTTTGGAAACCCACATATGGTGTCCATGCTGCTTCTTTTTTAAAAAAATTATATTATGTATTTTATTTTTTAGGTTTTACAATTAACATTTTATTTGCCTGTGATAAGCCTGTAGTAAGGAATCATGTCTTGTTTTATTCTACGTCGTTATCTACCCTGGGGTTCTCCAACCACCTTATCACCCTTGAGCCATAGTACCTGTCTTCTGTGTTGCTCCCTCCCTCCAATATCCCCCCACACCATGCTCCATGCTTCAATTTTGCTAACAATTAGTTTTAAATCTGGGCTTAAATGTAGAAAAATGTGGTCTTTCTTTTTGAATATCATGACTCCAAGTGCATCCTAAGACTCCAGATTAGCATTTGCAGGCAAAAGTTCTTCAGTATTTAAGTTGAACTCTAGGAAGAAGGTAGCCAATAAAATTCTTTGATTGAGTTGAAAGATCAAAGTTAGAATTGCACCAGAAGCAAGATGACAGTAAGCGCAGTCTTCAAACACAGGTATAAAAAAACCTGTAGAGGGGGCACCAATTAGGAAACCATTAAACCACACCTTGAAATACCAATTGATAGGTCAAGGGAGACCCTGTAAACAAATATTGTAATAATTCAATCTGGAAACCAAATAGATCTAGAACTCGGAGCCAGAGTTCTAGATCTCTCACCTGTGGCAGTTGGGCAGACCTTTGCCTCTCACCTGTGCCTCTCTCACCTGTGGCAGTTGGGCAGACCTTTCAAAGTCTCAGGCCACAAGGTTCCCAGCAGACACTGGGGACCAAAGTCAAACACTGGGAGGGCCTCTCGGGATGGACATGCTGCTTCATACTTTTCCTCGCCTACTGATTCTGGCTCTCAAGATACCCTCTTCTATTTTCAAATACTCTTTAATCTCTTGGAGTCTGATTCTACCGCTTCTTAGACACAGGGACCATAACATCTTCCAAAAGTTATATATGATGTGTCTAAGTGAGAACTTCCAGTGCCAGGATCTCCGTGAAGCAAACCAAAGAGTAAAGGAGCCTGACTGTCCCCAAGTCCCACAGACCTCTTAGTACATCACAGCTGCTTATCTTTCGACACACCTGAAAAATGAACCCAAGATCACAAAATTATGCTGTCCCTGGCTTAGTGAGGGGTTCAAGATTGTATGCAGGATTTATTTCCGAGTTTCTGTATGGCCAAGTTATGCCCCCATTTTGTTGCTTT
This sequence comes from Uropsilus gracilis, assembly GCA_004024945.1. NCBI lineage: Eukaryota > Metazoa > Chordata > Mammalia > Eulipotyphla > Talpidae > Uropsilus > Uropsilus gracilis. The sequence continues at coordinate 226,231 of PVHY01000296.1, read as the reverse complement.
GAATTATTAAAGTCTTACAGCAGGAAAAAAAAAAAAGTCCTAAAATCAACCTGCCTGAATTTGAATGGAGCTGAGTACAAGTGACAGGCTTAAGTAGCCGTGGGCTGCTTTTCATCTTCTACAAGCCTCATTTTCTCACTTGTAAAAAAGGCATAAAAACAAATCATGGCCACCTCTGACAGTTATTTTAAGAATCAAAAAAAAAAAAAAAAAGCTAATGCAAAACAATTGGGCAAGGAAACTTGCACAGAATAAACCACCACCTTCTTTATACAACTAAAACATCAATAAATGTTCTCGGCTCTATTAGTATACACCCAGCTCATGCACAGCCTCTGTCCTTTTTGACCCTAGAGAGCATTGATTCTTGGGCTTGTTCTTAAGCTGTTGATTGCTTCTGTCCTTCTCTAAGCATTTGACTCTGCTCTTTTAGTTTTCCTAAGAAGCTGCTACCCCAATATCTCCCAACTCAGCTACAACAAGAGTCACTGTGGAGACCTGCACCTGCCCACTCTTCTGCTTTCCACTCATTGACTTCAGTTTAGCAGCTGCATCCATTTCCCAACCTTAAACTAATGAATTCATCAGCCACGGTTTCCCCCAGGGCAACTTTCCAAGGTTACCTTATTACAACACAATATCTGTAATCATATTTAATCATACATTGAGGTGGAAAACAAGTAACTCCCACCTGACTATAAAGGGATCTTTTTCCATATTATGTATAACTGTTTAAGGGTCTTCTCCAAAAAGCAATATACAAAGCATCTTTAGTAGCTTGAATAATAGTAGAATTATGAGCTGTGTTTAGGGATTTAGTGCTAGATCAAGAAGTTATTGATTTTCTTTAATTGGTTGAATGATCTAATAATCTACCCTCTTGAGACCATGCTGATGATCCAATTTTCTACTTCAAAAGTCTGACTTAAGAGTCACTTCAACTTTGGGGCAGGGGAGAGAAAGGAGGGAATGGGAGAGTAAACTTAAATTTTCAATTGAAAAAATGTGTGTTTCGGTTTTCCTTTGGAAACAGTTCTCAGAAGATGGATATATCAGGAACTTTTTGAAGACATATAGAGACCTTTGCCTTTTTTCCAGCCAAAAGTTTCTACGATATTCATCAATTACAGAACAAATCTCAGGATGAACCAAATAATCTAAAGATGCTTTTTTTCTGATTTCACATCCATAGTGGCTGGAAGGGTTAGAAGCCTGGCCCACACTCCAACTTCCCCACTCCAGAAAATGGGCCTGTGGATCAGAGCTTACAGAGATCAAGCTACACATGTTCTCCATCAGCATAATCATGCTGGTGAGAGGCCTGGACCTCATCACACGAGATCTGGTTAATAAAAACTGGTGTGATAAAAATAAACAGTAAAGTGATATTTTGTTTTTCTGTCCAACCCTTCAGTTCATTTGTGGGAGAGAGCATTCACAGGGCTCTTTCTCCCCATAACACACTTGCATCACTTTCATTAGCATCAGCGAGGGGAACATGTGTACAGGGAGGAAGATCCTGAGACCCCACAGTGAGCATAATTCTGGCAACTTGTGAGATGAGAGCATGGGGCTATTCTGATTACCCTGTACTTGGAGGAAATAATAGAATCAAGATTGCTTTGCAAGACTCATTTACACACATGCACATGCTGATGTAGTAAAAGCACAGGATGATCTGCATGTAAAATAAAAGGTACAAAATGAATGTACACTGAGGAAAGAAAAGTATGTGTGTGTTTGTGTGTATGTGTGCATGGGTGTGTGCGTGTCATATTCTATACATGAAGGATTATGAGTTTTCCATATTCTCTACATGAAGGAAACAAATATAGCAATGAGCATATTCTAACCCAAATGCCTTGGATTTGACCAAGAAGAGCTGTTATTTGCAAGTCCTTCTTAGCTATCACAGAAAGAGCATGTTGGATCCCCTCTTCAAGATTTGGTCCAGTGGAGAACAGCCACTGATTTAAATAGTGATAACCTTTAGAAGCCCTTTGCTTCTTCATATAAATAAGCGTGGCAAGCATTTTTGAAGGAACACTTTCATTTGTGCTTTCTCTACACGATGCTAACGGATAAAGCTACCAACAATTACAGGGTCATGCTGCTATTTTCAAATTAGAAAACATTTTGTAAACAGTCTTGACAGCCGTGCTCTATCAAGATAAGGAAAAATCAGCTCCTGGCTGGAGGAGGATGAGTGTAGACCTCCATTATTGCAGACCCTGGTATGTGGCAGTGTGCAGCTACTTAGCTAATGACAGGAGTGATTACAAGTCTGCAGCACAGTCAGTGAATTTTTCCACATGCAAATATAAGCATTCTATGGCATTGAGCAATATAGGTGACCTTTTGGAAATATATATATATTTACACATGTATGCTTGAGTTACACTTTCTCTTTTAGTGTACGGTGATATATTTCTGAATCTTAATATAATGACGTTCCCCTCATAATGTTGGCAATTGTTTAGAGGAAGCATCTTATCTGCTTTCCTTTGTGGTGGCATGGGAAGGAAATGGGAAGAGAAATATCATTACAGCTACCATTTTCTAGGCATTTGCTACATGCTGGCCATTCTGCTAGACAGCTTAGTCACATTATCTCAATGACTCCTTAGAACATGCCTGAACTATGTCACCAATTGACAAAGGTTCAAGAAGGTTTCAAACAACTTGCCCAAGACCACACAGCTTGGGAGTGCCGGAAGGTGACCCAAGTGCTCTATTAAAAGCCTATGATCTTTCAACCCTATTCTCCTGCTTCTTTAGTACAGGAGGGTTTCTCACCCTGTGTGAGATAAGAGAAAGTGAGTGAGGACCTGAAAAGTGCTAATACAACAAGAATGATCATGCCCTGGGGAGATACTTTTGCTCTCCCAGCATTAGTCTGCATGGCAGGCACTGGTTTTGCTGCTCACACAATCCCCTAGGTTGCATGAGTCAATCAGCACCCAGCTGCCAGTCCCCACATCTCTTTGTCTTAGGGCTGCCCTCAGGCTGCAGGAGCCTGCTTTATTTATAAGGATAATATAAAGAGCTTGGGAAAATTTATGTTCACATGGAAGCAGCCCCTAACCAATCACAGATGTATCTGTAGGTAGAAATATCAGCTGACTTGATCCTGATAGACACCCTAGTTCTGATCTCTATGGATTCCAGAGCTCCTGCTGGATTAAAATTACTCTAGTGGGACTTTGATTGATAGGAAATAGTCTGATCTCCTTTCCTTGCAGGTCTCCTCCTGTTCTTTGCATTCTCACATATAACTGAAGTATCAGGGAATATTTCACAGGTACAAAAGAAGATGAGCAGGTGACTTCAAAGTCACATCATTGAAAATTGTCCTGTGATTCACAAGTTTTCTCTATTTCAATCTAAAAAGATGACCCACCAAAATGAAGGATAAAAATCGCATTCACATATAAAGAAGACTTCTTGATTATAAAAATAGCACAATACTAAGGCTGTCTTATCCTTAAAGATATTTCAAAAGGGAATCACTACTAGGTAATTATGCCACAATTTGAGAGAATGGTTTGTGCCCACATATGGATCTGAATTCGAACCCTGCATTTTTTCATGAGCTGCACGGTAATCACTCTGTACTTCAATCTCTTAATCTGTGAAATGGGGACAAAATGAGATCTATCTCATGTGATTGTTGTGAAGCTTAAGTGAAATTTAATGCCTACCATATAGCAAGGGATTTATAAATAGTAGTCATTATTACTGATAGTTATATTTTTACATACAGAATATCTTCTTTAAATTATTTTCAGTTCTATAATTATATGAGTCATCCCATCTTTCCCAAAAGCTTGTCACTGGAAGTAGAATCTTAGATGTATCACCCTGGGGATGAAAAGCACACAAGTGAGCAGGTGTGAGATGCACCATCATCACTTCTCTGGGAAGTAAAGTGTTTCATAGATGTGAGCATCATCAATGCAACTGCTTCTAAAGAAAATATTACCTTTTCAACTGAGTTTTACAAATTAAGATCCATCTTTTGAGCTTTTACTATGTGCAAGGCATGTGGTTTAGACTGAATCCTCTTAATAGTCAGGTGAAACAGGCGCTTTCTCCATTTATAGAGGAAGAAACAGTCTCAAAGAGTGATATCGCATTCTGAAGGTCAAGTTACAGGGCCAGATCCCGACTCAAGTCTTCCTGACTCCAAACTCCCTTATACTCCATTCCATGTAGAATTTCAGAAAACATGTCTTTGCTAAATCTTCATGACTTTCTTTCTGCAAGAGCTGGTGGTGGGGTAGTGGGCTATTCCTATGTCAGTGCATGTATATGTACATTACCTTGAAGAGTTAAAATTATCCAGAAGAAAAATGTCAGCATCAACAAGGTCATTGAAAGCAAGAAATGGTTTCTGCTCAAGGGTTATTTTCTGAAAGCAAGGAGATGACTTACTTTACCACTGTAACTCCTAACCTTGGAAGGGCAAGCCTCTGCTGGCAAAAGAAAAACTGCCCTGTGTTTCCAAATTATCTTTTTAGAACCAGTTGTATTGTTTGAGAAGTTCACCAGGAACGAGCACAGTGGCAGTCTCTTTGTATTCAATCCTTTAATTTCTACAGACTGCTGGGGGAAGCCCTGATCCTCAGACATGGAAATGTTTCAGAAGGCTTTCCAATTTTCCTAGTAGTCATCCAACTTAATGAGCCTGGAGAGAAATCCTGAAAGATCCACAAGGGCCCTTCATGAAGGGCCTGTCCGCTCCCCCAAAAGGAATGTGTTCCTGCCAGGGCCGGCAAGCAGGGCAAAGGGACAGCCAGATGCCTCTGGCATAGAAACTCGCACCTCGATTGATTCCTCCTTTTACTTCCCTCTGAAATTCTGGAAGCCCGTGTGAGGGTGACCATTCTCTCTTGTTTAATACAGAGGTTGGGAAGAGGCCAGGCATTTCTCTGCTGACTTTTTCAGACCAACAATTCCCACAGAGCCCCCTGTGAGTCTAATGCAATTTGCACTAAAGAGGAAATGATTCCTGTGAAAGAAGCTATATTCCATTCAAATGTTATTTGAGTAATGGTGGGGGTTTCAGAGGGAAGTGAAACCCAAATTTGTACTCAGAGCAGAAAAGGGACAGCTTTTCAAGTCTTCCCGTTAAGACAAAGAACTAGTATTAAGACAAGTACAGTCAAATTCTCTGCCCCTTGTTCCCCTGTCAGGAATCCATTCTTTTTTATTAAGCCATATGCGTAGCTTGAGGTTATATTGGAATGCATAAATCTCTGGTGAGCCACAAAACGTTAAGCTGCCATTGTCCTCATAATTTCATTATCTCAGTTTCTGCCCTAAAACGCTTAACACTAATTGAACACCCGAGGTTTTTCCTGTGAAGTTTATTTTCTGAACATTACTGAAGAGCTGTTGATAAAAGTCAGAATTTATGGAGTCAGCACTCCTTAAAATACCACGGTTTGAGTAGGAATATTTTTTTAGAGCAGGAATATTTTAATGAATTTGTCTGGAATTTCAAAGTCTTTCAATCATTCTAACATTTTAAAGCTGTCTATTTCAAAGTGTATTTTCCGAGAACCAAATTGTGTTAGTGAACCCAAATTATGTTAGTGAACAACAAATTATGTTGTTCATCTACAGATTCAGTTTGGACATACTTTGGCTATTAGATTTACCTTACATTTCAGGTTGTCTTGGTGTGTATTTTGTTTCTGATTAAAAATATTTGACTTCTTCCCACCCACTTCTATCTCTGTTCCAAGCACAGACTGCCTTGAATAATGTAAATATTGGCAGTCATCTCACTAATGGCAGTTCATTCTTTTTCCCTGAAAGAAATGCATTTGAATGACTCAAAACTATCAAGCATCCTTTAGTTCTTTAAGGGAAGGAACAGTTTCTTCTAAGTTTTTTAAAAAGTCATAATAAAGAGAAGCCATGTGTTAAATCTATCTCTTGGATATTGTTTGCATTTCAATTAATTTCACAAGTCTCCAAAAGCACTCTAGTTAAAAAAAACAAGTTATGATTAGTGTCTCATAGATTTATATTAATATTCATGCAGACCCATGCAGACACAAATTTCACATACTCATGCAGACACACAATATGTAGTACATAGTATTCAAAAGTACATTCTTTAACAAAACATGTGACTGCATTTTGGTTCCACCAAATGAAGCAAAAACTTAGAGTTCAATGTCCATTTCCCACTTAAAAGTTCCTGGTTACTATAGTAACTGCCAACAGACCAGCATTTTTCTGATTATTATAATTGGAAAAGAAAATAATCTATTTTAAATTATAAGACACTGAGAGGACTGTGCATCTAAAATAAGACCCGAAACTGATTTAGAAGAAAGAACAGCAGGCATCTGCAACACTTGGGATTGGGACTTTACTTTCCTAAACCAGGTATCTAAAGGGTTAAACAAGGTTAAGTTTATCCTGAGGCAGGTATGACAATGACAGGAAAGAAAAATGGTATGGTCTTCCACCCTGAACCTTAAAAATAAGTAAAAAATTCAAGACTGCTTTTACAAAGTGATACATAACTAAAAACTCATTTTATTTTTAAGTATTCTAGGAGCATCGTCTGTGTGTCTCATTGTACATATTCAGTCTCTGCCCTCTATTAACATTTACTACCATCATCTACAAGGGATAATTTATTTCACTCATAAAAGAAAAGACTTTCTCTCCCTTTCAATGAACTCTCCCTGTATTCACTTCTCTCTCCCTCTCACCACTTGAAACCTTTCTTTTTGTACAGAAAGAAGACTAAATATAAATAGTCCAAAATATTAATAACAGAGGATGTCAATTGAATTTAATTTATAGTTCTATGTCAAATTTAAACGATCTACATTCTTTTATAATATGAAAAAAATAAAATGTAAAAAATGATCTGACAAAAATACATTTCAAATCACTTAAAAAGACTTTCAAATAGAAAATAGAATAATCTCTGCATAGCCCAAACGTAATTAAAACACTAGCTATCAAAACTTTATGTTACAGCTGGCAAGGTTCCTAAAGGGATATTTATTACCTGAATATTAATCAAAATACTAAAAGTAAAAAATGAATGAGTAAGGGCTTGATTTCAACAGTCAGTTATTGATAAAGGAAATCCACATTTAAAAGGATTTTTTTAATAAAAATTCTCCTGGATTTTCTGGTATATAATACCTGCATAAAAGTTTCCCCATGCTGTTTTCTCTCTAGGGGGTTTCTAGAGTTAAGGGACAATGAAGGCTTTCCTATATTGTTACATTTATAGGGTCTCTTCTACTGGAAGACTCCTGTGTTGCCTAGGATTTGGAAGACTTACAGATGTTGGAAAAGGGCATCAAGAAGACTTGGTGCCCTCTGGTCAGTTCAAGAGCTATGTCCAGAGAACCCTATGCTTCTTACTCTCTTTTCTATCCTGGCCATTCTGCCACCAGTTCCCACAAAAGGAACCATTTCCAAACTCACAGCCCTGGGAAAACAGGGTGACTGAATCCAGCAAGCAGCTTTAGCCATCTACTTATCTTATAATTGTCCCAAACAAGACTGTGTGTGTGCCCTCTTGCTTATTAACCTGCGAACCTGAGGTGATCTACCCCTTCATTTGGTCTCTTATTCTCTGTGTGGGTGGGGGTGTCAGTTTCAGACTTCACATCAAAAGTCCCAGTAGTCCTATAGAGCAGCAGAATACACCACCCCAAAACCTGCCACCGTGGTGTAAGAATTATTTTGAGTAAAATACACTTGAAAAGAAGTAGATATAACAAAAAATTTCTGCTTTTCTTCTGTTTGCCTAAAAGTGGAATGTAAATTTGCAAAAGTATTACCCCTCTCTACCAGGAAGAACAAAGTTATTCACTGGAGACAGATTTAAGCACTATCAGTGAAGAGACAGCAACAAAGGAATCCGGACAATAAACTTTACTAACTAGCCCTTATTTCCCACTAGTTTCTCCTCTACTTGATTTCTAACAACTTTCTGCACCTAGCACTTCAAACTTTTTTCTTTGTCTTATCACTAATGTAAAAATCTATTGTTCCTGTATGAAGATGCTATATAAGCTCAAGCTCTAACAACTCTTTTGAATTATTTATCTGAGTTTTTCCATGTATAAGTGCAATGCATATGCTAATAAATGTTTCTCTTGCAAATCAGCCTTTTGTCAGTCCAGTTTACAGGGTCTGTGGTAGAGAGCCTATGAAGGAAATAGGAAAAATAAATCTTCCTAGAGCCTCACATTCCCTGTATTCATATGGTTTATTAGAGTGTCTCTGCTCACATGTACAATAATGCACAACTAATGAACATTTTCCCATATTCATTATCTTCTTATGTTGTCTTTAGTTTCTATTTGAGTTCTCACCTGCTTTGTTTAAGGCATATGTGAACAATGCCAAGTTCTCTACCTTTAGCTGGTTTCTCTCCAGTACATGGTCACACAGGTAGAATAGATATTGAAACCTCATTAAAGACTTACAATTTTTTACATTCATAAACTTAGTCTCCACTATATATATACAATAGTGAGACAATCTATTATTAATTACTTATTGCTGTGTAATGCAATCAAATAATCACAAGTTTGGCATCTAAAACAGCACATAGTTACTTTTCCTTACTTTCTGTAGATCAGGAGTCTGAGGTGATTTACTAGGGTAGTTTGTTCAGGGTCTCTCACAGCTGCAGTCAAGAAATCAGCCAGGGGTCTCATCCGCAGGCTCAACTGAGGGAGGATCTGCTTACAAACATACATGGTTGTTGGCAGGATTCAGCTATTGGACTGAGAGTCTTTAGTACTCGCAAACAAGCCTCTTTAGCATGGAAATTTATTTTGTTAAAAGTCAGCAAGGGAGAGTCAACTACCAAGATAGAAGTTGATCTTATGTTGTCCTGTGATAGCTCTGAATGTTTGTGTTCCCCTAAACTTAGGTGTTGAAATTCTAACCCTCAAAAGTAATGTAGGGCCCTTGGTGGTGCTTCAGTCATGGCAGTGAATTTCCCATTAGTGAAATTAATGCCTTATTAAAAAAAAAAAAAGGCTTGTGAGAGATCCCTAGTCTCTTCCAACTTCCCCCTTCTGCCACATAAGGAAAATGTGGTAGGCCTGGAAGAGTGCTCTCACCCAACCAAGCTGGCACCCTGACCTCAAACTTCCAGTCTCCAGAACTGTGAGAAATAAATTTCTATAGTTTCTCAGCTACCAGCTCTGATAATTTATTATAGCAACCTAAACAGATGAAGACATCACATCATGGAAATGATAGCCTGTTGTCTTTGCCACATTCTATCGATTAGAGGCAAGTCGGTGGGCAGGACAAAACTTAAGGGAAGGAATAATTCAAAGATGTGAATACCACATATGAAGAATGACTAACAATTTCTCCACATTATTTTTCTACACATATAGAGAGAGAATGCTCCTGTGCTGTGTTCCATAAAGGATGAGGGACAACAGAAGATTCTTCCACATTCCCTGCATTTATAACATTTCTCTCCACTATGAGTGCTCAGAGAAGTCCTTAAATATGAGATAAAATGTCTTATGTCAGACTTGTCTACATTCCTTGCACTGATAGGGTTTTGTGTCCAGTGACTTCTGACATGATCCTCAAGGAGTAAATGATCCATGTTTACTACATTTATAGCATTTTACAACTGTAAGAGTACTCTTTACCATAGTAATTTGGAAAATAAATGGAGATTATTCCACATCAATTTTATTCATTACATTACATTCCACAGTATGACTTCTAGTTTTCATGCCTCCTTGTTTTCATGAAGAACTTCGATGCTGTTCTGTTTTCTTCTAAAAAAAAGAGTAATCCTTTTGTGATTCTTTCTCTTCTCTATTCATTGGTTCTTTTTTTCTCCTGGAATATCCTGCCTTGCAATTGACCCACACATTTTAAGTTGGATTTCACAATCTAGAGAGTAGGATCCTGAAGCTCTTTTCTTAAAGGATCACATCTTTATTGGGGTTCCTTTGAGTAGGAACCAGCAACATCTACACCTTTTGAGTAAGTTTCACAGCTTCATTCTCAAAGACCACTGTCTATTCTTGGATCAAGCTTCTGGAGGTTTCTGTGAGCATGAGCTATATAGTCCCAGATAGAAGAAAGAAAATTGATTATGGCCACGTGGGGTAATTTGAAGTCAGGTAGAAAAAGTTTAGACCCTTTGACCCAGAGCAGTTCACATTTTTACTTTGTAATAGCATACTCACACCCACTTTCAAAACTTTAACTGCAACCTTGATTTTCTACTTAAAAAAATGCATCTTCCCACCTTAATCCCCTCCTATAATATATATTTCATAACACTGTCATACTTTGGTACTATACAAATCTATTGTAGATTTTAAAATTCTGGCAAAACATATCATAATCTTTAGTAGGCATCTTTGACCAAATACCTGAGCTATTTTGAGATACTGAGTATATAATTGGCTAGACTATACACACCACTATAGCTTTACCCACTATAACTTTACCCAGCCATCAGTGCAGGATGTTAAACCTTCATTTCTGAAATGTTGATCCAGTATTGTCAAAACTATTCATTGACTGCCAACTTTCCTCTTGTTCATCCCCTTCACCTTCCAATTTGAGGTCAATCAAGAGAAAATCAAAATTGCTCTCTAAAAGTTACAAAAGCTGCCCCACTTCTTGTTAACCCACCTCCACTTCCTAAGCCAATGGCCTCCTACCAGAGAATACTTGTAATCTTCCCCTTTTTCACTATAAAGCATTCTCATCCTCTTGCTTGTCATTGAGTCTCCTCCAAAGTACAAGAGTGTTAACTCCCTTGCTACAGCAAACTTTCCATAACCTGTTGGTTTTCTCTCTTATTTCTGTGTTTACCTCCACAGTTCTAAAATTTCTTTAATTTCTATATTTCCCAAATCCATGACCATTCAAAATATTTCAATCTCAGGTATCTCTGGTAGCTAAAGGAAACACTCAAATTCAGATATGAGAAAATTACTCTCATTCTATAAGGAAATAGAATTTCACCATTTTACTGCATTCTCAGGAAGCTCAACAGAAAATTCTTAAGAGAAAAAAAGGAAAATTTTTTTCTTACTCTGCCTTTTACCCCTGTTATATCTTCATTGTGATATTATTTACATGCCATACAATTCTTACATTTAAAGCATACAATTCAATGTTTTTAGTAATTTTCAGAGTTGCACAAATATCACCTTATGCATTATGGTTTTGTAGATATCAGTGTTTACATGGTCTTAACAATCACACACTAAAACAAGAGTGAACTTACCATTTATAGAGTAGTTAATGTGCCAGGTGCTATGCTAAGTGCATTCCATGGGTTCAATCCTATGGTGTAGAGGCTATTATCACCTCCACTTCATAGGTGAGAAAATTGAACCACAAAGGTTAAACAATCTTGAGTTGTAGCTGGAAACATGGGACTAGAATGGGAACTGCAGCTCTCTCCTTTCAGTGCTTTAACTTGTCCCCGTGACTCAGGTCAGTCAAATATTGCCACTTTACTTTTTTTTTTTTTAAATCAAATAAAATTGCTCTAACTTCTTTCCACATCCTCACTTCTAGATATAGCCCTTCTTCAGTTGCTCTCTGTGGAGCTGTAGTATTCATAAATACCAAAAACTCCTCCTATCAGTTACTATTTAAGTTCTTTATATTTACCCCCTTCATCTCTTCTCTCTCCCCATTCTCTTTCTCTACTTAATAAATTAATTTAAAGAATAATCTCTCACATAGTGTCTATTCTCATGTTTTATCTAAGATGACCAACCTGCTGAACCATTTTTGTTATAGAACGTTTCAAGTAAGCCTAAATTTAGATCCCTAAATCAGCAACTAAAAGGCTTTGACTGAATCTGTTAATGACCAAGACAGTAATGCAAACAAAACCACTAATCGCTTGTTTGTGGTTCATGTTAACTTTTTCAAATATGTTTGCCTCTGTCCTTAAAATGTTCATCATTCACCTGGATATTTCCAAATAGTTCCTATTTGCAGCTGGAGCTTCCACTCCACCCATGTTACCTGCTTTGAAAACACTCATGTTACCTGCTATGTGATGAGTGCAGGAGTGTGTAAGTGAGATGCTGGCGAGAATGATGGCAAAAAACACCATCACTGAGGTTGATTCTTCCAACTTTTGCTTTCAATAAGCAAAAGTTTTGGCCAGGCACGGTGGCTCATGCTTGTAAGCTTCAGCCTATGAAGTGGCAGGGGCTAGGGATCGTGGTTCGAGTCCCACCTGGGGCCCGTAGCGAGACCTAGTTCCAAAAAATAGCTGGGCGTGGTGGCACGCGCCTGTAATCCCAGCTACCTGGGAAGCTGAGGCTGGGGATTGCTTGAACTTGAGTCTGTGGTACCCTGCGCAACAAGAGCCTGTGATTCCATGGGCAAAAATAGCAAGACCCAGTTTCCAAAAAAAAGCAAAAGTTTTGGTATATAAAATTTAAATTTTGCCAATGAATTAAGATTTCACTTTGTGCTGAACTTGGAGAAAGGAGGACCTGGAAAGTGGTGACTTGCCAGACCCTGGATAGAACCCTGCTGATCACTGACTGGCATCTGTGTCTTATGCGCTAAGACCACAGACAGATGTCCTGTTTACTAACTTCACGGGAGAGGTTATTGTTTGGAAACTGGATTGGTTGTGTCTCAGTGACTGAATACACTTAGCCTTCCTTTTATGACTTAGACTAGTTTCACTGCCAACTAACTGCTGAAATTTGTCTATTTCACTGTGAAATGTATTCAGATAGTGGGTAGTATTCTCAGAGGTCCCTTGCATGGCCTAGACAAATCATAGAGGAATAGCCCTGTCCTACAGACATGGGGTCAGGGGATGACTCATAATACCCCCAGAGCCCCTTTAGTCAGTATGCAGAAGAGAAAACCATGTCAGCCCCCTCACGTGAGCCAGCTGCACTCATCTTGCTGACAGAGAGCTTTGGTTCTAGGCAGGGCCATGCAAGTAGTTAATTATACCCTGAGTTAATTGAGTGGTCATATTAACAGTCTAGTCTCAAGAGGTCTAAAAGAGGAATCCAGAAATTTAGGTATATAAGACCCTCAAGACGAAGTCGAATGAGACATCATGTTCTTTTTGACCTTCCCTTTCAATTTGGGATGATGATTTCATTAATCAGGATTCCATCCCCCTGTCATTCTCTTCTAATTGACAGATGCTAATTAAAACAGCAAAAGGGATCCTCACGGGCAGTTTCTTCTGTGTTTCTTAGGTGACCATTCTATTCTTGACTGATTTAGACTGGCCCTTTCCCCTCAATTAACAGACAAGTTAAACTTTATATTCCCTTAAATTTTTATTACTTGTAATTAGGCAGTGGAAAAAAATCATTTTGCATTTTACAACTTCAAAATGTAAAAGTAAATTGGATACTCAAATAATGTGGGACTAATTGTCTAATCTGAGGTGAGCCAGAATGAGGTGATATGCCAACTTTATCCCCATCCCTGAAATCAACTGGTCTTCTATCCAGCATCCCAGTCTGGATTTTCGCAATAGGAAAATAGTTCAAGGGACTTCATTTTTAAATTTGCTACTAGTAAAATAAATTTCTAGGCATAAGTCTATTATTTCATGATGACAACAAAAATGTTGGCATTCATGCTAGGGCCTAAACGATGTATTATTTCCATTCCTGCATTAGGAAAACATAGATGTACTCAAGTTAGTTCAAGCTTCTTGGAGCTAAGAAAAGTCATATTCAAGTCTGTTGACCTGTGAAGTCTGGGTTTAATATGTGCACCCAGAACACACTGATAACTCTTATTCAAACAAGTGAGTCACCTGTTCACTCCGCCGCTTACCCTTAACTTAATGTTCAATATTCTTTACCTTGTTTTTCACATCCATCTATACTTTACATGAGTGCCTCAAGCACTGAGGATCATTTGTAGATGCTTGCAATAGTCTTTCTTACAACTATTGCCTTAGCTTAGTCCCCTAAGAAAAGTGAGTATTAAATACTGATTGCACCTTACCACAAAAACACGAAAGAGGAAATTAGCCAGAAACAAAAGAACTTATGTTAAAACAAAATATGTTTCATAATGGCCTTTGAGGGTATTGATTTTTTCTTAAGAAAGATTTTTATTAAAATGTGATTTTAATTTCTTGGTCTATCAATCCATAGGATTCTCCCTGATTAGAAAATATCAGATTTCAGCTGGTTACATTTTGACTCTTAAATATGACAATGCTCTTTACCTCAAACGTGAGATAAAAAATTACCTTTGTGGAATTACATATTTTAGAAGGAAAAGGAAGCAGGATGCTGGAGAGGAGAGTGGAAATTCTCATTCTTCATTCTTCCTCAGGAAAGGCCCTGTCATTAAATATCAACAATAATTTCCGCATTACATTAGGGAGAGATAAAATATCAGCACAGTGTCCTGTAATAGCAATGTAGCTAAAGTCTTTCACAACCATCTGAGAGAACTCAAATTCACCAAGAATTAATGGGTGTTTGCACCCTTGGGTAACACAGTACTTTCATGAGAATCACACAGTCACATAGCTTGTCTTATGAGGTGTGAGAGTGGGTTATCCTGAAAATTAGCTCTGACTCTCAACTAGCTGTAGGAAACCATTGTCTCCTTGCCTAACTGATAGAGGTGCCAGAAGGGCACAACACTGAAATCCTCCAGGACCAGAGAAAGTTTCAGTGAACATTTGTATAATGTCTAGAAAAGGAAGCTAAAATCTGTGTGAATAAATTGTAGTATTTTCTTCTGCTATCCTTTCCTGTAATAAAATTAGGGAGATGGACTTCATGGAAATCAGAAATCGTCCCAGTTTGTCTGGGATTGAGGTGTTTCCTGGAAGTGTAATTTAGCAGTTTTGGGTAGCCCAGGACTACTGATTACCCTAAATTTGAAGATTTAAAACTATCCCTTCCTAATTACATGTAATTTGGGCTCCATGGAGCTAGGATTACTTAGATACAAAGAAACTCCTCTGGTATAAAAATGGGGGCATTCTGGAGTCTCAGATTTTGGCATTGGAGTTAGGAGTGAAGTGAACTGAGTTGTTGGGAGAAAAGGTGGGTATTGGTCAATTTTTCTATAAGAGTTGGTGGTGATAAAGGGTGCCATTGATATTGCTGATACATACATTTGATATGACTATAGACTTGCAAATTTCACAGGGAGTTGGTACTTTAATTAGCATACCTGCCTGAGGGTATAAGGATGGGGTTGGAACAAAGAAGAGGAGTTTTTTCAGCCATTTTGGAGGGAAAGATGGAGGCCGGGCCATGAGGGCTGAAGGACCTGAGGCCTAGGGCCTTTGGCTCTTAGCTGGTAAACTCATGGCTTTTAGTGAGTATAAACTGCACGTCTGATGAAAGCTAAAGGGGCTGTAGATTTGAACTCCATATTGGAGTTTGTCTCGCTGTATTTGATTTGGGGTGTTTCTGGAGAGGCCCTTTGAGACAGGCCTGAGAAGAAAATTAATTTTGCTGGTTCCGGTACCATGAAGTTTCTTTCTACTACCTGGGGAAGGGCAAGAAGAACACGATAGCATTACACTTTCTACTGCCTGTTTGGAAGAGCTGGAGCATGCCAAAGAGAGATGTCTATTCTTCGAGGATGTGCAACTGAACTCTGAAGGATTGGATGTGTGGTGAGATTAACAGAATTAAAGAACTGAGGGTTTGAACAATCTTGGGGAAGGGCTTTGGACAATGTTGAGGAAGGTTTTGAACAATGTGGAGTAATCAAAGTTTTTCATATGTGTTTCTTTTGTAGGAATTCACTTTGTTTAGTAATAAATTAGTCTACACTCTTAAGAGTCTTGTTCTGGCTTGGAAAATATAATAAAAGACTGGGGGTGGCAGAAAGAACCTGTAATATTGGATTTTTTTTTAGGCTGTAGGAGCTGCAAAGGTAAATTGAGGCAAGCTAGTAAGTTGTAAACTACAGTTCCTGAGTTTTTTCCCTGCAGTCTCTGGACAGGGAGCTGAGAAATGGGAGGCTAGAATCTGCATAACAAAGGTGACTGGTCTGTGAAAGCATTCATCTGCATGTTTAGCAGGCAGATGGTAGAAGCAGGCAGATGATTTGAGTTTTAAGTTGTAAAGCTCCCTTGCCTGGGTCATATGACAGTTCCATTTTCATCAGTTTGAGGGCCTTCCACACAGCTTTCCATAGACATTAGACCAGTTTATTCTCACCAGCAGTGTAAGAGTGTCCTCTTCTCTCCACATCCTCACCAGCACTTGTTGCTCATTTTATGCATGTCAAAACAAGCCAACAACCAAATTAAAGTACACAACTGGGGAGGGAGGTGGAACAGGTGGGAACAGTTAGGGGGGGGGTGAATCCCAGCGATCACAAAGATGTGAAATTTATATATAAATAAATTTATATATATATAAATAAATTATTTTTTTAAAAAGCTCCCTTGCCTGATAACAGTGGTAGGTTTGGTTTGTTGTTGTTGTTGTTGTTGTTTTAAGGCATTCAAATGCAATCATCCATAAACTACTCCCAGAGACCCTCTCCTTACCACAAGAGAAATAGTAGGTTACCTTACCCTTTTTCATCCATGTAGTCAGGCTAACCTTTCATTCATGTATACCTGATTTTAATGACTATTTCCTAAAGTTTCTTATACACGTTGGTGGAAGTGCATTAGGTGATTTACTTGTACCTTACAAAGCTGGCCAAAGGACTTTCCCTTTGATACCAGGAAGTCTACCACTGGGTGCCACTGTCTCCTGTTGCTTTAGGATTGTAAATGTCAAGGACATAAAAATGTGAGATGGGCCTTGATTAGAATTTCCTTTCAGAAAGATACAAGGGGGAAGAAGAAGGAAAACAGGTTTTTTTTCTCTATAATATAATATAACTCACAAGCCTGTTCCTGGGAGGGAGGGAAATAAGCCAATATAAGGACAGCTGGAACAAAGAAGGAGATCAGCCATTTTGGATTCAGAATTTTTGATCAGGGATTTTGGAAGAAGGAGATGTAAGTCATTTGAGCTTTACCATGTGGCTAAGGCCTGAGGTCTGAAGCCTTTGGTTGGTCCAGGTTAATAGCATGCATGTTAAAGGAAGCTGAGGAATTGGGAGATTTGAACTCGAATTTGAAGTTTGTCTTACTGAGATTAACTCAAATGTTTCTGGAAAGGCCATGTGAGCTAGGCCTCAGAAGAAGATAAGTTTTGCTGGTTCCTGTACTTCAGAGTTTTTTCTACTACCTGGAGGAGGACAAAGAGAAGACACATCACACCTTTGACTACATGTTTGAAAAAGCTGGACCACACCAGATAAGAAAGAAGGATGTTCTGTCTGAGACGTGTTAATGAACACTGCAGGACTGGAAAGTGGTGAGGGAATCAGGACTTAGAGACTGAAGGTTTTGGACAATGATGAGGTAACTGAGTTTTATGTTTATCTTGTTAAAGGCCTGAGGTTTGGGACAATCTTGGGGTAATCGGGGTTTTCCTTATATGTTTTTTTGTAATAGAAAATTAGGAAATTATTTGTTTGTAATAAATTAGTCTGCACTTTAAACATCTCTTTTGGCTTTGAAAATAATAGTAAGGGGGCTATGGATGATACGAACCCACAATTTTGAATGTCTTAAGGCTGCAGGAGTTGTAGAAGTTACATTTGAGGCCAAGAGGCTATGAGTTCAAAATGTAGTTCTAACTTTTTTTCTTCTTCTTGCAGTTGGGCTATGAGCAGAGAGAAGGGATGACTAGAATCTGCATAAAAAAGTAGCGAGTCTATGAAAATTCAAGGTGATACAGCTTTGAGTCAGCTTCTTAGGGAGAAATTACAAGAGAATTTTTGAGTTATAGGTAACAGTTAAAAAGTCTCTCTCTCCCACCCAATTTTACCTTCATGAACTTTCCAGCACACAATCATCTGACACTGACCAGGGAACAGAGTAGAAGCAGCTGGATTCAAAATTCTTGGGTTAAAATGTCTTCCCCTTTATTTTTCTACATCAGGCAGTGACCTAGCCTGCTGTCATCTTGCACTTCCACAGCTGTTGAATAAGACGATAAAACTATCTTAGCATCAGTGTGCTAATGGAAACATCAAACTTCACGGGTTTGGATAGGTGCTACATACCATTGAAACAATAAAAGTCAAAGACTAATAGAATTTGAGCCCTAGAGATTGTATTTGCTCTTCTGAATATTACCACTCTTTACCATGTGGTAGAAGGGACCTGGAATTTGGAATGGGTTGTGAAATACTGCAGTGGAAAAGGAGACTGATAATGTAAGAAAGTCATGTTGTGTTTCTCTTTGGAGATAGGCTGGTAGCATGTAGATCTTTGTTACCTTGGTGGCAGATAGTACAAAACTTTCATCTACATTTCTAAGTAGCAGATTGGTATCTTCTCAATGTTCTTATAGACTTGAAGAGTTTACAATAACTGAGATGAAGTACTGACAGCAGAGTAAGTGTTCACATGGAAGTATGTATTGTAATGAGGTTACAAGTATTTATAGTGCCAGGATTGAGATGCTTCAGCTTTGGAACCAAAAACTCATTCCAGAGATACATATCTAGGCAACTTACTCAACATCTATACTTCGATGTTCCTGTCTGTGAAATGAGAATGGTAACTGTCTCAGAGAGATTCTCAGGACAGGATGCAGTAAGAAAGTGCATGTGACATGCTTAGCATAGAAGCAGTCATGGTGCTCTAGCTTTTATTATCATTCCAAGAGCATGGAAAGTCTGTTTGTGATGGCACAGACACCCACTCTCACATCCAGGAATGTATCAGTGACTCTCACCTTCAAGGATCTTTAAAAAACATGCTTAGATTAAGGGTAGGGAATTTGGAAAGGAATAATTGGTGGAGCACAGTGGATATTTAAGCTAATGTAATATTGCAAATATTGTAATGTTATAATATTATGTAATATTATAATGATGGATACATGTTATTATACACTTGTCCAAACTATAGAATGTACAGCACTGAGAGTCAACCCAAAGGTAACCTATGGACTTTGGTGATAATGACATGTCAGAGTAGGATCATTGCTTGTAACAGATGTACCATTCTCATGGGGGATTGATAATAGTGAAAGTTTTACATGTGTAAAGGAGAGGGGCATATGAGAAATCTTTGTACCTTCCTCTCAGGCATCTACAAATTGACTCTCATTGCTTGAGTTGTGAATCTGAAACTGCTCTAAGAAAAAAAATTTAAAAGGGAAACTGCTAATAAGGCCAAAACCATAAATGAGCAGTTGAGAAACCAGACACAAATTTAGCATTTCCACCTGTTAAAGTTAAGGTATGAATTTCTCCTTCCTGGCCTCTACAGCTGGAGATCTGAGTTTTCCCATAAACTTAGAGGGCAATTTCTGAAGAATGATCATATAGCTTTTGGGGGCCCATTTAGCTTCTTTAGATTAATGAGGATAATTAGGGCTTGCAATAAGCTTTCACCTGCATGTTAAAGTCATGGTATTTATTTAAAACTCTGAGCTTCTGTTTCTTCAACTTTAAAATAGGATAGTAACACATACTTCTTACTTTCCTCTAAGGAAATTTGTGATGATAAACAGAAATAATGTTCCACATAAAACTCAGGTTGAACTCCTAGAAATAAATAGACACAACTTAAATCAAGGTTATAGTATTGTAATGTAGGAAGATGCTGGGAAAAGTTAATATTTTTATTTTTATCACAGAACTGCCTTTCTGGGCAAAACAAAATGTTTCCCCAGAAGAGATTTCTCTCAACATTATCCAGTAAATCCCAACATTCCATTCCTTTTAATGAGCCACGTGTTGAAACTTGCTGCCAAGACCTATAAAATGATAAAATGCTCAACAAGGGTCAGGTGGTCAAAAAAAAGTTTATGCTAACCTTAAAATGAGTTCCAATCTGTACCCTGACATGCTTAATAATGTTTCCAGTCTCCTTCTCTTTGAAGTAAACACTTCATTGAGGAAAGCAGTGGGTTCATTTCTCACATTTGAGCTTGCTATTGTTTTCAGGCCACTGATACTTTTCTATAAGGCCAGTTTAACAGCCCTGTGGGTTTTGATTATAGAAAATAGTGTTGATTCTGGCCTCCCCAGTTGAATTTCAAATCCTTCTTTCTTTTCCATAAAGGACTGTCTCAGTATTATTAAACCACAACCGTTTTTGGAACACCTTTCACATCTCTTCAAAATTTGCTCTTTTTTTTTTCTACTTAACTTCACTATTTCTTTTAGCTATTCTTTCCATAGACTCTTATTAACATTTCAAACCTGATAATATATTACAGCTCTGAGGCACATCAGATCTTTTGTACAGACTGTCTCCCAAAATGTTCTTAAGAATTAAAACAGAAGAACAAACAATGCACTCTAATTTGATGAAAATTCTGTTCTATGAAATTTAAGTATTCAGGATGACTAAAAGGTGGAGGAGAACAAGAGGCTTAAGTGTGGGGGAAGGTATGCAGTGTCCTACTTTTACAGAAAGAAGAAATCAGGTTGACAGGAGATAGTAGGCAAAAAGTTATTTGTATTCCTAGGGATTAGACAATGATTATTTGGACACATGATGTTTTAGTGGATTGATTAAAACCAAATACCATCATGATCTTTGTTAACTGTTCACTTTGGAGAGTCTACAATTAGCAGATTGCATTCTACTAACAGTTCTCTACATTGTTGTTAACCATAACCCTTCTGATTTGCTCTTGCTCTTTCATATGCTTTACTGTTCCTTGTAGCAGGGCAGTAAAAATGACAGGCTGCTGGTGTCCACTAGAATGTATCCTCCTCAAGGAGAATAGAATGAAATCTTGTGTTCAAAATTCTGTGACAATAGTACTACAACTTTCTGCTAGAGAAATACTTCAAGTAGAGGCCACTTCATTTGTGTGGGACTAGAATAAATCAAAGTATGAATTCATCCAGGAGTATATATGTGATCCAATGGTAGCCAATGAGATACCACAAAATTCTACAACTTTCCCATGGGATAAACTGGATCACGGTTAGTCATCTTGCATCATGAGATTCTTCCTTAAAACAGAGTGACCATACTAGAAGGAAGAGCTAAAGGATGAAAATGAGAATCTGGGACCTAGTAACATCACATGAACATTGGTGAATCAGCACCCTGAACTGCTATGCTACGTAAACTATCTTGTTTATTTTAAGTCACTTTGTGTTGGGTTTTTGACCAAGAAGAGCTGAAATGACCTATCAAATATAGGCAAAAATCTATGTTTTATTTATTATATTTCCCTAAAACTTGACATGTTAGCTGGTACAATTGGTGTTCAATAAGTACATATGAAATTAAAATATCCCTTATTGATCTTATCCCTCAATAGTATGAAAGAAGGGAGCAAGAGTGGAAGAGGTCTAATGATTGTGGACAAACATTTTTATTAAAAAAACAAAAATAAAGAAAAAGTCTTATAAATTTGTAAGGCTAAAGAATGGCCAGAATGATCTTGCAAAGGAAGAAAGTAGGAAAATGTGTGGTGTATCCAATTTCAAATCTTACTACAAAACAACACTAATCACAACAATGAGATATTATTATAAGGATAGACATATAATCAATGAATTGGAATTGAGATTTGAAAAATAAAACCATGTGGTGAATTGATTTTTTACAAAAGTGCTGAGAGCATTTTATGGGGAAAGAATACTCTTTCAGCAAATGGTATTGGGACAAATGGACTAGACATACTAAAGAATGAAGACTAAGTTCACTCCATATATATAAAAGTAACTGAAAACGGATCCAAGATCAAAGTCATAAACTCTCTGCCAAATCTGATAGCATGAAGATTTAGTGCTAAGAATTCTTAAATATCACTGTAGGAGCAGGAATAGCAACAAAAAATGTGTTAGTGGACTTCATAAAAATGAAACACTTTCATGTTTCAAAGGACACTATCAATAAACTGGAAAAACTAACCAAGAATTTGGGAAAAGATTTGTAAATTATACATATGAAAAATTACTTAATCTAGAATATATATAAATAATTATTTTAGGTCAATAGTAATAAGACAAGACAATTAGGCAAAATGCAGCACATTTGGATAGATTTTTCTCCAAGATATACAAATGACTGATAATCACTGGAAAATATCCTTGACATCACTAATAAATAGATACATGCAAATTAAAATCATAGTTAAATATCACGTCATACCCTTAGGATGACTAGAATCAGAATATCTAATAAACATAGGTTTTCTTTAAAAAATAATTCATCCTCAGCTATACTGTCCTTTCTCATCTTCACTCAACAGTTCATTCCTACGATCTTCCTGAGTCAGCAAAGAAGAATGCTCAGGCATTGAGAGACTGAAATGAAAAATATATTTCATCACAACAGATCAGGGATTTCAGTTACACAATTGGCCTAAAATACTGCTTTGAATAACAGACAAATAAGTATGTAATGTCTTTGCTCTTCCCTTAAATTTCCTACCAGACAAGTGATTACACTGACTTTTTCCATCAGCAACAACACCTCCCTATTCATCACCCTTGGGTATTCCACAACAATATCCAAAAATAAATTTCCATTCATTTCGGAAGTTGTTGCTCTATTTTTGAATACTGAAGTTTTTGACATTTGGGTTTTTGACTCGGATTCTTCTCGTAGCATATTGCCAAACAATTAAACCAAAGAAACATTTCTATAATGGAACATTTGGGACCAGTAGTTGGAAAATTAACCAGGAATCAGCAGCCTTGAATATTGTTCTAGACTTTGCCAAGGACTTCCAAGATAACTTAGAAAAGCCATCAATTCACTTGGTTTTATTTTTCCCATGATGTCTCAAAAAAAAAAAAAAGAGAGAGCTAGCTCAAAGTAGGACAGTCATACTGAATCAAGTAGGAGAATACTGTATGAAGAAAGATACAAATATTACAACCCCAGTCTGTAGATATAATAGTGGATAAACTGAACACAGATCCATGAATTAAATCCTAGCATATAGAAGGCACACAATGAATTTGTAAAGGGCACATCTAGTTATAATGAAGGAGAGTTCTGTTTCATTTAGCAAGAGTAATGTAGTTCTTTTTTTGAAAACCCATGAATTCAAGATCTATAAATGGATTAAGAGGATCTATGGTGATTTGTGTTGTATTCCACAGAGAGAGCGAAGGCTGAACTTGATTAATCTGGGTTTGACCCATAAAAAATCCTACATTTGTGTTCTTTGACTATCAAATGAATTCAGGAGATCTCATAAGGATTTTGCTGCTGAGGTACTGAGTATGCTCAGCATAAAGAAGACATAAATAGAGATGTTTTCATTTTGATGGACAGGTTTTGAGAGCTGGGCAGTTTACAACCTGCAAGCTCCTAAGAACGTTCCTTGACCTGCTTATGCTTTCACTTCTTCATCTGAAAAATGGGAAGATAATGGTGATCACTCATTCTAGATTCCTATTGCTGCCAAAAAACTTACCATAAATTTAGTGACTTAAGATAACACAAATTTAGTATCGTAGAGTTCTCAAGTTTAGAAATCAGAAAAAGTCTTCCTGAGCTAAGTCAAGGTATCTGCTGGGAAGGATTTTTATTGGGGGATTTAGAGGAGAATCCATTTCCTTACTTTTTCCCAGTTTCCCGAAGCTTCTGGACACCTTGGTTCATGGTCTCTTTGTGTCTTCAAAACCAGCAAAAAGATCATTCTGACTTCATTTTATTGTCTCATCTTCTAAATAGATGCTGACCTTTCTGCCTCATTCTTCTGTTTGATACCTATGATTACATGGTCTCACCCACATATCCCAGGTTAATCTCCCATGCAAGATCCTTAACTTAATCATACTTGATGGGGGTTGGCATAGCCATACATCTGGGGATGAGGACATGGACATCTTTGGGGCCTTTGAAGGAACATGTTACCATATCATCCCAAGAGTTATTATGAGAATATAATGAAACATAGAAATATTAGAACATTAGAAACATTAGAACATAGAAAAATTAGAACAGTGTTTTAACAGTGACAAGGATAAAATAGATGCTAACTTGTGAGGAGTCCCCATACCTGGGCAAGAGCTATGTTATGAGAAAAGAACACTTCTGCTCATCTCTTATCTGACTTTAGAATACTAAAGATGGTATCACATAGCTTTTCCGAGTTGGTGGGTATCTTATGTCCTCCCACGTTGACTTTACTAAAGGGACATTCCATAAAAGATATTTCCAAAAGACAGTGGTGTCTCCTAAAAGATAATGTATACCGTTCCCTCTGCCTCCTGCCCCCAGAGGTTGCATTCCAAAGGATCATGTTTTTCCCTTTTTGTTTACCACATTGTATCCATACTTTTGCATGACATATAAGGTCCTAAGTAGAACAATAAACTTGCTGTTTGTTGCATGCTTGCTTTCATCCCAGTCTCTGACTGATTCATTCCTCTCATGATTCTTCCTCCTTCAGTCCCACTCCCAACAGTAACTGTTGTTATTACGTTTACTGACAGTTCATATTACTAGTCTAAATATTTCTCATATATGTATACACAATCAAACCTTTTAGCTTTGAGTCACAGTTCATTTTCCTATAGGACTTGCTATGCTTTTTTCCTTAATGGTTCAGTTCTTTTTAACACATCCTGTAGATTCAACTGACCAATCCATTCTCCATAGAATCTGACCAAGCCATTCTCCATACCAACCAGACAGAGCACCCTAGTAATCTGTCCTCCATATTAAGTCTCCCCTTGATGAAGACCTCTAAGTCACAGAAAGTCTACACAGGACTCTGCTTGTTAGAAGGGCTCTTCTTTGTTTGAATCAATCTCCCTCCATGTGATTTCTCTGTAGGTCTTAGATCTGCAATCTGACCAGTCACTTCCAATCTCACAGACATGTGAAAATTGTTTAGATGCCTAAGGAATATATCATGTCCTTATCCTATCTCCTTTCCAGGCCAAACATACACAGGGATTCCTTAGCATGATATCTCTGCTGTCTAAAATATGAACTCACCAATTTTTGTAGTCCTTCAGATATTTGACCACTTAATATTCTCCTTCCTTCTCATCCTTATCTCCACCCACAAAATTATAGACAATCTTCTTACTATGACACCTAAGAATACTTATGAAAGCATTGTTATAATAGATATTATCTATCTATATATATATTATACATGCATACATATATAATATATAATATTATAGTATGCCTGACTCCTGTTTTCTGTAGATTATAATTTGGGAGATAATGTTGTTGCTTTATTTTCCCAAGTTTTATACCGTCATAGCAAGTATATTCCACCAATTTTAGCGATCTTGAAAATAAATAGTAATCTTATTTTAGCAATAAAATTGGCTAAAAACAGACACTGCACACACAGATGTTGAAAATGTAGCTGGACACAACCTTCCTAAACGGCAACAGATGAAGTCTTTAAAATGCATATCTTAAAAATTTCATTTCCCAGGATTTTTCCCAAGGATATGACAAAAAAGGCACACATATTTATGGGAAAGGATGTTTATTATAACATTATTTATAATAGTGAAAGGATAAGAGGAAATAGCCCAAATGTCCAACAACAGGGAATTACTTAAGTGAATTATGCCATGTCATATGCTCAGGCACTGTTCTGAAGAATATTTAAGGATATTAAAATAGTTACAGTAATAAATGAAAAAGAAGGGATGTTAAGGAGAATGCTCAGTCTGACCCCAACTTATAAAAACTAAAAGAAAAGTAAAACATCACCATCAAAAGTGTGTGGGTGTGTGACACATAGAAAAATTTAAAAGAAAATGGAATGAACCCAAGACATTAATAGTGGTTATCACTGTCTGACCTCTATTTTATAGCTTTAAAATCCATATAATGGACAGTTATTTTATACATAAACTTTACTACAATTTTATACATAAACTTTACTGTTCGAGCAGTTTTAAACACAGAGCAAAATTGAGTATAAAGTATAGAAGTCTTCTGTACAGCCCCCCCATCTTATATTTACAGCCTCTCCAATTATCAACATCCATACCAAAGAGGAGAGATGAAGGATAGAGATGTGTTGGTCGCCAGAAGCAAGTACGAGGAATGAACTGAGGAGGAGAGATGGCTCAGCAGAGCCTGGGGTTAAATGGAGGTATGGGCCATAAGACAACTTTATTAACAAAAGAGAGGGGTATTTATAGGGACACAGGGTGAGGGCCTGGTGGGTAATCCCTAACTTAAATAAAAAAAGTCAATGGGTGCCAGTGTGTCTCAGGAAGTCATTTCCATAATTCAGTCCCTAAGTTTTCTTAAAAATGGTTAACTAAAAAGATTTTCCTTATCTCATTTAAAATAATTCTTCCAATTTACAAATAGCACACAGCAGAGATGGAGACATAGAAACATGTCTGGCCATCAAAATGAGACCTTAATGGGAAAGAACCATGAAAATTACCATTTCTGTGAAGCTATTGACTCAGTCTAGCTATTACCTTTGTGCATCTTCAGCCAAGCATATGGTGGAAGACCTAGCATCCTTGTTGATCAATGATGGCAGGAGTCAAATGACAAGCTGAATTGAAAACTGAGCAGAAGGGAAAGTTGGTGTCTACAGAGTACCTCTTGTCTGATGGTTATTGTATCTGACCATTACAAACTTCTAGGGTGTTGGCCTCTGCTTCGTTTCTTTCCAAACATCATACAAGTTCCTCTTTTGATCAACTCTAAATCAGAAAATATGGGCAAAGGAGTTTCGAGAAACATATTCTGGGTATTTGTCAAATTGATAAAATCTGGTAAAGAAATATCCAGTCATTCCAGAGTATCTATCTTTCTGTGTGTGTTTAGTGTGTGGCTATTTCATACAAGCCACATCTTGCCTTGGAGTGGTTTCTGGGATAACCAGTCCCTAACCACTATTTTAGATTCTATGCTGTGAGAAGATAGAAGTTACTTAAGATTTTAGCATTTCAAGCCCAAGATTAACTTGGGTTTGTAGAGTTCTACAATTATGCTTATGTCTCCCCCCTACTTCCATGCCAGCGATCTCCCTGAACATGGCTTCTATTAAAACATAGAAGCCAGAATAAGGCAAACATTTTTAACTTTGAAATTATTAGAAACCTCCTCTATTAAACACATAGCCTAGCTGTTGCGTGTATGAGAAAATCATTTTCCTCTCAGCTGCTCAGAGATTCCCCTGATGCTTCCCTGCTCTCTTCAGTAGGATTGTACCTTCATCATATTTCACAGAGCTGTCTGTATACACAGAGTCTGAAAGTTGTGTCCTCATCCTGGAATCTGTTTTACTGTCCAGTTTGGGTCACTGTTGTAAGACAACACAACATGGAGTCAAGGACTCTAGAACTTAATGCCTAGTTTTTCTAATTACCATTTGTATTATATATATATATATATATATATATATATATATATATATAAATTTTTTTCCCTAGAGACTAGGTCTCACTATGTTGCCCAGGGTTGTCTGGTCTCAAGTGATCTCTAACTTCAGCCTCCCAAGTAGCTGGGATTTCAGGTGCACGCCACCACACCCGGCTTTATTTGTGTAATCTTAAACACATCATTTGAAATGTTGGGTCCTAGAATATTCTTTGTAGAATGAAGCTTGGTTTTGACACTAAGAGTACTCCCATCTCTAAAATTATACATGCCTTGTAGGGAAACTTTAGAAAGGCAAAGAGTTTCTTTTCTGATAACAATGGAGGAGAGAATTAGAATTTTAGTTCAATGTAGTAGTCTCAGGGGTGTACATTTTAGGTTAATGCACTGATGATGCTTCAATAAAAAATAAACTTGATCAATGGAATGATCTTTTAAATGTTGGAATGTGGGAGAGTTTTAGACATCTTTAAATCCCAGGTAATTTTTATATAGTAAAGAACAATGCGTCAACTAAAAGGAAAATAAACAGGCATCAGTGCTCTGACTTTCAGTCTCTTGGTTAATTTTTTACTCTAAAAGAAGCTGGGTGCTGTAAAGATCAGGAAAAACAGGGTTAACTTTGCTCCTTCGTGACTGACAGTGCTGCAGGCTATGACAGGCAATCTTGCATTGCAAGACTTGGTAACAATAGAAATAAGACATCTTCTATTTTTTATCAGATACAATATTTGCCATCGCTTGTTAGGGAACATGATGCAATTAAACTACCAATCTTACCCTCTGTGTTCCTTTCTCATTCACAACTTACTCAAACAAAATGTTGGCTGATACTTTAGAATTTCTCAGGTAACACTCAAAGTTAAAAATGTTTGCCTTATTTTGTCCTGTGTCCAACTTTCAGTTTAAAGAAAAAAGAGAGAAAAAAGATTTTCCTTGATTGCAAATTCATGTGGGAGGTTTTAATTTTTTTTTTAACAAATTGCTTTAGGTACATTGACTTCATAATTTTTGTGTGGCTAATTGGACTGTGTGATTAAAGGATATGGTCATTGTTTCAAGATAGCAATTGCTGGATTGGGAATCCTCTGATGGCTGGAAATCCTCTGATGGCTGGTGTGTAATCCTGCACCTCTGGTTTGAAATGATTAGTATGTATCTAGTGTCAAAGGAAAATCTTGAGACTTTTCAAAGTGCTAGTGAGCATGGTCTTCCCAGAGGATTTCTCCCCATCTCTGTAGAGCCTAGATCTAGGATCTTACCATGACTTGCCAGGATCAGGAGAGCAACCCCAGATTGCACCAACACTGAGACTCCATTAACACTGGCCTGTCACTAGGCTCTCCACCCAACCACTAGGGGTCCCAGATGCTTTGAGAAAGTCATTACCATCTCTGCAGCCTTGCCTATCGTTATTAAAACATTCTTTATTAAACTTGAAAACGTTAAACCTATTAAAACAATAGGTCTAAAAGGTTGGTTTCATTTACCTTTTCAGCATTAATGCTTTGATGGTGTGAAATGTCACATGATCCTAGATCTGATTTAAGCCTGCAATACATGATCAAGGTAAGAATACGGTGTTATCTCTAAATAACAGCTCAGAGCATCCGACTTTGAACTTATCCTATTTTTTACCTTTATTTCTGGTATCCCCAAATAAAAGTCACAGGAATGCAAAATATTACCTAAAGCAAAGCTGAAATTGCATGTTTTAAATTTTTATGTCAAGAAATGCAAAATTAATACTCTCCTTGTGATATTGCTCATTAATACTGTACTTAGACTAAGCTATAGTTTTAATGGCCTAATTCAAAAGAGTGGAAAATTTTATTTTACTTAATTTAAATCATTTAGATGTATGAGCTCTTTTATTTCCACTGGCACTTTTTCACATTAAGTGCAATAGGGAAGAAGTCGATCTCAAGCTCTCTCATAGAACATAAACTCTTGATGGACTGAAACGAAGTTGAGCCTCTGAATACTTATGACATAATGAACTGATGGTTCGGGAGAACAGACTGTCTGAAACCCCACAGACTAGGACACTCAGGGGGATGGCCACATGGTTGGGGCAAAACCAGTGTACAAAGTGACTCAGAGACACGGTTTTTAGTAAGATTTGTCCATTTAGAACAGTCGTGTAATGGGCTATAGATTGTATGATCTGTAAGATTTTAGGAATGTGGGGGTGGTGATATTCAGAACTGCCATTAAGCCTGTTAGAGAAATAGAAGAATAAGTGGGATAAGGCCCCACAAACAGTGTGCTCATCTTCTAGCCAAAAGCAGGAGATAAGCATAATCATCAAAAGCATAATCTCCGCAAGAGAGCAGGACTTTGGCTCAGGAAGTCTGGACCTCCCACCATTCCAGCCTTGCCACTGACACCTCAATCCTTTTACCTGTGATATGAAAGAACTCTAAAGTTCCTATTGCTCACGCATTCTAGTCTGGGGTAAAAGTACTCCAGAAAACTTGCACTTCAATCATTAATACAGGGATGTATAACAAATTGTCACTTTCATTAAATATCTTCTATACGAATATTTAGACACAAGTAATAGCACTATTCACATTTTTTTCCTTTATTACAATGCATATGTGATACTACAGCAAGCATTCAGGATAACTCCCAAAACAAGATTATTCACTGTTTTTAATATTTTCTTGAACTCTGTTGTTTTCTATACCATATTCTTTCAGCCCAAAAGTAGGAATTAGGCCTAAATAATTTAGCCTAAAGAAAAAAATTCTTGAGTGATTCTTCTGTTTCTCCATCCTTTTTAGTACGGAGTATTATTTTGCTGTCTGGATATTCCACAGTTTATTTATGCACTCAACTACCCAAAGACATTTTACTGCTTCCATGTGTTGACAATTTTAAATAACACTACTGCAAATATCCCATAAGCAGGTTTTTCTGTGGACATTAGCTTTCCATTTATTTAAGTAAGTGCTAAGGAATGTGCCTGTTGGACTATATGGTTAAACTATATTTAGTTCTTAAGAAATCACCCAACTGTCTTCCAAAGTAGCTGTACCATTTTGCATTCCCACCCGTAATGAATGAGAGTTTTTGTTCCTCATCAGCACTGTTGTCAGTGCTTTGGATTTAGGTTGTTCTAATAGGTGTGTCCTACTGTCTCATTGTTTTTATTCCTTCATTCTACTCAGTACAAATATATTAAATGGAGCCAGGGTCGACGAGTAGAGAAGAAGGAGTTATGATCATCTTTTGTAACAACTTTCCTTTCAGGAATTAATAGTTAATAGCTCAACATACACATTTTCAGAAGGTAAACTGATTTTGCAATAGATTTGCAATAGAAAGAATAGATACCAAGAGAGAGGCAAGAATAGGGGTATATATGATATGTAACATATAGGTTAGATATATAGGTTGTCCCAAAAGATATGTACCCATCAACAAGCAAATATTACATAAAGAAAAGTATGAGATTCTGATTGAGGATTTGTCTTATTATTTAAGAGCAAAACTGGAGTTAAATTGGTCAGCTGTTCAATTATTACCTGTCTCCTAGTCCCCATTAATATTTAGTGTGACCCTATGCACCCAATAAAGTGTACATTTGGGTAAATTATTTAATTTTTCTGTATGTCAGTTCTAGAGTTGTACATTCAGATGTCCACTTAGCAACTCTACTTACATGGTACGTGTTTAGAACTAATTTTTTTACTTCTACTCCCACGAATTTGGTCTTCTCAGTTTCTCACAGTTCACTAAAAGGAAACATTCTTCCATCAAAAGCAGCTGGGAGTTATTGTTTCTTGGAGTCTACTCCTTCTGTCATATCCAAATTGTAGAATGTGAGCAAAATTCTGTTGGTTCAGTTTCAGAAATCCATCTGTCTGACCACTTCCCACCACCTCTATTTCTATCACCCTAGTCTACCATCATGAACTATAACACAATAACCTCTAATATAGCCTCACCTTTCTTGCCCTTGTCCTGTCTCTTCAGAACATCTAAATATTCCAGAACATCATAATACCATATTATATCATACCTCTGTGTGTCAAGCCACTTAGTGACTTTCCATTCTCACTCAGAATAAAGTCTAAAATCCTCCCCATGTCCTACAAAACCCTACAAGATGATCCCCTACCTAGAATCCTAGTGTTCTCTCCATTACTCATTCTATTACATCCACACTGACCATTTTGAAATTCCTAGAGTGAACTAAGGAAGCTATTCACTCTACATTGCACTTTCTTTAACTTTGTATATGGCTAACTCTCCTACTTCTTTCAAAACTCTGCTCAGATATCATCTTATTAGAATGATTTCCCCAATTCCCACATAAAACATCACCCCTTTTCCCAAGATCCCTCAACCCCTATCTCCTCATCTCTTCTTTTACTTCATAGCACACCATGCTATGTAAATAGGCTTATTTATTGACTGTCTTTAGTCCCTTACTAATGGTAATTTCCAAGAGAATGGAAATTTTATCCAGTTTGTTTACTACTATTCTACCCAAACCTTGCGTTATAGGTACTCTATAAATATTTATTGAATTATTGAATAGTTGAATATTAAATATTGAAATACTAGTAACTGAAAATATGAAACATGGAATAATAGTACCTATCACATAGAGTTGTACGCATTTTAAATAAAATGATAAATTTAAAATACTTAAACTGAATGAATTAAAAAAATATTAGCTCTTGTTGTTAATGGCAATCGAACTTTTTCTTTTTTTCTTTTTTTTCTACACAAGTGGTTAATCTTGCAATGTAGACATCTTTGGGTGGAGTGAAAGTCACACAGCTCACATTAGCTTACAAAGACTATCAAAAATATAATAGGTCTCAGTTGATGTCTTGAAGGGCATTGGAATTCAATCCAGACTAAGAGAAATAAATCCAATAAGACTGGGTTGGTGATCAGAGCCCTAGCAAAACTGACTCATGCTCAAGACCAAGTTCCTGTCCCATTGAAATTAAAGAATATGATGAAGCAGTGCATATATTATATACTGCAGAGAACACTCATGTATTTTCTGCTTGGTTCCTCTCTCTTTCAACCTCTGAGAAAGGACAAGATCTACATACACATCTTCTCTTCAGGATACTAGCAAGGTGGCAAACTTGCCAAGCTAAATGCTGCATAGACTAGGTGATCAAAAAGGTAAGGAGTGTGGCCAACAGAGGGTGCTATTGAAGAAGCGTCAACTGTTCCTCTCATTCGCTCAGGAACTTGGAAAATGTTAACATACAGAACTTGTATTAAGACAATATTGGGCAGGTATATCCATTTGCTGTGGCTGCTGTAAAAAATATATGACAAGTTGGGTGACTTAAAGAACATAAATTTATTATCTCAGTGTACTAAATCTAGAAGTCTAAGAACAAGGTATCATCAGAGTTAGTTACGGCAGTGATGGAAGGAAGCCCTGTTTGTGAGTCTTTCCTCACTTTTGGTACTTGAGATCAATCTTTGATCTCCCTTTTCTGGTAGACACATAACTCATCTCTGCCTTCAAACTGTGTTTCCATATCAACCATCTTCAGATGGTGTATCTGTGTGTTCCTCTCTCTGTCAAAATATCCCCTTTTCATAAGAACACTGGTTATAACAGAGTAGAGCCACCTTAAGGATCTCGTTTTAATTTTATTATCTCTGTAAAGATCTTATCTCCAAATAAGATCTTCAGTGGTACCTCAGGTTAGGACTTAAACAAATGAATGGGGGTGGGAGACAGAATTCAAATAAGAACAAAAGGCAAAAGATGCCCCCCCCCAACACAAACACACATACATACGCACAGGAAAGATCACAATTATAGAAGAACATGTACCTTTTAAAGTTTATTAGGCAATGACTTGAAGGAAGGCTGTAAGTTAATGTTTAACTTTCTCACAATTGAAATTGTTTCAAGAAGTAAAGAGGAATGTTTGAGATGAGACAAAGAGAGGAAGCATAGTTGGCAGTGGTTGCTGTTTTCCCACATGGAGATCATAGACACATCAAGTTTGAAAAGCTAGAAGGAAGAACAGACTCACCTCTGAATATAATCAGGACACTGACACATTAGCTTTAGGGCTTTAGAGCTTTCAGGCCTGATATGAATTCTGGTTTTAACACTTACAAACACTTTGACTTTAATCAAGTAATGTAAACTCTTTGGTTTTGCATTCCTTCACTGAAAAATGAGCTATTGGGATTATTCTGTAGAAGAATATATGTAAAGAGTCTTCCACTGTTTCTCATATCTACTGAGTGCTCCATGGGAAAGTTATTCCTGGGATATAGCAAACGAAGGATTTTTCCCAGATGTAAATAAGAGAAAGTGATTCTCAAGATATCTAAGACAAGTTACCCAAAACAAGACTATTTATCTTAAAGAAACAGGCCACCTGGAGAGAAAGACATCCATCTCAGTCACATTGCCAAAATACCTTGCCTTCTGAGAATTCTTTTCCATAAGGCTTTCTTCTTAATAATGTACCTTCTAAACAAAAAAGATTAACTTCATAGTCTCCCTCAATTGAATACAAGTTCTTGTTTCATTTACAAAAAATTATTTCTGTTCATACCTCCCCTGTTTTGCCCCCTTCCTCCCGCCCCCCATCCTTTGCTAGGGGATGAACACAAAGGAATATGGTGATGGGTTACAGGTGATAAGGTAGTAGAAGAGTTATGGGAACTACAAAGATATAAGAAAAATATTTTAAATAAATACATTAAAAATATTTGCACTTTTCCATTCTTGAGAATAGTAAGTTACATAGGAAACTTACTAAGTTTACGCCGTAAGTTTATGCCAGTTTACATAGGAATAATCTATTTCTTACTAATGGGTTAGAAAAAAAACAAATGCATCATATTTTATAATTATAATATGAAGACTTGTGGTCTACATTTTTCCTTTTCTGACAACATACAAACATTCATCCTACCTATGAAGTTTTAATTTCTCTCATTCCATGCCAAGCAGGGATTCCCCTAAGTTCTGTTCTCCTGAAGTGTACATAAAACTTGGAAATTGATTTGAAAATATTTTACTATGAAAAGCAATCAGTGCTAATACACACAAGGACTAATTACTGTGAAGATAGATGATGTGTCTTGGTATCTAATCACTTTATTTGTAAAGGATGATGCATTCTAAGATTGAAGGCACTCCATCCTGTCTTCATTTAGATAGAAAATAAATGAAATAATCACTCAATGGCAGCATCTAATGAAAATTCATCCCAGAAGTCATTGACTCTTCAGACTCCAATTTCCAGGTGATTTTGACCCCAAGCTTCTTGGTTAAGCTTTCAGGACTATACAAAGCTCTTTGAACCTGTGTTCTAGGAGTATGACAGAAGATTTGTGTGCATGTTAAATAAACTCATTTATCTTCTTTCCCCTTTTTACACATCAATGTAGAAATGGATCAGCGATCTTAGAAAGTCAATAATCTAAATCATGTTATACACGTAGAACTTAATCCTTTTTAAAGCAGTTTCAAATTAACTCATCCATTTTTTGACCTCCCTCTTGCTCCCACCTCTAATACACTAAATTTTCTTTCATGGGGTCATCAATAATTAATACTACATCCATGCTGCTTTTCAGTCTTTCTCCTGGTTAACACCTCTACAGCATTTCATGCTCTTCGCTTTCATGTTGATTTCTAGAAGATAGTAATTCACAGTTTTTTCCAACTTTACTGACTTCTACTTTGCTGTCATTTTTTCAGGTTCCATTTTTTCCTTTTGTTTTATTTTGATTTTTATCAAAGTCATATCCCACAAAGCTATAGTGAAAAACACAGCATCTGACTCTATCACTGATTTCCTCTCTTCAGTTTTAAAAGTGTTTGCTCTGATATTTTTCTCCATCTTTCTAAAACACATTATCTCCAATTTTCCATTTTCCATTTTCAACTTAGGAAGATGAGTGGTTAAGACTCATATACTATTTCACCCTGTCAAACAGTCTCCATCTTATCTCGTTCTCTTTTTCTACTGATCCTACCAAGAAATTATAGTATAAATTCTGGTTAAATAAAAAATCCGTTTTCACTTTGCTAAAATTATATCAGTACTATTTGTGACCAAATTGTATCATGCAGTATAATTATAACCCCTTTCTCAATTAACTCTTTGTTTTCCCTGGTGTTAAAACTTTCTAAACTTCTCTCCATGTCTGGTAGTTGCTAAAACAAAGGAAGCACCAAATCTTGGAGTTTTCATAGTAGTGGAACTTAACACAACACAACTTTATTTCTTATAGACAAGAGATTTAGCGCAGCTGTTCCTCATTGGGGGAGACTCTGGGATGATTCAGGAACCCAGGTACTTTACACTTTGGTTTTCCTCTAAGACCTGGTCTTTAAATCCTCTGATGGATCCTTTATATCTACAAGCAAACCAGAGTGAAGTAAAACTGGACAACTGAGAGAGTCATTTTTATGGGATAGGTTGGAAGTGATGTGCCTAATTTCCATTCATAATGTACTGGTCAAAATTAAAGATATAGAGTTGAAATGAAAGGGAAATTAGAAATGAGATCTATGTTAATAAGAAGAAATAAAAATGAATTCAGTTTGGGGAAAAAACTTGCTTTCTCTGCCATTCCAATTAACATATACCATATCTAGTAAGCATATATTTACTTTCCCTACCATAAAAAGAACACAATTAACCCCACTATAGACATACCCCCAAATCCCTGATAATTCTGATTTCCCATCAAAGACCAAGAATCTCTGGCAGTACACAGACCTCGGTCAGGACCAGACATGACTCCTCAAAATAAAAAATCTGTGAATTAGAAAGACAAGTAACTTACTGCTATCATTCCCCTAGTACACACATTCAAGAAGCAACAGAACAGGAAAACTGAAGAACAGAAGGCATTGAGTGCCATCAGTACATAGCAATTGTGAGGTCCTGTGGGTAGGATTTCAGCTCCAACATTTTAGCAAATTCTTTCTCAGCCTAAGATTCTGTTCTCTGAAAGGACACCTTTATGCATTGTTTTCCTTTATGCCCTCTGGAAAATTCTTCTTTGTACCATTTTTTTGGTATTATCTGGGGACATTTTAGGTTGTCATAACCTACCCTTCCACTTAGGGGGTGCTACTCGCAACTGAGTAGAGCTCAGAGATGCTGGTAAACATCCTACAGTACACAGCACAGCCTCTCACAGAGAGAAGTAACCAATTGAAAGGTTGGTAGTGCCACAGTTGAGAAATTCTGTTCTATGTGATGGGTGGGGCTTCTTCATACTTAAAGTGCTATGGACTGGTTATTATACCAATTGTACAAGAATCCATCTATCTTCCCAGTTTTCCTCCATTCCAGAGTATTGCAAAAACTTTTTCTAGTCACCAAACAAAAAATAGTCATTGTTTTACCACAACTACCTTCTTACTTTTTATTCATGTGTCAATTTTGTCTTCTTAAATAATCTCTTTATGAAAAAAGTAAAAGTCAGATCATGTGGGTTAAAGATTCACTCCTACCAAAGAACTCCTGTCCTTATCTTTGCCTCTCAGTCATGCACACATGTCCCTGTGTGGTCTCATTTATTTCTCTCTGTTGTTTGGGTAACAAGGACATAATAACATTCTATGTGACCATATCTCGCCTTGAGCAGAGAAAAGAAATTTGAGATTATTTCAAAAGAGGGGTAGACCACCAATGTGATGCTCTAGTCAAATATTGGATCCACTTGGGTCCACAGTCCCTGGAAGTTTGGATTAGTCATAATAACTTGCTCAGGGTTTCTGGATGTGTATTTAGGCTGAGTCAGGAGGCAACATAAACTATAATAATCCACTAGATAAGTCCTATTTGCACAGCCATCTGACCTGACCTGAATCAGGATAAACAGGTAAATCAATACAGGAGAGTCTGGCAAGGAGGCTTAATTTCCAGACCTAAGAGATTAGAGATGAGTTTAGAAAGTCAAGTAAGCAGTGACATACAAATGTATATAGATTGCTTCTAACCCAGCCCACAGATAGAATTCCTTTGCATCATCAGCTTATTTGTCTATCTGACATGCTGAAGACTGTGGTTTGCATCATCTCTTAAAATATCTTACAACCCTGGTATTTTCCACAATAGTATCAATAATATTGGCAATCAAACTGCTGCATGGCAGACTGAAGTCTCTCCCAGAATAGTCGGAATCTCTCCTGCCTATGCAGCTGTCTCCACAGTTTATGTCCTTCCATTGGCCCCACCGTATTTCTGC
This sequence comes from Uropsilus gracilis, assembly GCA_004024945.1. Taxonomy (NCBI): domain Eukaryota; kingdom Metazoa; phylum Chordata; class Mammalia; order Eulipotyphla; family Talpidae; genus Uropsilus; species Uropsilus gracilis. The sequence continues at coordinate 188,634 of PVHY01000296.1, read as the reverse complement.
TTTTCTTAAACACTGTCCTGGCGCTCTTTCCCAGAAAACTTCCTCCCTCTCCTGCAGCTGCCAACTCCTTTCTCTTGCTACCACCCTGATTTCTGGCTCCAAAGTGATCCACTCAGCAATGATCCAGACTCATAATTCAAGGGTGTAGCTTCACATCCAGGGGCAATGAGCTGTTTTTCCATGAAAGGATAGTTAGTGCTGCAGCCTATGTCTTCTATTACAGGAAATTACATCAAGCATTAATTTAACTTACAGGATCTCAACGTTTTTAAGGGGAAAGGGAAAGGGGAGGTGTAAGTAGAGAACAAGAATCTGTAAATAGATTTTTGTTGAAACATACCAGAAATGGAGCTTGAAGTGCCAGCAGAGTGTTCCAGACACCATTTTTTAAAAATGATTTTCCATGAATGTAAAGAGTGAATCCAGCACATAGTTTATTACTGGAATTGGAGTTTGTCTGATAACTATAGTTAAAAGGCTGCAATAGCTTCCCATAACTCAAGTGGCTGAAGTCTAAATGAATGGGATGGGAAACCAGTGGCAAGTTGAGGGAATGGGTTTTTCTAGGCAGCAAAACATTTCTCAAAGCACTAAGACAGATAGGAAGTGAAGATGGATGAAAGATTGAAAGTAAAACAGTCACCTCCTTTAAGGAAAAAAGGAGCTATTTTTAATGCATTAATCTTCTAAGGAAAAAGGTAAAGGATAACAAAAATTGGACATTTTAGTTAAAAGCTCAGTAACAGCTTGTTCTCGTTTGATTTAATTTAGTCCAGCAATTTTAATACTATGTCTCAGCTCTCATCCAAAATTATCATGAGACCTAACTACACTGAATCCCTACTCTTTTTTCCTTTCAGCATGCATATTATTCCTTCTCCCTCTTCTTTTCCTCCTACCCTTTTTCTTCTCCTTTTCTGGATACATAGCCCAAGCAAAGGAAGCTAGATTGTTGCTAACTTTAAAAGAAAAATACCAAGTAACCAAAGTCATTCCAATGAAGAATTATGAACATAATTCTCTATGAATGGTCCCTAGAGTCCTTTTGGTATAAAGAATGGCTCCCTCATCCTGTCCACTATACCGGCCAGCCCTGGAAAGACATTAGAAATAGAGTAAACAGTGAGGCCTGTTTGAAGACAACATTTGGAAAATGAAGAACTCAGGCAAAGGGACATGTGGATCAGGACTAGACAAAGTAAGGGACATGGTCCTATCTTGATAGGTCCATAGAGAATCCCACACTTTTTTGCAAGTTAGCTGGGTGGAGAGGTTAGCAATTGGTAATGGGACAACATAGACTCTCTCCATCAGAAACTTACCTAAGCATCTTGACATCATGGAATGAATCCTCAGTGTCAAACCAATGAGGGGAAAAATGTGAGATAAAGAAAGAAGAAAAATACCTATTTGGTTTGCTTGAAGGTCGAATGTCATGAATTCACTTTGAAAGTTTTGAAATCCATGTATCAAAAACTTGCACCACAATATATTATTGTAAACCTACTTAAATATTTTCCAAAGCAGCCCGTATATTTAAAAAAAGTATTGTGTAGACTAAGCTTTAGCATTTTTTAATGAGAGAAGCAGGAGTCAAAGATTCAGACCACCCTTTATCTCCTTTCTGACCTTGCTATTGAGGAGGTGACCTAGTCTTCCAGGGTCATCCACTCTTCTGTGCCTCCCTAACACTCTTAAATTTTGTACAGCACTTTTAAACCTGAAGGTAATTATCCATTAATATACCCATCTTTGAACATAACAATAAGTTTTTTAAAGAAAAAAAATAATCTTTTTCATCTCTGTAACTGCCTGACATAATAGGGATCTTAAATGCTGAATGAATGAAGAATGAATGAATGAATGAATGAATGAATGAATGCCTGGAGGAATAAATGAGTGGAATGTCTGCATCTTGGACTCCTTATTCCCTATTATAGAATCACTGTAAGAACAAAATAAACAAAAGTTGATTAAAAACATCATTAAAATGCTGTGTAGTACCAGTCACCATTTAAAGGAGAATGATACCAAGATAAATATGGAAAGTGATGAGATGAAGGAAAGAAAGACTTTAAAGGAATATCCAGTTGACAGTTCTTGACTGTCCCACTAGTCACCTTACAAAACAACCTAGTTATAACTGAGGAAGTTCCAATGCGAAGCTACTCAAGGCAAAGCACATACATGATTAGTATTCATTGCAGTAGGTCTCCCTGTTGTCCAATTTAGGAAACCAACCTCGTGTTATTTTTGGAAAAGTCTTCCTATCCTGATGATCCCAGTGGATGTTCAGGAGCCTATCCTTCTCTCTTTGACTTCCATTTGAGGTGATCTAATCCAGATGGAAAATTTTTCATAGACATTGTAAAGTACTCCATCTGTGAAGCAAACAAAAGAAAGTAAAAGATAATGAACTATATGAAAGCTGAATTACCCATTAAGAGGTTACGCTGAGGTCTGATAATGAATTAACTCAGTGTTGTGTGAATGCTGCAGATAACATTGAGAAAAACACTTTGTTTCCTGCTTGTTCTTTTAAGGGTCACTAAAATTATGAATGTCTTTACCAGTTGGTGGAAAATAAATATCTCCTGTTTATTATTTAAGTTAAATAATGTTTTTAATTGACTTTTTAAATCTCTTCCTTCTTAGGAGTTAAGCAAGCCCTTAAACAGCAATGCAGACCATAGCAATGTTGTCTTTTCATTTTTTTAGTCTCATGATATTCAGTTTCTTCATTTGTAACAGGAATATACTTACTTCACAAGGTCACTGAAAAAAATTATAAATGATAAAAACTTTTGAAGGGACTTAGCAAAGTCATGATGCATATTATTTATTTGATATGTTGATAATTAATAGAGTTACTAGGATTCTGTCAGATAATTTAATAATATTGCCATGCTAAAATGCTTTGCTATTTATGTACTTTGTTTTTATACTGGATCCATCATCCAGAACCAAAAAGTAAAAGATAAAGTTTCCCCAAACTGAATGAATCACTTTCTTCAAAGTGATCGGGGTTAGTTAGAAATTTTGAGCATCAATAGCATTGCTGTTAGATTTAGGAAGACACAGGAAAATGCCTATTACAGAATAGACAAAAAAAAAAGATAGCAACACCAAGTGTTGGTGAGATTGTGGAGCATCTGGAACTCTCATCTTTCATTGGCAGAAAAGTAAATGGGTAATGATGCATCTACTTTGCAACATGGTCTGGAAATTTCTTTCAAAATTCAATATATACCTCCTGGTGACTCAACAGATCATCTCCTAGACATTTACCTAAAGGAAACAGGACCATATGTTTACATTCATACCAACTTCATTCATAATAGCCTCAAATTGGAAACATTCCAGATATCAATCAATAGAAAATAGATAAGCAAGTTTGGCATAAAATGAGCTACTATTCAACAATGGAAGGGACCAAATTCCCAGAGGTTGCATAAATGTTGCAACTTAATGCTGAATGAAAGATACTCTATGCAACAGAGATCATGTCATATGAATCTTTTATATGTACTTTCATTTAGGCCAAATGACTCTATGATAGAAAAAATACCCTTTAAAGTGGTTTCTTCATGAACAGAAGCAAAGTAAGAATCATCAGGTGATGATGATTTCTATATCTTGATAGGAGTTGGGATTGACAAGTATATTCATTTGAAAAACTCTCCACAAGTGTACATTTAAGATATGTGCATTTCATTGTATGTATACTTTGACTAATGAACAAACTCTACTTAATTACCTGCACTTCATAATATTATGGGGAAACACTCAGATATCTGCTATTTACTTTGACATGTATCAAAAAGATAAGATAGACAATAAATTTACATTGATGGATAGAAATAAGATGGACATTAAATTTAGATTGATGGATAAAAAGTGATCGAGTAGATTTTGACTTTTGTAATGAAAGCAGGTAAGACTTTCATTAGAGAGACTTAAACGTGAGGGAGCCAGTATAGAGAAGGAGACTATAGCCTGCCTCCTGAAAGGGAATTAGGGGAAGTTACTAAAAAGCATGGCCACCAGGTAGACCAGAATGCTCAGCAACATGGTTTGTGGATCTATACCTAGGCATGTGTACACTAGTTACATTCCATCTCCCCAAGCAGGATCTCAGCTTTCTCCTTCCATGAAACTGTGAGGTACTGATTTATCAGGACCTAGTGTTTTTTATCTGGGCCCAATGGCCTTTTATGGTCAGTGTGGTGGCCAAATTGTTTGGGCAGGTCTCACCAACCTAAGATTCAGTCCACCTGTTGAGGCAGAACATGGGGAAGCTCCTCCAACCACCTTACAAACTCTTTACTTAGTCTGTCTCTTTCGCTCTGAGAGATTCTAATCCCTTATTCTTAAGGGCATTTGGGGCCCTTAAGTCTTTCTTCTGCAGCTTCTTCCTGCTGGTTAGGGTTATTGCCCCAAGTCCTGGAGGAGTGAATATCTCTCCCTGCCTGTTTCAGCAGTAGGAATGACTGCCATCCTGTTGAAGGGAGGCATGGAACTCTCAACATCAACTCAGCATGGGACTATTACCTTCTGGAAGATATAAACTTTATTGATAGGTTAAGCAGATAGGATTGGAACCTGGATGTAGGGCGACAAAGGCCACACTCTATTTGCTTCAGATCATTTAAAATATTGACAGGTCACACTTAACAACCTGTTTGGTAATATCTCTGAAGCTGGCAAAATTCTCCACCCTTTAGAAATAAAGAAGAGTTATCAGTTAACCCAAGTGAAAATATCAGGCATGGGGGCAGGAGGGCAGGGGAGAAACATTAATTTGAAGCATCATAGCCATAGCCAGATATTAAAAAATTTGGACTCTAGTTGTAAAGCAAATGTTAATGGTAAAACTCAGTGGTAGATAGACAACATTCATGATAGAATTCTTTTGATTTTAATGTATGTTTTTGAATATAATTTTTACATTTAACATTTTATGTTTTCAAATGTTTTCAATATGACTTTGGAATGTCTGAATGGTTTGAATATTTGAAATATGGGGAAATATAATGGTGGCAAAGCTCTTTTTTTATTTTTTGCCTAGAAGATTAATTATTAAGCTTTCCTTTGTCATAAGAGTCCTGCTTTCTGAAAGGAAATTATAAAGCATGATAAAAGGACTGTATCAAATGTACAGTAGCTCAGAGGTAAGGGGAGAAAACCAAAGACATCTCCTCAAAAGCAGAGCTAGTTAAATTTGAGCATCCTTTCACCACCTTCTCCTTTTCATGTTTCCTTTGGTCTAGTGTTGCCCATTGACTAATTTCTTTCTGGAAAAGGCAGGTCCTGCTCATTTGTGGTCTGACTGGAAGACTGTTAGGCAGGATCACCCTTCAAAGTCAATACCAACAGCTTTAACAAAGATAAGGTAGAAAATGACAACAATTTACTTCTGCAAAGATCAAATTTTGTGTAAATAAGCGTGGGGATAGATTTGTGTCCTTACTGTAAAAATTGAAATACCTGTATTGCCAAGCATTAACGTGATAAATACTGAGGAAAGAAAGGTTCTTGCTTCTCACTGGAGCAGGAATAAGAGCAGAAACATGTATGAAAAATCGATTTTTCCTTTTGTTAGCAGGGTCTGCTTTTCCATTTTTCCCTATTAGAACTAGCTGGCAAAGTTATTTATAAGGTCTGAACCCAGACATGCTAGGCATGTACTGATTTTGTTATTCTTTCTTGTTTAAAATTTACAACAAAGTGGGGAAAAGTACATTACTTTAAAAAATATAATTTAACATCAAGAAAGGCTCTATCAAAGCTGTCTAGTTTTTTCTTTTAGAACAATCTCAGGATTTTTGCTTTTTATGGATGAGCATGTGATTGCTTATTTTGGCACAAAGGAAAGGAAAATTAGGCAGAATCAAAGGAAATGGCCATATCAGGGTTATGACTCCATAATAATAAACAGGCTGACAACACTTGATTTTAATGAACACATGAGTGAAAGTAATTAAGCATAATTGTTAATTTTGCCTGATATAATTTCTAGAATAACCACTTTCAGGAGATGGAACTTCGGCTAATGGCTTCAAGGAGGCAGTCAGTGAGTATTTTCAAGCTCCAATGGTTTTCCCACAGGGCCTTTCTGGAAAGGTGATAGGAAGTAGCATTCAAAAAGATAAGCCAGGATTGCCATCCCATATGCTTGCCATTGAAATCTACATACCACCCAAGGGAGAGTCAAAACAGGCACACACTTGGCAGAAAATGTATCTTTTTAAACTTCTTCAGCTCAACTCTAGCACTTCATTAAAATTTCTTAACAAGGACTAAGTCTATGAACCCAAAAATAATTGTAATGAGGGCCATTAAGTTAAAAAGTTCCATTTATCATGTACATCGAAGAGAAAAATAATTACTTAAGTTCTTTCTTTGATTTTCTGAAAATGGAGGTCAAAAAATGATATTTGCTTTTGTTTTGCCTTATTTTGTTTTTCCTTATTTTGAAAATAAGGACACCTAGAAATAATCACCTTATGTCTATATATATGTATGTATATATATATATATTATCTCTTATTTATATATGTATATGTATACATATAACACCAAGGAAAATGAAAAAAATGTTCATTATTATTAGTTATGTAAAGCAAAAAAATAGCATTTTTTCTTACCTGTCCAGTTGACTTAGGTTAAAAATTGGCAAGAGAGTGGACACTCTTATAAACAACTTGTATGTAGGGATATAAATTTGCTATAACTTTGCTGGTGGGAAGTTTTGGCAGTATAGATTAAGAATTTTAAAATATTTTATTGCTAAAGTTTAGAGCTAAAGTAATAATCAGATAGCACAAAGATTTATATTTTAGAAGCTTATTGCAGAATTTTTTACAGCAACAAAATTGGAAATAATCCCAATGTCTACCACAGGGGGTGGGCAGTACATCCATATATGGAAAAATCATGACTAAAACACATATTTAGTAATGTGTTTCTAATATGCCATTAAGTGAAAAGAGAAAGATCTAGATGAAAATCATATGTAAAGCAATAATCTAGTTTTCCAATATATTTGTACACAAAAATATTGCAAGGGTATATGTCAATATTTATGTATGACAGGACTTTGGGTGATTTTTGTTTTCTTGTATTTTTTGTATTATCTGTATGTTCTACAATGGGCATATTCTACCAGAACATAATGAATCAATACTTTGAATTATACAAAACAGAATCTGTGCTTGTTGAGATCTCAGAGGTCATTGCCAGTCAATTCAGTTGAATGATGGGACAATTCAGTGAAGAGAAAATTAAAAAAAAGGAACCTGGTTGGTTGGCAGTTTGTAGACAAAAGAATTGGCTAATTTCCCATACTTGTAATTTTTCAACTAGTTGGTTTGGCATCATATAAATACAGCTAAAGTTGGAACATTTTAAACTGAAAAAGCTTTAATGCCAAAAATCTCTTAGCCACAAATTGAAAAAAGATGAGCAGTGAATTTTTTCTACTATAGTTTCCCTTCATACATAAAAATGAACTAATAAACCAAATCCCCCATCACCCTCAGCTATATTTTGAGCGCTTTAAACTGTAAATGTAGTCCTTACCCCATCTGGCTGCAGAAAAATTGTTAGGCAGCGAGAGGAACAAGGAAAGGAAGGAGGAGCCAAGAGTGGACTATGGTGAGAAGTAACGTTTTTTCTGCCTCCTCAGGTGAGGAAGTCCTCTGCCTCATTGCATTGTGTTGTGGTTCCTTCGCTGGCCACCATGGATAGGATCAAATGCACCATCATGGCAGTTACCTCAGAGGTTAGCCAGAGGGCTGCCAGGAATTTTCACCTAAAAAAACTCCCAGCACATAGTAAGCACTGGAATAATTATTCACTGAAGGAATTACAATATGCCAGTAATTCTGTGTGTCTTCAGCTTTGTAGCTCTGAGGAACACATTTGAGTAAAAGTTCCTACAGGTAGAGTAAAAATATAGAGAGAATATCTATCTATCCATCTATGTATATGCACATATGTGTGGATATGGTGTATCAGTAATTTACACTTAATCTCATGAGTTCCCGTTCCTTGTGAAGGGGTTATAACAGGTAAAGGGAGAGGAAATTTCAAGGAACTAGAAAGAAAAGATGTTTTTAGACTACTAATTGTCATATCTTTAAATACAAAGTTGAGATTCCCAATAAATAAACAAGGATTGTTTCGAGGACAAAACAAAAGTTGGAGAGCCTAGGTTTACATGACTCCAGTCCTCTAAACCATGAAGAAAAAAATAAAATAAAATAAGATTAAAAGCAAAGGGCAATTAGAAAGACCATAAAAGAATTTGCTTATCATATCAGTTTTGTTCAGAGCTGACAATGCAGTGGCACTGGTAGTTATCTCTCAACAGACCTGGGTATGTTCATGACAGAAGAAATTTAGAGAATCTCTTCTCCAGCCAAGCAAGCAAAGCTGTTGTAAACCTACTGCCACATTATCTTTACAAATGCTGCAACATAACTGTACCAGCACATCTAATATCCTTAAATAAATACTGGGAAGTTCCAAGTAAATATCCAGAAAGCAAAGGTTGAACTGAGAGCTAAACAACCTTAAATTATTTAAATTCCTGAATATCAAATAAAAGAACCAGACACTAGGTAAATTAGTGGGATGTTTACACACCAACTGGATAATTTCTAATCTAATTTGCAGTGGCATTTGGAACACCACTGACCATTTGAAATAAATATGTTCCCTTAGATTGGTATGATTAGAATACTTTGCAAAGATCTGTTTTATTGTATAACACCGCCTAGCAGAGGAATATTGCTTTAAGAGACAACGATTGCCAAACTGGGAATGATTTGCAAAATAGAGATGGCTGAGGATAATTGTGTATAGAATGAATCTTATCACTACACAGAAATCTCAAACAAGCTTTCCTGGATAGTAGCTGAAAGTGAAATAAATATGATTTAGAGTACTTTTATTCCAGAGAGTAATTGCACACCCTGGCCAGCAGTTGAGAACTATAAACAATGTGTGGGAAGTCAGAAACAAATGTTTTCATTTTCTGAATAAAAAAGTTGGTGAAAGAACATCTGAATAGAAAAAGCCTGCTCTTGAAATCAAGAGTGAAAACTGACCACTCCCTCAGAAGGGCAGCTGTCCAGACAACAGCTTTGAGAATCGGAAAGTTAGGCAAGTTCAGCCAAGTTTCCTAATTTCTGGAGTTCTGGTTTCCTCTTCTGCCAACAGAAAAGCAAAACAGGCATAAAAATAGGAAATGTGTACTTTTCAGCAAAGACTTGCTGGCATGCACTGTTCACATTTCAAAGAAAAGGGCAATATCCCATCAACAGAGAAAATTTTAGTTTGTCATATTTCAGAATAATATGTAACTTTACTAATGAGTGGAGTAAGATGAAATTTTACAGCAATCGATGACAAGATATCACATTTTTATGCTATTGATCTGAGCAATTGGCAATATTATGAAACAAGAATACTTAGCGTTTGTTTCTGATGTCAGAATTTATGGGTGTAGGTCCCTAGTTCAGCCATGTCCTAGTCAATAAGTATTGATTAAGAGCTTCCAAAGCTTGAGCTAATATTTGCCACCAAGGGTGTGGGATAATTAGATATAACTCCAACCCTTTGATAAAGGGTAAGAGAAGGTAACAGAAATTTATCAGTAGTCAAATTATTATCTATATGCCAAATACAGTTCAAGTACTTTACATTTAGTCTGGGAAAACTTCAAGGGAGATATTAGAATATTAGAATTTCTATTTTTTGATTAGATGTGCATGAAAACAAAATGATGCAAGATAGTGTATCATTAGGTCTTGGATTGAATATCATCAGATTCTATAATTTATGATTCTTGGGAAATTGCATAGGAAGTCTGGAAAGGATGAAATCACCATTGACTAGACAGACTGCAAATGGCATCATGATGTCCCTGGAGCTTTGACTGTATTTTAAAGGATAGGTAAGATTATAGTAGGTGAAGCAATGTCTAGATGAGAAGAGGTTGGACTTTGGAGGCAAGAGTCATATAGACAAACACAAAAATCAATAAATCAAAACATGGCAACCCATCTAAGAGAAAGAGAGTACACTGAGGAGATTATAGGAAAATAAAATTATATAGAAATCATTAAGGTTTAGAATCTGGTTGATCCAAAAAAGCAAAGGGAAGCAATTGTAGATTCTTGAGAATTAGCGATACGATGACTCAAATATTAAACTAGATGATAAGAACATTCCTAATTCTGAAAGCAGTTGAATTTTTCATAAAATTCAGGACATATTCACATAGAAAATACTATAACAACATTGATGTTTTCTGAGGATAATGATGGAATACAGAGACTAGTGGAGGAATAAAACATAAAACAGTGACATTACTCTTTGTGTGAATAGTGGCTGTAACCATGGTTGGAACAGAGACAAAGATGATAAGTAAAGATTTTTAGCTAGTTTTAAGAAAGACTATATTTATTTGTGATAAATAAAGCATAAAGGAAAACATGAAGATGACTTCCAAGTAGATTGGTAGGCAAATAAAGAACTTCTAGCAAAGTAGACATAGGTTACAAAGACACACATAAAATCCAGATCCACTAATCTAGATGAGCATCATTTCATGAATTATCTTGATTCCCCTACTCAACACATATACACATGATCTAGCACTAGAGGCAAAGGGAATGGTTAGTAACATTTACCTTTTAGCTCAATAGATAAGAGAGAATATAGGTATGGGGGGGAGTGGAGGGTATTGCATATATATACATACCATCATTGATCATCAGGAATCTCACATTTGTCTCTTGTTTCATGAACAAAGTCAGTGACTTGTAGAAAATATTTTGTTAGGTTAAGAAAATAATGCTAAGAGCTAGAATGCGGATCAAAATTGAATTTGTGACCTTCAATATATACAGTTGTGCTATTGGATCAGATGCTCAAATAATATTCAGTACTGGATGTAGTATCTGGTACAAAATTGGTACATGAAATAAATTTTCTTGTTCTCATTTTTCTTTTTTGCTTTATATGTTGCCTTTGCTTGAAAACATTCAAAGCTTTCTGAACATTTTCCTGTACAGTAGACTAGAAGAAGGACTTAGTTCTGAAGACTTGGGTCTAGGTTCTGGCTTTACCTTGAATCGCCCATATGACTTTTGGATAAATCACTTCTCTCTAGGATTCTGTTGTCTCGGAGAAATAAGAGGGGATTAGATCACCAGTAATCCTGGGCTTCCAATCTTAGAGCCTCTGAGTTGACACTAATTCTAAGATTACGTCAAGTCCTACCTAGAATATCCAAGTGGTTAAAATTTCTGCTCTGACTTTAAAGAATGACTTAGTAGGGTTTTCTTTTCATCACCTAGCATACATCATTTGAAGGGTCTTCTGTGACAGTTAGAATGAATGTGACTCCAAGACCTTTCAAGGCCTTTACAAATAAATGACAATTATTCTGTGACATCCATGTGTCACCCATGAATTTTACCACATGGAGCATGTGACTTGGTAATAATTATCTCTAAGTCCCTTATGCAGGAAACACCTGCTGAGATATAGGTTGGCCCAGCTGCTCTAAATATGAAACACGTCTATACATGTTCCCATAGAAAGAGAGATAAGCAAGCCAGACTCTCAGCATAATCTTAAAGCCTCCAGCTTCCTCTTCATTCTCTTTTTCTTCCATCAGAGATCTACCATGTCTCCTACACACCCCACTTTTTATCACCTTGCCAGGTAAAAGAGAAAGAAACCGCAATTAGTATGAACACATCTACCAATTCTGTCCAGAGATATATATTAGTCATATCTGGCTTCTACATATTTTTCCCACTTAAAAGTAGAAACACATTAGTAGAATTTTATCTTGGTGGAAACTTGTAAGAGATAGGAAGTGGGTCAAAGCATAGCAGATAGTTATAGATGTTTATCTTACACTATCTCTTGTAGCATTTTCTTCATTAACTTTGTGTAGATCCAAGACTGAAAATCCAATCCCAGCAATTTTGTTTTCTTTCCTGACTTCCCCCTCCTTGAAGTCAATCGTTAAATTTTGGTCTAAGACCCAGCTCTCTCCCTCCCCTCCGCCCACCAATGCTTGTCCTGTGACCTCATCATTGGTCTGGAGATCCCTTTTTCCATTCAGTAGTATTATTAACTCTCCTTTTCAGGGAATCAATCATTTCAGACTTCGGAGATATTGCAGCTTCAAGTACCCTAGAAAGGTAAGTTTGTGTGATATCATTCTGTTGTGAAATTAATAAATTTTATGTTAAATCTTGTTTAAGTATGGAAACATGGCAACAAATCAAATGGGGAGTAGAATCAGAAGATTCTTTGATCGCCTTTGATCACAAGATCAAAGACTCCTCAGGAGAGAGTGGGATATGTCTGGAGGTGTATATTGGACTAAATAGTGTCCTCCAAAAATTCATGTCTTCCCTATGAATGTGACCTTATGTGGAAATAAGGTCTCTGCTGATGTTATCAAGATGAGACATAGTCAATGCTGGTTTAGGGTGGACCTTCAACCCAATATGATTGGTTTCCTTATAAGAAGAAAGGAGCTGTGGAGATAAAGGTGCACAGGGAGAATACTAAGTAACAAGGAAAAAGAGATGGGAGTGATACAACCAAGAGCTACCAAGGATGGCCAGCAACTGTAAGAAGCTGGGAAGAGGCAAAGAAAGATCCTCCCCTAGAATCTTCAGAGACAACATAGTCCTACCAACACTTTGATTCTAACTTCTGTACTTGGTCTCTAGACCTGTAACGGAATGAATTTATGCTTATGTTTTAAGCCTCCAAGTTTGTGATCATTTGTTATAGTGGCCCTAGAAATTAATATGCATCATCACTGAGATTAAGTATTGGTAACCAAAGTAAAGAGCAGAGAACCTTGAACCTGACTGAATTTGGAGGATCTGGACCAAGAATCTCCCAATGTTAATGATGCCAGAAGCCTACCCCCCATTAACAGTTGATACATATGTTGATAAAGAGCTAGCTACTCTCCTGTTACTATACACTTATACACTTGCAAGTTTTACAGAGAGCTGGGTAGTACTTTGATTTGCATACCTGTCTGACAGGACTTCCCCCTTAGGTGTCCTTGGCGGGAAGACTTGGGAAAAAAAGTGCAAAGAAGCTTGAGGAACAAAGAAATGGACTTAGCCATTTGGGGAGGAAAGATGGAGGTCAGGCCAAGAGGCCTAGGGTCTGAAACCCAGGGCCTGTCGCCCGGGCTGGTAATTTGCAGCTTTTAGTAAGTATACGTTGAATGTGCCTGCTGAAAGCAGATGAGATTGGAGATTTGAACTCCGTATTGGAGTTTGTCTTGCTGAGTTTGACTTGGGTATTTCTGGAGAGGCTATGTGAGCCAGGCCTGAGAAGAAAATGAACTTTGCCTGTACAATGGAGCTTCTTTTTACTACCTGCTGGAGGATAACAAGGAGAAGACACATTACACCATTGACTGCCTGCTTGGAAGAACTGGAGCACACCAAAGAAATATATCTTCTCTTTGAGCACGTGTAAATGAACTCTGAAGGACTGAACAAGTGGTCAGTTAACAGGACTAAAGAACTGAGGGTTTTGGACAATCTTGGGGAAGGGTTTTGGACAATGTTGAGGAATGTTTGGGCAATGTTGCAGTAATTGGAGTTTTTCTTGTATCTTTCTTTCTGTAGTTAATAATTAGGAATTCGCTTTGTTTGGTAATAAATTAGTCTACACTCTAAAAGTTTTTATTGGGGGTTGGAAAATATAATAAAATGTTGAGGTGGTGGAAAGAATCCATAATTTTGAATGTTTTTAGGCTGTAGAAGCTGCAAAGGGTAAATTGAGGCAAACTGGTAAGTTGTAAACTGCAGTTTTTGAGTGTTTTTTGGTTTTTTTTCCTGTAGTCTCTGGGGAAGGGAGCAGAGATGTGGAAGGCTAGAATCTGCATAACAAGGTGACTGGTCTGTGACAGCATCTACCTGCTGGAGGTTAGAGTTTGAATCTGAAACAGGCAGATGATTTGAGTTTATAAAGTTAAAAACTCCTTCACTACCCGATAACATTAGGAGTCAGACTCAAAGTCTTGTGGTTCTAATACACGTGGATATCAGATTGCTCAAGTTGCAGGGGAAAGTGATGATGATAACAATGAGACTACATGTGTTACTGTAGCTATCATCACAGAAGAGGAAAAACACTGAAAGAGACATGATTTTAGAAAATAATGACAACACAATTAGTGACCTCTTATCGATAATAAGAGTCAAAGTAGAATGAGGAATGAAAAACCAAAATCTGGCTCTGCTGGAAAAAATATTAATTATGCAAACTGCTCACCATTTACATCTAATAACCTTGTACACAATAAAAATTATGTGTACCATTAAATGCTAGGTTTAAATTATTGTAAATTTTATTTGCTCAAAACACTAAGCTCTATGTGAATAGCCTTTATAAATAGCGACTCCTACTGTGTGGTCATTAACTCACAACCTAAAACCAAAACAAAAACTATAGGCAACAGTACTTCATACCACTCAAACAGAAAATGTGGCATAGTGCTCATGCTATTTGTGGGTTTTACAACTCAGGTACAGATTTAATAAGAGGAACAAGGAAATGCAAGGCACATTCTTGCCTAGGTAAGTGAATGTTGAAAGAAAAAGGATGTGATCAGATGTCCTTTTGTATATAATATCCCTTGACCAAGACAATAGTGTGTGTTATGTGTTCAGAGGAGGATTGCTGACCTTTCTTTGGCATAAGTCTTACATGTCTGCTGCCTGCATTTAACAAAGACTGTTTGTCACTTAGTGGGTTGCTGGTTTGTGTACCAGCCCCACATACAAAATAAGGTCTCTTTTCATGTTCCCACCAAGATTTAAGAAAAATATCCTGCAAGTGTGAATGCACAATCACGTGTAATTGTTGGAGTTCGGCTGAACTTTTTCCTTCCATTTTGAGACCATGAACACAGTCTCACATTTTTCCTCTCCCAAATATACCAGATTTTTTCTTTTAATGATCAGTCTGGGTTTAAACAAAATGCAATTTGTTTTTAAGGATATTTGAAACTAAAATAGGAAGTCTTGTTATTGGTTTATTGGTCTATAATCAGGTTCTTTCCTGTAGAGAGAGGTTTTCAACATTTAGTGTGAAATCCACAGGCAGCAAGACCCTTTCTAGGGATGGGGTGTTGGTGCCCTCTTGAGGAAGAAAGAACTAGGCAGAGGCAAAAGAGATGAAGGAAGCCGCTGGAAACTGGGAAAAAACATGGGGAAAGACAGCCCCATGCTTCCAGTAAGTCCAGACTACCATAAAGGACAATTCTGTTGTGCCCAGGACAGAGCCAACAAAAGTTTCTGCATCATTTTTCCAGTGTCTGTGCACATATCTTGATATTCATAAGTCTAACCTGCTTTGCTCCAGCTTTTTTATACTGTATTTTCCCAAAGCAATGCCATTTTCATGAAACCTTTCTTCCCTGCTTCACATAGCTCACAGTCAAGAATGATTTTTGATTATTAAATCTATGCTGTCACCCTAACAGAAAGTGTGCCATCCAGTCCCTTCTGGTTATACATGAGAGTCACAAATCTCAAACTGTTCCATCCATCTTGCCCTCATTCCTTGCTTGATACTCTGGCTTAATGTAACTGCACATTCAGTAATTTTATTCTTTCCTCGTTATTCACTTCTGCCAAATGCCTAGTCATTTGTCTTAGAATTCTTTGATTTCAGTTCAATGTTCTACCTAATTCTGATTCTAGGAATGTGGGCTTTGCGGGTACTTTTTTATATAGGACAAGTAATATTTCAGTGAGCATCTTCATTCTCAACCCACAAATTAAAAAAAAAAAAAACACCTTTTAAGAGTTTTCTTGGAAGAAAATTAATTTGACTAATGAACAGTCCTAGAAAATTGAAAAGACATTCAGAGCATTTTACCTGAATCATCCCCAAAGAGTGTCAGCAACAAATTCTCCAGGGTTCTGGTCTAATATTGCAGAATGAAGTTTCCCTCTACCTGAACCCTCAGCACAATTGCAGACATAGAGCTGCCTGTCTGTACTCATCATTTCTTATTTAACATATTATTATCTTGGAACAGGTATTATTACCTAGCAAACATGTTGACATTAAGATTTAATCAGTATGTTCCAGTAGATGAGAGAGCTAGTTTTAAAACAGGGTCCTAACACTCCCTCCTTTGCCACATTCTCTTTATGTAAATCTTAGTCAAGGTACATAAGTTTTCTGGGCCTTATTTTCTCATATAAAATTGGGGTGGTGATAGTACCTTCCTATGCTGGCGTCCCCCAGGTTAATCATATGGAATCAGGCCAGGGGTATTTCATGGTTATTGGTTATAAGGCGATTTTTCCTATAGCATGATGAATTTTCCAACTAACTTGAGAAAAACAGAGCTTAAATCGTTCTATTTATTTCAACAAAACAGTATTTGTTAAAACAAGGAAATGAAATAATGATCTGGTGATACAGGTTATTTTTTAATTTAGTTTTGAATTGTCATGTATTTGCATATTTGTGACTTGTAATGCCTCTGACTCAGTGTCCCAAGTGACAAGCTACAGCTTGATTATGCCAACACCAGTCTTAGGTGTCAGAAGAAAGTGGTCACCTCTACAGACAGAAGCAAACAGTCACCTCCAGAGACAGAGACTGGGCCTATTACGATCGCACTTCTTTAAGGTCAAATAGAAAGTATGTTAGAGGAGGCAGGAACAGCTCTATTTACATCAATGAAAACTTTGACTCCTAAGAAATCTCAGCACCAGAAAGTTGAAAGACCAGGTCATGTTGATCTGATTTTGATGTATGTTGGGGGCGGGGGGGGGGTGGTCAGGGGAGGAAGAATCTTCTGACATTATCTGTCTCAAAATTCTGAACCCTTTGCTTACTGTCAGAGGAAAAGAATTTACTTATATTTGGGAACCTAAAAAGAGTCAGCCCTATTTTTGACCAAAAAAAAAATTTTTTTTTTCCCTAAAAGGTCCTTTGTAAAGTGATTATGAGGGTGAATTTTGATATGGGTTGGAAAGCACTCAAGCTTGAGCCAAGAACATCACTGTACTCAACAGCTTTCCATCACTGTTACTTGTAACCACTTCTTTGGGTCTTTTGCTAATTTTTCAGCACATGAGAAAAGGATAAAATTTAGATTCAGTTGCCCCTCTGGGCACAGTGTACTCACAAGGGGAGGACTGCCCAGGAAAGGCCCTTCAAATGCCTGTGGGGAGAGGATATTTGTCTCTTTAAGTCTGGGAAAGATTAAACAAAGGGACTACAATGTCTCCCACAGCTCTCACCAAGTCAAGTCCACCCTCATCCTGGGAGCACCTGTTTCAACATGGGGTCCAGGATTCTGACATTTTCTCTAACATGCCTGTGTCTATGTCATATAAGATTAAGCTTTTCTCCTCACAGGGCCAGAAGTGTTAGAATGTATTTGTGTTAGAATAGCCTTCCCCATCAGTCTCTACTAGCAAACACCTGGAAAAGTATGCCTGTTATTTAATTCAAATGGGACAAGATCCTGATTATTTTATTAATGCAATTCGGATTTATTAGAGATTTTTCCCTGAGTATGACTTTTTTCCCCTCTTAAATGAGAGCCATCCCCTCAAATTTCCAGAAGGCCATCTGGGTCTGCCCTAAATCTCCTGGAAATAAAAAATGGTTGGGTTTATATACAGCATCAAGCTTATTTCCCTCATACTGGGATTTGTGAATGTAGCTTTTTCCATTGGACATATTTCTTAAAAGATTAGAGAAAAGACCTGACTTTAATGATAAGAAATGTGCAGTGTTTCTGTGCTTGACCTCTCACATCTCAGTATGTACTAGTTTTGCAGCAAATTTGACTCATCTCGTGAATATTTCAAAACTGCACACCGTTACTTGGGGATAGTTCTGCTATGCATTTGTGATACTTGAGGCAGGTAGACAAGAAGAACAAGACAACCACCTTCCAGAACATCTCAAGTATCAACCTGTGCCATCTCTTTCTTATAAAACCCACAAAAGCAATAAGGTTTCCCTTTAACGTAACTGATTCATTAGCTTACACAGGCATCCTTGAAATCTAAAATACAATCAAGTACAATGGAAACTTTAACTTATGCTGTATGTGTGTGAATAACATGAGAACTTGTTTAGGACATTTTTTAAAAAGATCTAGTATTTTTTAATCATCTCTGCTTTAATACATTCAAGCAAAGATCTAGTGTCTTAGTTTATATCATATATTCGATTATTTTGGAGTTGCTGTACTATACATAGGATCTCTCCATCACTAAAAATCAATGATTATATATGTTTTATTCAGCTTGACTGCTTTGAGATAAAACTTATATTTCTTAATGCTGGATAGCCAGAAAATAAAATTAGCTAACCAGTATCATTTAAATACTATAAATCATAGAGATTAACCAAGGCTAGAGAATCTACTTTAATATTTTTTAAGCTGAGTTCCAAATAGATTGTTCAGGCTGCAGCCACAGACTCCAATATATGAACTGAATTTGAAAACATTTTAACTTTCATGTTTTAATGATAAGAATATGTTGGCATTAATATTTGAACATTTCAGCATACCTACTTCTGAAAGCTATGTCATGGCAGGCTCAGAACCCACTGGCAGACTATAAATAAAACCTTTCCATAAATATACTTTATGCCAAACTACCAGCAGAATACATTTCTCATCCTCTAAACAGATGGTATAAGAGAAAAATCATGCATGTATATGATTAATCAAATGTGCTTTTGCTGATAGAATTTTCATTACCATTACCAGCATGGGTTTTGTGAAATTTCTGCATGTTGTATTTTCTTTGGAGAATTCGTTTATTTAAGGAAATGATTAATATAAATGAAGACTTGAAAATGATAGGCTTTTATGTGTTTGGATTCCTTGAGGTGAAAGGGACCTGAGGCTTAGAATGCTTTTCTGCAAAGTCATAGCCAGACAATTCCGTTAAGCCTGTGGTTGAACCACAAGCTTAGGTTCTCACCTTCTTTCTTATCCCAGGCCCTCTTCAAGCTCTCACTGGCCATCTCTCTGAACTTTTATTCTAGTAAGAATTTAGCTTTTATTGAAGTCCTTACCTTCTTCAAGCCTATGACCAGCATGTCTGACACTGAAAGCAAAGAAGAGAATTTTCTGAGAGAAATGCCATGGCAAGGGCTTTTAGCATAGTTATTCTAAACTATGACCAAGAAACGACTATGGTATAGTCACTATAGAGTACATTCAGATAATCTGAATTCAAAACCAGCCAACCACCAGGGTAAAAGCATGGGGGTTGCCCAGGCCTATATCCATCATTGCTTTTTTTCTTTTTTCTCTTTTTTTTTCTTTTTTTGAGACTAGATCTCACTATGTTGCCTGGTGTAGTCCCAAACCTGTGGACTCAAGAAATTCCTAGCTTCAGCCTCTCAGGTAGCTGGGATTACAGGCATGTGCCACCATGCCCAGATACTTTTTTAGAGCCTAGGTCTCACTATGTTGCCCAGGTAGTCTTGAACCCGCAGACTCAAGCAATTCCTGGCCCCAGCCTACCAGCACTTGGATTATAGTCATGCACCTCCATGCCTGGCTTACCATCATTTTAAAACTACCTCCTAGAATACTATGGTAGTTAAGTGAGACCATGAAACTAGGCTATGCCTTGATTATATTTTAGAAATGATATAAGTACAGTAGCTGGCTTACTTTTTCCTTTTGCTCTTTGTCCTGTTCAAGATTGCAAATGTGTATGTTTGAAATTGTGGAGCCCCAGCAGCCATTTTGGACAATGAGGTAACCATGATAATAGAAGTGGTATGCTAGGCTAGTGTACAGAAATTTAGAACTGGAGTTCTGAAGTCACTGAGGAGTTGGCATGTAGCTTTAGTCTGTCTCCTAGTAGGTTTCTTTTATGTGAAAAAGAAATAAAAAGCTGTATTATATAATATACTGGCTATGGACTTTGTCGAATTACTTAATCTGTACACCTTAGCTTCTATATCTGTAAAATGAAATGATAATAGCACCTAATTCATAGAATTGTAGGTATTTATGTGATGATATATGCAAAGTAGTTACACTAGGAATCTGTACATAAGCACTCCACAAATATTATTGTTCTTAACCTAAAAGCCTATTTGAGTGTCTAATAGTCATTTTTAACCATTGTAAAGTAACCTGGGAAGTTCCTCAGCTTGTTATTTTTAATTATTCTGAAGTGTGAAATTGAATCAGGTCTCTGAGAAGGAATGAGTCATTTAGCTAGCCAGGGAAGGTGGCATCTGTCTCTCAATATTGCTTTGCTGCCCTCTGCTCAGGTAGTAACTCACTCGTGGTATGACTAAAACATTGTTTCTTCATGAAAACAACTCTGAAAGAAGGAAAAATACAAATGTCAGTTGTGATAGTAATACAGAAATATTTTTAAAACCACATAAGGGGCTAAAATAACATTTTCATTTGAGAAAAGTAATATTTTGGCAATGGATTGACCCATCATCACCATATCACTACCATGTGCTCCATTCCAAGGAAGTAAAGATTGTAGAAGTTTGAAGTATGAGCATTTTTAAGTACTTTTAATGTATGATTTATAAATGATGTGATTAAGGATATAAATAAGGATCTGCAGTTGTGATCTGTGAGCAAAATCTACAGGTAATAAAAAAAATAGAGTGAAAGAACTACGGAGGAATAGAACCTGCAGGATTATGACACTGGGAAGATCCTTTGCTCCAGATAGAAGAACTCCAAGAGTGCAGAAAATATTCTTCTATTTAATACCTACTCTCCCAAATAGACTTAAGACTTTTCATAATAAAAACACAGAATGAAAAAAAATCTGGAGCCATTAAGAAAAAAGGAGAATAGTGAGAGTAGTTGAGAAAGGAATATAATGACAATCAAACAACCTGATCCCCAGTCCTGAGATGTCACTTCCCATGATCTCATTTGGACTAGAGGAAATTCTAGAGCAAGTTCACTTCCATCAGAAGGAGGAATGGTTGCTGTGCTGGGTCTCTCCTATTCGCCCCCTGAAGACGCTCTTGCCATCTTCTCCATCCTGCCCTATGCCCACAGAGGATGACCTAACAGTCTCCATCCACAGGATCCTCCGCTCTCTGCATTCTGGTTCAGTCAGTGGGAAATCCTGGAAGAAGATCAAAGAAAGAGAAATGTCTATATTCTTAGACTCCAACCTATTATTCCTCTCAATACAGTCTGTTCTATATGACTCCCTTCTTACAGGTTTTCTAATCACCTTGCTTCTCTTTGAATCTTAGATTAGCATGCCAGATTTATCAAATAGAGGATGATCAGATAGATTTGCATTTCAGCTAAATGATGAACTTTTCATATAAGAATTCCCTGTGTAATATTAAGGGTCATACTTACACTAAGAGATCATTCATCGTTTAGCTGAAATTCAGACCTAACAGGGCTTGTACTTCATCTGGCATCCCTACCCTAAGGGTACTGTCAGCTGCTGACACAGGGTTCCCGCTGGTTTCCCTGCCCACTCCTTTGGAATGAGTCCCTTTGTCTATAAACCCTCCTCAAATTATTCTAATGTGAGTGTGCCATCTGTTTTCCCTCAGGATCTTAATACAGTCATCATACCCTTTAGTTTATCCCTGTCAAGGTCATTTCTTCTCAACCACCTTTTTTTTTTATTTCTTTCAGATTTTCACAAGGGTTCTATGGCAGACATGAGATAGAAAGGAAATCCTCACACTCCATAAAATAAATGAATCAGAGATGGCAAGGCTGACATCTTTCTGTGAGATGTAAAGAGTCCACATTATATTCTTGTATCAGTGTTTCCTTAGCTTGATTTTCTCTGAAAGTAGAACCTGAGAAAAAGGCTTGCTTGTTATTTAGTTCTGAATGTGATCACAGAAAGCAGGCATGAAGGTCAGGGAAGAAGGAAGGAATGTTATTGAACTGATTATAGGCAATTGGGATTTTATCCCACCAAGAACTTCTAAAGATCCTCATAAATGTGGCTCGGATCATATTTGAAGAGTGAAGCAATGACCCCTCTCCTCAAATCTGTATGAATGACCCCACACATACCCTGCTCTTCTAATTTAAACATGTGGAAGTGCAAAGACTTTTCTAATTTAAACATGTGGAAGTCCAAAGTGGAATTTAAACATGTGGAAGTGCTTTTCTAATTTAAACATGTGGAAGTCCATGCCACAATGTCAGAGAAATCTCAAAGCAAAAACTCAAGAGTGTTTGGCAGAGACCCAAAGTCAGGTGTTCTCCAGTGGTGTTCCATTGCCACTCCAATCAAAGGACTAGCTGGAGTGAAGAGAACTTTGAATGGGGTGGCCAAGACATCTGCCATGTTCATTGGAAGACCAGTCAACTTCTGTAGCGCAGTGAGCACCCAAAGGAGGATAGGTTGATGCCAAAAATTCAGGAGCTAAGGTTATTGGGGAACCACGTCCTTTTTAAGATAAGATCTCTGAATAAGTTGCCACAGTTGGTCACAACTGGAAATCAGATACTCTCAATACAGAGTATGGTTGAACAGAGCTTAATTAGTAAACATGAACTGAACAGATCTCCTCCATGAGACACCTGCATGTCTGTTGAGAATGGTTATCATAGACAGTTCATAGACATGACCATGGATATTCTCCAAGTGGACATAAGGAGAAATTCCTGGCTTCTGTAGCATTGCTACAGATAAGGAATAATTACTCCAGTCTGGGCGCAACATGAATTTCAAAGCCTAGAATCTCTATTAGTTCTGAATAGCAGAAGGATTGCTTTGAATGATCTTTTAAGTGGTTTCTGAGTGGAAACATGGCAGAGTTTATGCTTCTCTGACCTAGCTGGCACCATATTCCACCCACACAGCTAAGACCACCAGCCTCAGTTATGTTTCCATGATAAACATGGGTGAAGAATCATAGTCAGCCTCCTCCATCTTTCCTTGTTCTGGTAAAAATACTTACAAAAAAAGAAGCTTTGACCTCAAATCTAAGTCATCTTTCTTGCTCACCCTTTAACCCAAACCACCCTCTATGATCTGGGCTAGTGAAAAGGTAAAGCATTTTTTTGCAAAATAGTCAATGGTTAGGCATAAGGAAAATTAGAGAATATTATTAAGATGTTATAATTTATTCATAAGTCACACTTATCACTTGCAGACCTGTCCAGCTGCTTGCAGCAGGGACCAGACAAGTTCTGGTCTGATACACTCTCCGGTTTGGGACTGAAGGGGTGTCGGCAGATAACCCTCAGATCCTCATTGAGGATCTGACTGCTTGCCTCACTGTGAGCCGGCACAAGCTGTCTAATCATACACCCTGTATGCTGCATGTTAGCTCTGATTATTATCATCATGGGTATAATTTAACTTTTCACTTTGTGGCAAATAAAGAAACCTGAGCAGCATTTTTAGTATTTTCTTTCTTCCTGTGAAATATAACCAGAGCAATTTAAAACTCCTATTCTGCTACTGAAAGTTTAGTATTTCAAGCATCATTCATACATAGACACCAAAAAGTCTTTCTAATAATTAAAATTAGCTCTTTAAATTAAAGAGGGGAGCAGGGGTTTAAATTATAAAAATAATGGCTCTCCTCCACATCTTTCACATTCTTTCAGCATTCAAAGAAGTTGGAAATGTGTTAATCACAAGCTCACATGTCAAAGATTTGGGGAAAATTAAGTCTCTGCTTTATGTTATAGTCTGCTCCAGAGCACACGAGTTTCTGACCTATCAGTAGAATCATGCTCAAATTAAGCATACTGAGTTTCACTTCAACTACTGTAGTTTCATGACAAGACTACAATGATTAAGAGTACATTTCTTCTGCAGAAAATTTCAAGTTAATCTGGTCTTTCCATTTCACCAAAATGTTAGCAGTAACTCACTCCTCCAAAAACTGTATATCCTATAAGACTTTTGAATGAATCATGAGTGAGGGCACTTGTGTGGTCAAAGGACTGATTTACCTTTGAGTGTGATTGGCATGTCATAAAATTTCAAGGCATCCCAGACAGTACACTTCTACCAAAGTCTCTTAGATTGTATATATTTGCCAAGCAATCATGGAAGTAATATATTCTGATTATTTGACTTCTCTGTGATACATGCTGCTGTAGTCTTTAATAATCTAGAACCATGTAATAACAAAAATGGCAATTTTTTTTTACTATACTGATGACTATGGTGAAAGGGGAAAGAGGGGAGATATTTATGGACATATAACTATCAAACTACTACTGCAAAAGATGTTTTCATTCTTTATTAGGTGATGTGACTTGAAAAAATATAAAGGAAATTTAAGAAATTAATGATTCTGGTTTATGTCCAATGAGGACAGAATGTTGAGCTGAGAGTAACAACTGACTTCTTCCTCCAAAGGATCTAGCTCACAGGGAACAAATGAGTCATTAGCATAAGGTATGAAGGTTGTGGCCATTTGCCTTGGTAACCAAGAAAGGGGCTAAAGTGGATGACCAAAAAGAAACTGGCAAGCAGAAATTCCCTTGTGACTTCTGACCTTAGTGACAACATGTATAGTTTGGAAGTCTTTACTGCTGTTTCAATAAAAAGGAAAAAAACCTCTGTAAATTAAAAACTAATGACGTTTCTTGGACTTACCAAAAACTTAGATTGTGATGCCAACTAAGAGTGGAGGCTTCCAGAGAGTCACAGTCAAAATCTGCTGAGTCAGTCAAGAACAGAAGCTGCTGGAACCATAAAGTGGTAGGAACACTTAAATGGTCATTTGATGAACTATTAGAAGCTGAATGTGGGACAATTTGAGATAGAAACTGTTGGGTACCTTCCAGGGAGCCTCCAAGTCTTCATAGGTCTACTTTCCAGAACTTTCTTTCCAAAAGCCTTAGCAGATTCTCTTGATGAAGATCCGAGAAAGATGCCTACTAGGATCTGGAGAAGGGAAAAGTACTTATCAGGAAATAGAACAGAACCTTCTCCATAACAAAGACATGCACTCTAAGGGAAACGTTTTTTCAGCACCTCATCCCAAGTAAGGGGAGAAGCATTCCTCCCATGCCACCCCCTCCTGTTGCAAAGGAAAAAATACAATGGTCAGAACTTCCAAGAACTAGATTATAAAGAAGTGGGTTTCAGGGAATTTAAAGCTATCTCTCTAGAGTACCGCTTGAGATGGTCACAGTTGCAAGACCTATGGAAAGAGTGATATTTAATTAGAAAATTAACAGAACATTCCCCCAACCCCACAATGTGCCAATAACTTGTGTTAGAACAGTGGACAACACAGCTCAAAGAGCTGTAAGTTTCTTTCTGAGCAGAGTACTTAAGGAGTCTCAAAGCACCTATGGCAAGAAAAGTTTTATAGACTCATAAGTCCTTTGACAGCAGCAGATGTTGCTCGAACATCTCCAGCTAGATGTCAACAGATTGATAACTGAGTTTTTTTGAGTTAACAAAATACCATACCCCTGTGAACCTTCCCATCTTATTGTTCTGTAGAAGGACCATATCCAGACTATACCATAGTAAATGATATATTTAGTACTTTAAAGGATATACTATAGTAAAAGTAGTGATAGAGAGAGCTGAGCCTTGGCTGATCTTCTTGCTCATTTCTAGTCTCCTATATGTGGAGCTAAGATTTACAAGGAGCTTCAGGTGCAAAATTGTTGGCTGTTTTACTGCTCTGGAAGAATTCCTGTGGTATTAATGGACTTTTTTTCCATGAGTCACCAAAGAACCTACCTCCCCTATTTGCCATGGTTCACTGTGAGTCTCAGGAGAGTAAGCTTACTCAGTCTTCTTATCATTAAGATGATTCAGTTGATGTACTCAAGTGCTAATTTCAACAATCTAAACTAATTTCTTTCTAGAACTGCATTAGCAAGATCCTATCAGTTCAGCACACAGCCTTTGCAAAGGTTCATCACTCAGGTCAAGCAGCTATTGGATACCCCAAACATGGCAGTAAGTGGAAACCTTGGTGCTTTCAGCATCAAGATAGTTCTGCGAAGGTCATAAAATATTCAAAAAGAGTTTTGAAACTTCAGATATGGGATGGTCATTTCAACTTGTCAGTATATCTCAGTTTCAAGATATAAAAATGCAATTGAAACTAATGAAAAGGGAAATAATTTATGAAACCAGAAAGATGATGGTAAAACTTGTTTGAGGAATATCTAGGACTTACATTCCACCATTATGCATGTTGCTTGTTGTTTGTTTCTCTCCCTCCATCCTCAACACCACTCTCTCTTGTTCCTGCTTCTCTAAGTTTTACCTTCTCTTCTTGTAGCTAGTCTCCCGTAATTTGGTGATAAAAGTAAGTCACTCTAACATCAGACTAGAACATTCAGGCATGAAAATCCCAGCAGGAAGAGCAAGTTATTTTCTCCAGAGTCCATACAATAATCAAAGGAATGACTGATTTCCTGTTTGGTCAAATCCCTATTCTTCAGACCAATCACTGTTTTCTGAAGGAGATTTCCTCTTTGTGATCCAAGAGTACTGTGACCACTCACTCTCTTCATAACCCTCACAGTGTGAAGGGGTACTTTTCCCAAGCAAAGGAGAGAAGTTGTTATTAGAAGGAGGGGAAGGTGGGCCGGGCACAGTGGCATGTGCTTGTAAGCCATAACTTTTATGGAGTCACGGAGTGGTCTGGGGATCACAGTTTGATTCCTGTCCTGGGCAATACAGCAAGACTCAGTCCCAAAATGTAGCTGGGCATGGTGGCACACGCCTATAGTCCTAGCTACCTGGGAAGCTGAGGCTCGGGATTACTTGAGTCTGGTACCACGGGCAACATGAGCCTGCAGTTCCACGGGCAAAAACAGCGAGATCTAGTCTTAAAAAATATAATAAAATAAAAAGGAGGGTAAGGCATCCAGGAACACAAAAACAATAGACATTCACTATATTTCCACATTAGTTTCTTAGCATGAGCACTTAACCCTCATTTAATACATACCTAGTGAAAAATTTGATCATCTTCTTGCTAAAGAGAAGCAAACCAAAACTACAATTGAATTTAACATCTGAATCATGTACACATTGCCCTGACTCATCTTAGCATGAGTTCTCACAGTGGAACCTAGGGTGAATGATAAAGTTAGCCATCCTCAACATATTTAGTTATGAAATAATAGAGACAGAATAACAGCAATGGAAGCTCCCATTTGGTAAATAGAGAAAAGAATACAAATACCATGGTCATGTCCTACTGACAGAATCAAAACATTGGGAATTCCCTAGAGGGGCTCTATGAGCATACAGACAATCCCACTTCGAGTTCTCCTTTACAAAGAAGCCACTGAACTCCAAGATCTCCATATGATGGGTCTAGGGTGGGTGTTCTGAGGTTTTGTTGCTAGTTCAAGTCTCCAAGCATGTTTATGAGGGCCTGGAAATTACCTTAGATACTGAGCATACAGGTCCTTTTCTTGATCTGGGATTTCTCAGCTAGCATCATTCCTTAAAACTCTAGTAAGCTGCTAATGGAATCAATTTTGGGGAAGTTCTAGCATCTCAGAACCAATGCCAGAAATTTTGACCAGTAGCAATTTATAAATCTGAATCCTGACTTTCAGTTTCTGTCTCTTAGTAACAAGTGCTAGTCCTCTGCTTATGCTCCAAGCTCTTTCTCGCTCTCTCTTATTTTTAATGTGTCCATCTTGCTCTCTGTTGTAGAGCTATATGAAACAACAAACTAGGGTAGTGAGGCATAGTTAATCTGTTCCTGACCCCCAGACCATATCCCAGTGGATGAATTCTTCATATGGAGGGGAGAAGGGATGATCATCATTCTTATTGAGCAGGAATACACAGAACAAGAACTATTAAGGAGAGGTTAATGAATTCTCTAGCCTTTTCTTGTGCTAACTTGAGAATAAGACAGCTAATGTGACATTTACAATTCCACAAATACATGTTATCTGACTCTTAATGGTCCTGGCTTTCTGTTAGACCTATTCTTTTTTTCCCTTTCAACTCACCAACTTATCTCTTTCTTTCAGGGCAAATAGAAAGTCTGCAAAAATAGCCAACACCATGCTATTCTTTCACCAAATTCCCCGAGGCTTCAGATTTGATGGGCTCATAGTCTGAGTCTTAAAATCCCAGACAATCAGTCAACTGATTCACTAGCAACCTTGACAGAAAATTCATGAGTCCTGTACTCTACTTCAGCTCAGGTAATTCCACATCGATATGGCCATTTTCTAGAAGCCAGTTTCTGTGTTGGTCTAACAACTTAAGTGTTCCTGTGACAGAAACCTTGCAATCTGGTTTAAATATAAAGGAGAACGTATTAGCTCCCAAATAGACAGGGAAGGTTTCTGCTACAGTGGGGTCTGGTCAGCAAGGACACTCTCAGGTCTTTACCTATTTTTTGCTCTGCTTCTCTCTGAGCTGGTCCTGGAAGATGGCTTCCCCTAGGTGGTAAGAATAAACCCAAGCTCACAGCATCCCAGAGCAAATATCCCAGCAAAAGAGAATTGTCTTTCTCACGCCTACAGTTACTGATCCTGTGAAATGCCTCTGTTTGACCTTGATTAGTCATATTCCGAACTCAAAATTTTCATCCCCGTTTCTAGGGGAATGAACGATAAAGTGGTGAACCCGAGCTGTATACTTCTCCTGTGTCTGGGTACTGGTTCAAAGGATGGGGGTTTGTGACAGGAAGCCCCTATTCACCATGTGGAATAAGCTGGAACAATCCTGCAGAGCAGATCCTGTCACTAAAATAAGCAGAGAGAGGACACAGGAGACAAAATGACACTTTTCCCACTACACAAATTTCCCAGCTTCCCTAGGACTGAGGTTCCTGAATGTACGTACACAGTACCTTGCTAGGGAATTTGAGACTTAGGGTCCACAAAGTATATAGGTACATTAAAAGAAAAGAGAAGCAAAAGGAAAGGATGTCTATATTACAAAAACACCCGACACACATATTTATGGGTGCTGCCTGAGGGGTGAGTGGCACTTTTGCCACCAGAACAGCGTCTGGGAGTCTCTGGAGAGAACTTTCACTAGGGTCTCTTGTTCTTCTCAGAGGTGGCCTTCCTTCTCTGTCATGTGAGCTGAATATGGGGACACCGTATCAATACTTCTATCCCCCCCAGGCCACTTAAGCAGAAATCCTGGGACTAATATGCACAGGGTCTGATATTGGGCTTTGAGGTATTAGAGCTAAGAAGCCTGCAGCAGTTAGGGTTTCTGTGAGCAGTCTGGAACAGAGAAGAATATCAAACTGGAGGCAGTGTTACCAGCTTTAAATATAATAATGGACACTAAAAGATCACAGTCAGGCACTAATCACTGACTGCTAAATCCAGGAAGGAGTTGGGAGGTGAAAAGAGATGGTTGAGGTCTAGTAATATGAATAACACTAAGTCTGGAGACCACTTTTCATGGCAGTCCTGAAAACTCCTGGGAAAGTTAGCCTTGAGGCGGAAAGGAATTGGAGGAAAAGTAGAGCGATGCATTATACACTGAAGACATTATCTAAGTGCCCAGTTGTTTTACACGTTAAAACCTTATTATGCATATTTTATAGATTGTGATTTTGAAGTGCAGAAAATGTATGTTGCATAATGATGCAGAATATTTTTGCCTCGAGGCTACAAGTTTCCCTGCTATCCAGTGTAGAGCATTCATATGAAACCTTTTGTAAGTCCAAATGGCAGAAAGTAAAGAAGCAATTACCATTAATTTATGTAAAAAAATTTTTCCCTAGAATCCTCCCCAAAGAACTATCAAATCATACCAAAAAGCATATAAAACCTAAAATAACACTCACATTAGTAAAAGCAAGAATGATATGATAAAAACAGCCTGCATAAAGCAGTTTCCAGGAAAGGAGTTTAACAGTCACTCCTCCCTACTTGGCTTGCAAGCTACCTCTATTACCACTGTTGCAAAACAGATGTTGAATGAAATCCTCACTTTTCTCCTTTTGTTGTAAAAGCAAAAATCTTCAAATTTTTTCTCATTAGTAAAAGCAAGTACTAGAGTAGGTCTTTCATAAAAGCAAAGTGGCCTAAAGTGAACTTTCAAAAAGCAGAAGATACCTGTATTATACTGCTTATTTGTATATATCTGACAGTCTGAATTTCATAGAGATGAATATTTGGGGATCACAGGGGCTTTTTAGAACTCTTAATCCAATGGTATGTAAGGTAGTTGTTGTTTTATTTTATCATTGAAGTTTTCCCCCAACTAAAATCTCATGAAAAATTGCAGTCTGCAAGAGTGTAATATTCATTGAGTAAATACCTATGTTCCAGAGAGTAACCTAAGCTCTGTAAAAAAGGTCTCCACTTATAGGTGAAATCATCTAGTATTTCTCTTTATCATTCTGACTTATTTCTGTTAATGCGATTCCCTCTAGGCCCTTCCATGTTTCACAAATGCATCAAATTTGTCTTTTTTGATTGATGAATAATATGCCATCATGTACATATACCAAACTTTCTGACCCACTTTTCTGTTGGGGCATTTGGGTAGTTTTCAAATTCTGGCAATTGTGAATAGTATTGCAGTAAACATCCAAGTACAGGATCCTTTTGAATGAGTATTTTTGTATCCTTTGGGTAGATTCCCAGAAATGGGATTGCTGGATCAATTAACTTGAAAAAGTAAAATTAGAAGCAAAGGACTTTTGCCCATGCTTTCACCCAGCTCCTTTCAGGGAGCTGGTGCAACTATGTTCCTGGTAGCTCTGCCATCCTACACAGGCCCCTTCAGTCTAGGGGGGAACTGCTGGGGCCAACAGGGGAGGGAGTGATGGCAAGTGCATTGGTGGCAGACCAGCTGGTCGGGAGGAGTCACCCACTCTGGTCTCCAAATCTAGCTAATCCTCACCAAGAACAACAAAGTGACTAATTCAGTGGTACATACATATGAAGATGGAGGTGAGGAGGGAGAAGTAAAGCCCAGAACAAATGAACATTTCAGACCCATGGGACACAGGGCTGTGAGAGTGACTATGGAGATGAACTTCTCAGAAGTACAGCCCTAGGTCTCCAAAGATGGGAATGGAACTTCCAGTTCAGAGATGCCTTCAGTACGAGCTTAATACCCTCCCATTTCACACGGATAGGAAAGCCACAGAGATGGGCAGTGGCCCCATGATGAACCGGACCAACCATCTGCCAGTGCTTATTCTGATCAAGAAACTTAATATGAAACACTCCCAATGCCAGTGACCAGAATCATCACTGGCAGAATCATCACTTCTTCTTTGGGGCAAAGAAGAAGCAAAATGTGACAGAGGCTAGGTCAGAGCAGAGGACCAGTAAGAAAGACAAGGCACTGAAAGAATCTAAACATGCATGAGTTGGCTGCCCACAACAAAGATGCACCTGGAAAACTAAGCACAAGCCACTGTGTCCCAGGAAACACGTCTACACTGGGCAAAAGAACATTGCTCCAGGAAAGAAAAGGAATAATCCAACAGACAGAAAATTGACTAATAACTAGCAGTGAAAGAAAAGTTGGGGGGGTGGGGGGAAGGTATAGGGAAGAGTTGGGGGGGCATCAGGGAAGGGGAAGGGAAGGAGAAACACCCAAAAAGGAAGAAAAAACATGTAAACAAATCTTATGTAATTAAAAAAAAACAGAACAAAAGAAAAAGGAAAATTATATATAGAAAATAGCAAAAAAATATTTAAAGAAAGCTCTACATGCCCCACGGAGATTTGAGGGCCCAAGAGTTCCTCATAAGACCTCTGCTGAGCCCATCACCTCCCTCTTCAGCAGTTTTGGGTTGCCCTGGAACTCTAGACACAGTTGAAAACTCCTAATCTAGGCTCACTTTCCAGATCAGAAAAGAGAGAAAACCATTTATGCAACATTTTTCAATTTAAGCATCAAAAAGTTTAATGGCACCCATTTTCCTTATTTTATATCAAAAAATTTATCTACCAGTTGCCCCTTGTTTGTTTTCTCTTTCTTTTTAAATCTGCCTTGAAAAGTCGTTTGCTTCAAGTAGAGGAACACAAACTCTTTTCTGCAGTTTTGGCAATCCTTTTTACTGTCATTTTGTTTCTTGAAGGAAATTTACATGGAAGAATAATGGTAGACTTACACTGAGAGAATTAAGCAAGCAAATAATGGTCCCTGTGGTACAGGAGAAGTCTTGTGGTGGAGGAGTAGGAGGTACCGAAATGTGATTATGATAAGTTATCAGGAATGCAGGCCTGAAAGTTGAAGGTTGCCAGAAAAAAAAAAAAAGCCCCTCACTGTGGATAGTGTCTTTGGGATGGAAAAGTGCTGTTAATGAGGATGTAGGGATTGTGGGAAAGCTGAAAGAAACTTATATAATAAAGATATCTTCATGAGATTACACTTTTTTTTCTTGACTGTTCCCTTATCTTGCCATCATTGTAATAAAAAAAACCACAATGAGTGGTCAAATTTGAAACCAACCTGTGACAGTAAAATATGATGTAATTCAAACACATGAACTGATAACACCTACTACATGACAGGTACTATGACACGCACTGAGGATCTAAAAAAACCTAAGAATTACAAACTTCCTCTCAAAGACTACCTTTCTGGAGAGGGAGAAAGACCGTACGCACACAAATACCATTGGTCAATAATGGTATATATGATTTTCCTCTATCAAAAAAAAAAAAAAGGTTACCAGTTGCCCACCTCCATTGTTTGTTTTTTTCTTGTTTAATCTGCCTTGAAAATTGTTTTGCTTCAAGTAGAGGAACACAAACTCTTTTTTCTTCAGTTTTGGCAATCCTTTTTACTGTCATTTTGCTTCTTGAAGGAAATTTACAACAATGGCCATTTGATGACTGGTGCTCATTATTTACTCTGAGCCAGGTTGGACAACTAGAAGACAGGCCAGCAGCAACAGAAGCAGGCATTCAGCTCTTGAATATGCGATATGTGGGGGATACAACCAATCATAATCACACAAGCAATTAAAGAATTGACTCTATGTCAGGTGAAGCCCTGAAGCTCTGTTTCAGAGAACAATGAGAGCCAAACATTTGAACTAGTTAGAGAACTCAGTAAAGGCTCTCTCCAGCAGAGAGCTGAAAGATGAATGATTCACTAGGCAAAGAAAAGATAGGTGCTTCTGGACAGAAGAAATCCCTCCATCAAGGTCAGGGAGGGATGGAGAGAGTTGGGTACAAAATAGGTGAGGTGAATGAGATGGACACAAGAGCTTGTATGCCACACAGAGGGGCTTTATCTTTCTTCTAAGACCAATACAGAACCATAAATTCTTTCTATAAGTTCTATGTAAGAAAGGTGATTGGCATAAAGAGGATTAATTAATTAATTCTTCCCAAGGAATGGAGTATTCTAAAACAAAAAACCAGCAAGACTATATGGCATTTGGGCTAAGCCCTATCAGATCAGTGAGCACTTTTGTAGTGGTAAAATTGGATAAAGCCATTCCAGATGATGGCAACGGCACGAGAAAAAGAATAACAAGAGAAAGAACTTGGTCATGTTTGGGAAAGAGGATTCTAGGACACATGATATTCTGATGGTGTTACACATGATAGGGGAGAGACTTGGAGAGTGCTGAAAGAGGACTTAGAGATGAAGCCAACAAATTGAACTTGTCCAGTGAAGGCTTATGTTAGAAATATGGAGATAAGGAGAAACAGTAGGATGGAAAAGATACAGCCAGGAGACCCAAAGAGGCACTGAGCTAGAATCTGAGTTTTCTTATACCTGCCAACAACTATCTTCTCACCCACCTCTCGTTAACCACGTGACCATAATTTCCTCTACCCTCAGAAAGAGGTGCTTACCTTCTGAGAATGTGGCTCTGATTCTGGTCAGGAAGTTCCCTGAATGCCAAGTCACCAGCAAGTCGTCATGTCTGTACCCCACAGTCATTCACTCAGACCTTTTGCCCTACTACCAATGTTCAGTTACCTAGGTTCCTTAGCTGGGGTTCTTGGTCCTGTGACATGGACTCTACCATCTTACCTACATTTTTCATTTTTCTTTGTAAGTTTTAGATAGACTTCCCAAGTTGTCATTTTCTCATGACCAAATCTGACCTCTTTAGACTCTTGGTACCTGTCAACACTTCATAGATTCTTTTATGACCTCTCCACTCCTTCCTATGATTCCATCCACTTCTTCCCCAGCCAATTTCCCAACTTGGTTTTTCCTAGTTAAATTTTCCCTTTCACTCACAAGGACACTGCCACAGAATGCCGTGCTCAAGCCCAAAATAAAAGCCACTGCTGAGTCTGACTGCTTTCCAAAGATCCCATAACTACCCCTTTCTGCCCCGTTTTCCTTTTATCTCTACTTTTTGACAGCCCAAAGGAATTTTATTTCCCAAAATAAATCTTAGCACCTAAAATTTCAGACATGATTTTCTACGATGTACCAGTTTTCCCTGCATCTACTAATGACAGAATCAAACCAAGGGAAAGCAGGTGCTGACATACATTTCTCTGAATCAGTTTCAAAGTTCTGGAAAACCAAACTAAGTTGAATACTTTCTCTATCAAATGAAATGGAGACATGTTAGAGTTTCATGAGGTTTTCCTGATTGCTCAGTCCAATGGTTAGCACAGAACAGGTACTCACTGAGGGGTTGCTATTCTTAAATAGGTTGACCATGAAAATACATATTTACATTACTTTTATTTCATATTTTCCTGGGATGTGGTTGTAAGGCAATTGCCTAGTAAGCCAAACAAGAAGTAAATGACTTAAATTTGGCAGCAGCAAACTTTTTCTGTAGGGAACCAGATAGTATTGTAGAATTTGCAAGCAATACTACCTTTGTGATATGAAATCTCACAAGGAAATTGTAAACAAATGGATGTGGCTGTGTTCCAATAAAATGTTACTTACAAAACAGTCACATTCCAGTGGGTTTCATACTTTGTTGACCTCTGATGTACATAATTGCTTGTAATACATATCAACTATAAATTAATGGATTTATTTAGTTAACAAATAATTGCTGAAAGCCCACTGTACTAGGTGATAGGCATACCATGATGAAGCAAAAACAAACAAAATTAAAACATGGTTCCTGCTCCCTACAGGTGACAACTACATGGAGGAAGTGAGCTTTTATCAAATAAACACACATATAAATAAGTTGCAAGTGTGATTAGAGCTGTAAAGAAAAGATACATAGTGCTACTATACCACTTGACAAAGAGACACTTGTTTAAGTGTTAGTTTGATTAGAAAAGTTTTTTTTAAGCAAGTATTGCTTGCACTAAGATCTGAAGGATGAAAGTAAGTTGTCAAGATTGAAAAGTTTAGGTGCTAGAGGGTGGTTTCCAGTTGCACAAAGAATCCAACTTGTGCAAAGCCCTGTTGCTGGAAGGAAATATGAAATATGTAAGGAATTGAAATGAGCCCCATGTGACCAGAGCACATATAACATAGGAGCCTGGTTTAAAACATGACTGGGTAGACTTGGTAAGGATCATAGCCTGAGAACAGTGACAAATCAATAACCAACTTTAAAGCATGATCAGATTTTCATACTCAGAAAAAAATATGAGCATCTTCAGTTAAGATGTCGAAAATGGAATAGGAGAAAAGGAGACATATCAAATTGTTGTAAGAGACTTTTCTACTTATGGCTAGATTGTTCTTTTGAAAGAGGGAGGGTGAGTGGTTTGATGATTTACAAGTAAAACTTGCTTTTTTGGCATGATGGAAAAGTCACTTAAACTCTGCTGGTCTCTTGGAAATGTAGAAAAAAATGAAATGTGTACCTCATCAGTACCAACTTTTTAAATCTTCTTAATGCTTTTCTTTCTGCAGCAAAATGCAAATGAATTTGCATAAAAGTTTACTCACACATGATCTGGTGACCTACTGACTCAACTTGTTTTTCAACTTTACTTATTTTCCGCACATGAAACATCTTGATACAGATAACAGGCTGTCATAAAACATTACTCTCATTATTTGAACTAAAACATTATTAATCAAAACTATCTGAAAATAACTTGCAAAGATTAGAAACTGATCACCTGATCATTATTGGTGTGGTTACCTATTAAATGAGATTTTTTTTTAAAAGATTTTTTAGGCTCTTTAAATCATCTGTGTTCCTTCTAATAGCACCAAAAACTTAAAGGTCTTTACTTTCCCTCTGCCCTCTTACTTATTCTTCAAGTACCAGCTTAATCATAATTTCTCAGGGGAAATTTTTTCTCACTTCCAGATTAGGTATATAGCATCAGAACAGTCAGGAATATTTAATTATTTGTATATATATATATTTAATATTAATGTTGACCTTTTAACATGTCATAGACTTAATATTCTTGCTAAAAAATTAGTGACCTTAAGCAAAATTTGCAAGTAATCCTGGCATCTGATCATTGTATAATGAGCCACACTTACTCGTTCCCAGTATAGGGTCATTTTGCCTCTCACATAGCCTTGCTGATTGTACTAGACATATTTTGTATCCTTTCTTGTATTCTTCTGGACCACCCTCCACTCTAGCCATGTACTAGCCACCTAGTTGATAAAATTTACCTTAGCTTTCCAGATAGCTCCAGCATTCAACAGAATCTAATGTATCATGGAACACCTGAGGGAATGTGCCTAAGTTTATGCATTAAAAGACTTAGAACCCCATAAGGCAACTCTTGGTCAGTGACTCATGAGCTATTTCTCCCACCAATCTTATGCAGACTATTCTGGAATACTTTCTATTCTTCAGAAGATCCTGGTTGGACCAATCCCTAGCTCCCTACAGTGATGACCAAGTCAACCAACACAACACTCATAGTCTCAAAAAAAACGTTCAAAAAATGAAAATATCTGCACATAAACCCTCATCTTGGGCTCTTTGTGGGGAAATCATATGTGAGTAAGAACACTGGATCATCTGTGAGACATAGAGGAGAAGCTACTTAGTCACACAGAAAGTGAATTCCACTCAGCTCCAGGGATCCTCTATCCACCAGTAGTAAACTAAATAATGACACCCCCCCAAGTCTGTCGATGCCAGTAGGACATAGGCACAAAACCTATGAAACTTTGCCTCAACATGGTGAAAAAGACTTTGCTGACATGATTAAGATAAGTATTTTAACATAGGGAAATAATCTTGGTTTATTGCATGATCCATAAATTCAAACACAAGTCATAAGTAAAGGTTGAGGGTCTGAGTCAGGAGAAAGTCATGTGGCCATGGCAGCAGACACTGGGGAGACACATTCTGAAGATGGAAGAAGGCACCAATGTCCAAAGAATGCTGTTAACCACCATCTTCTGAGAAAGGCAAGAAAATGAATTCTCCCCTAAGGCCTGTACAGGGAAATTGATTTTGGCCCAGTAAACCTGGCTTTGAAATTTTCACCTCCATTTATTAAGAGAATGAAAATGTATCATTATGAGTTACTGAATTTGTGGTAATTTGTTATAGCAGTAATAGAAACTAACACTCTGTCTCTTTGAAGGTGATATGGTTGAATGGCTCTGTTACTGAATAGTAGCAGTTACTAATATTTATTAAGCCAGGTGCACACTATGAGTTAGATTCTGTGCTAGCCATCTATTTTCCATCCTTCCCTAATTATCATAAACTTATAAGGTTGATACTTCTACTATTTATCATGATGGGTCATCATCCTTATGACCCTCCAAATTTATTCTCCTGCTTTCTTTGACTGAGAGATAGATCCAGGTAGCATGCCTCTCCTGACTCCATTGATCTCTGGTTTCTTGATGGGTTTTATTAGTGAAAGTCCATAGCAAGAGATAGGGAGGGAAGGTGAGCAGAGCTGTCTCCAACTCTCTTCCTCCCAGGTTATTAGTGATTAACTGCATCCCTTTCCTAAAATTAGAGATGCTATCAGGAAACTTCTACATAGAGCTTTTTTATAGGGTCCTTGATCCTGCTACTGATAGGAATTGTCCCAGCACTTGTTCCTTTTCCTGAATCCTCCCCACCCCCATCTATAAATGCCTTTGATTAATCTCTCCTTAAATCACATAGTTGGCATGAGCCATTTGATTTCTTCTGGAATCCGGCATGATATTCTGCACCTTGCATTAGGGAAACTAAAGCTCAAAGTGGTTAAGTAACTCACATAATTGATCCAGGTATAAAATAACCAAAGAATGAGATGGATAATTTTGTCTGCTTTTGCCATAGTAGGTAGCATCATTGATATCCTTGCAAACTTTGGAGAATGAAATTTTTCCTCCTCCAAAGCATTGCGTTGTCAATCTTAGGCACATGATTAAATGTCTGCAGTTTTATCAGCTCTTCTCCCTCAAATATCTATTCTCATTTCCTTGGTGCACCATCGGGTATTTTTTAAATAATATATGCAAATTTGTTAAATATATCATTTTCTATCTTGTTTTGATCATCTTGACACCACATTTTCCTGTTACACAAACATTTAGAGTGTGGTTTGTCCTCAAAGACTATGTCAATTGAGAGGAAATGTTTCTGTGAGTTGTCTGAGTTATATGTGCCCATTTTTGATGAAGTCTGCAATTCTAACAGCTGTGCCCTAAATTAAGAAGAAGATGGGCATTTCTCCAGAGATGTACCAATTCATCAAGAACCGATCTTGCACATAATATAAAACTTTAATAATTCAGCCCTACTGGGGACCTGGCCAGGCTGAAACATTTTGTTTAAAGAAATGTAGTTTAATGGCTTTAAAATACCAACAAAGACTTGAACTAGGTAAGTAGAATGTAACCAAGCATGGATCTTAGGAAGTGTGCTTGAATGAATAGCTAAGAAAGATTTGTAATTGGTGTATCAATTATTTCTATGGGAGTAGATGTTTTTATGATGCTTGTAGGTACTTTAAAAGTTTGTTCTCATAAGCAATTTAAACATACTGTTTGCACTATTAATTTATTTAGCAAATTAATCACAGAATCATAACATTTTAGAGCTGAAAGAGGCCTCAGAGAAAATCCAGTGTGAGTCTCCTTTTTACAAACAGTTTCTTGGATCAGTCTTAATTCCTTGTGCACCCTACACAACCCCCCAATCACCTCATACTCCTTTTATAGTGACCCAAAGCTATGTTGCAGCTCAACAGATTCCTTGCTTGCAGGGAGAAGTCAGGACATAATGTGAGGGACGCTATATAATATTTTCCTCACTGATCCCTCAAATAGAGTATTCAGTTCTACTCTTACCTTCTTTTATTTTTATTCCTGAAAGCATTCCCCATGTCTTATGCTCCATGCCACCCCAGTCATTTCCATAATGGACAGGTTCAACTTCTTGTTTCTTGCTTTGCTACAGTTCTTCCAATCTACACTCCCTCTCCAGTCCTCTGAGACCCCATCTCCTAAAATAGTTTTTGCCATGGTCATTTATAACAGAGCTCAAGATGTGTATGACTTGAGCATTCCATTATAGCATTTAAGTTGGTTGATGGCCACATATTTTTTTGTTTTTCCAAATTATGTTTATTGAGGTAGATTTATAACTTCCTAACCATTCTAGGGGTTATTATAGGCTCAGATCTCTAGAAATGTATACTTTCACAACCTGCCCTCCATTGTGCCCATCCAACCCTCCACATTTTTCCATTTCTTAACTCAGCCCTTGGTTCTTATTACAGTGACTCCTACCTGGTTCATCCCCACATCTCTGACCATTTCTTCCCAGTCCCTTTGGTTGGAGTTACTGCTTGTTATCATTTTCACATTCTGCAATTTTTCAGCAACCACAGTCATTCCACCACTTTCTTTACTACTTGTAGTCTGGCCCAGAACTTTCTCTTGAACACCTAACCACCTACCAAACACCTTCAAAACCCAACAGATCCTAAATAGAGATACTATTCACCCACGTGCATTCCAAACTCATCGTTTTTCCTCTTTGGTTAACAATATCATTTGTATGGTTCCCAATTCAGAAATATGGAAGCTAATCAGTCCATCAATGATTTCCATGGCTCCCAAGAAAAATCCAAACTTCTAAGTATAATAAAAAAGCAGGCCTGTGAGATCTGGCCCCTAATGCAATAGCTTCATCTCTTATAGCTTTCAATTCTCACATCTGTTCCAGCTAGAATGTCTGACCCATAACCCTCAGACAAACACTGGATCATATTCCCAGGTATTATCATTGAGAATAGAATGAAAGGGAAAGCTCCAAGCCACAAAGAAGAAGCAATAGAATTAAAGAGATGAAAGTTCTCGATTAGAGTAAACTAAGTAACCAGCTTTAAAATTAGAGATGCTCTGAATTATTCCCTACTTGATCCTTCTTTCTGCAGGATATCCTCCTGGAAGTAAATGGTTCTTTGACTCTATTTACCTAGTACTTTCTTACAATTACTCCCTCTCACTTTGGTTGCTGAATTCTGGAGACAGACATCTCTGAGTGTTACTGATCACAATGGAATAGAAGAGGAAGGATGTTCATGGGGGAAGAATAAAGATGCAAACTTCCCTATCTGATGTCTTTAATCTTTTAAGGCTAGACGTGGGGGAGGAAATAAGCTGAAAGACAGAAGATGAGAGAAATCACAGGTTAAAAAAGGAAATTTTGCAAAACCATAAGCCCAATGAAGGGGAAAGACTTGCGTGGTAAACTAAGGGAAGGAATTTATGTCAGTTCATTGTTTCAGTTGGTGCTAAGATGGGGTTGTCCATAAACCTATCTCCATTCCATTTCACCAAACATCCAGAGATCAACCAAAAATTCTGCAAGTCACACCAGACATATTTTCATTCTAATTAGACCTCAGACAGCCACGGTGACTGCAGTCCGAGTTCGGTCAGCAAAAAGAAGCAGGCATTGATATGGTCCTCAGTCCTCACACCCTACCATGTGTACATGCTTATTTTATATTCCAACCTCAAGAATTTAATTATGTCACATATTTTTCTAACTTATCTGAACTCCCACATAAAAATTTCTGAAAACACACCTCTTGTATTTTATGTATTTAATAGATGATTTTGGGGTTAAAAATACAAAGGTAAGAAATCCTGACATCTAAACTATAGAAGCTAAGTCCTGACTCTCACAGTTCCCAGATGAAGCTTTTTGTATATTTCTTCTGCTAAGTGGCAGAACAAGTGATCTACAATAAAATCAACAAAAGTGGTGGCTTCTTTGGAATCTTACTGCAGGAAAAGGGGAGGCTTTGTGCATATTTAACTTTGTCTGATTGAACTGAGAGTTTCCGAATGATTAAGAAACTACAACTTGACTAAGTCAGAAACCATGTGGTCTATAACAGAAAGTCTAAAGAAAAACAACATAAATTTCCAGATGAAGCAAACAGATGATTTCTGTAACTTCATAGATGGGATGCTAACTCCATGTGCCTTCAGTTCTGGATAAAGTTGCTGAGCCAAGGCCACTCCAGGGCAAGGGGATAAAATAAGTTTTCAGTGACTTCTTGGAAAAAGAAAAATTACCTGTTGAAACTGAGCATGCTAATTCAATTTAATGTCTCCATTTCAGTTC
This sequence comes from Uropsilus gracilis, assembly GCA_004024945.1. Classification (NCBI taxonomy): domain Eukaryota; kingdom Metazoa; phylum Chordata; class Mammalia; order Eulipotyphla; family Talpidae; genus Uropsilus; species Uropsilus gracilis. Next base: position 147,162 of record PVHY01000296.1, on the reverse strand, counting down.
AGTGGGTGGAGGTAAGTGAGAGGATACCTGCATTCTCATATAAATAGTTCTTATGATATATTTTATAATATATTTTTCTAATGAAAAGAACACAACTCTCACTAGAGGAAGGAGTGCTAATATTTATTGAGTCTGTCATGGACTAGACCCTGTGAGAGTCTTTCTTATACATTCTCAGTTTTAGAGATGGCAACAGTAATGACAGAATCCCACTGGCATAGCTACCCTTGACTGAGAACTTCCCATGTACCCAAAAGTACTAAGTATGTTACACAGACGACTTTATTGGTAAGGTTTTCAAGGTTTATCCATGCTGAACTTGTCAGTACTTTATTCTGTTTTATGGTATCTTTAAATAAAGCTAATTCAAACTTGTGGGGGGGGAGAGAAAGAGAAACAGAGAGAAAGAGAGAGAGTGACAGGTTCTGTGGCCATTGAATAGCTTATCCTATTGAAGAGTTACTAGCTTCTCTACCCATAAAGATTTCCATGCAATTTCTGCAGACCTATTGTGAACATAACCCATATTTTATTTTTAGTAGATGTATAAAATTGTGCATAATCCATTGCCTTTTATTTCCAGTTCTCTGATCTGTTGTCTTAGGAATGTACCAACAAGATTTATAAATAAAAGGCAACAGAAACCAAAGATTCCAGGCCTGTCTTGGCCCGCTTGGGAAGACAACCAGATTGGAACAACTTGGTTTCTGACCCTTACGTGTTTATCATCATGGTGATTATGCTCTAGTGCTCTAGTTTGTGAACTTCCCATTAATTCCATCTACCTATATATCCATCTATTTATCTATCTATCTCTTATTTTATTTTATTTTTGATGCCCATTATATGACCACAGTGGTACAGAAACATACGGGGAAGAAGCAAATTGAGCTTGGGCACAGCATTTCTACCTGCTATTTGAGTTTTTCCCACTCCTTAATCAGATAATATAATAAGAAACTCATAGTGTTAAAGCCAATGTTGGTTGGCATTCTCTCTCTCTGAGAGTTCTACCAGAGTCACACAGCCAGTTAGTAGCAGAGTTGGGATTAGATCTCAGGGGCCAGGGTGTTTTCCTTGATGGATATAAATTAATACAAATACACTCAGAATAGAAAAATCTAACTGTGAATCTCCATCTGCCACTTAGTGTGTATACTTGCATAAGTTACTCAAGCCATTTCCTCATCGAGGTGTGAACATTAAATAACATAGGTAATATACCACACATTGCACTTGTGTGTAGTCTAAATATTTGAGAAATGTCAAGTGCCATTCTTCCAGGACCCTTTGATTTGTCTTGTCTTTGAAAGATCCTTGCCTGTAGTTGACCAACACCCATTATTTCCTTCACTTCCAGAACTAGAGGCTGGTTGGCCACCTGGCTCCCAGGAGTAGTGCCATTTGGTGAGTCGTAACCTGAGTGATGATTGTCAGAATGCTAGCAGATATTAGGGGAGAGCACCTTTGATGGGCATGAGGTTTCTTTCCATTCAGAAGCCAGTAGACATCTCAACCTCTACGATGGTTGTCCTGCCCTGAGAAGCTCTGGTAGTGTGGAGTGTATTTTGGATAGGGAATAAAAGCTTTTTGTTCCCATTTTATGGTTCCCAAGTGTGAACATGAATGCAGAATATCGTCCGAACTCCCTCTTAGGTCCTAACCATATTACACTCTCAAGTACAATCCACTATTTGTAATTGAATCATACTACTTTAAAGAGTCATAGTTTTCCTATTATAAAATATTGCCTTAATTTTAAACAACATGCTTACTCCTCAAAATCTAACTGAAAACTTTCCCTGCTACCCAAGTGTCCTAGCTAAATAAACATAATCTCTCTCTTATTGTAATGCTTCCTCCAAACATGATCATTTTTCATCAATTAAGGACTCAGAATGTCTTTAGATGTTGTGACTTTCTGAGCTAGGGGTCTAACTATTTTCCTCATCTTACATTCTTTCACCCCTTACTGGCTCTGTTCCTAAGTCCCCCTAAACCTCCTCAAGGCTATTCCTGAAACTAATCCAAGTTCTCCACCTTCACAACACCTGTTCTTTAGATGGTTGGATGGAAAGAACCAAAACTCATCATCCCTTGGCAATCAACTATTCAACTTGGGGAGAGTCTGCTACATGTAAAATCTGAACTACACTGTGCCCTTTATGGGTAACTAAACCAAACTATTTAACATTCATAATCCTTTGTTTCCCTGGTTGCAAAGTAGTTTATCTGGAAAAGAATTCATGCAAGTACATGACTGAGCTGGAAAGAATGAGAGACCTAGAAGACTACCAGTCCCTCCAATTCCAGAGAAATAAGACTTAACTAGCCCTAAACCCAGAGACACTACCAGTCAGGCACCCACAGGCAGCCTTGGGTCTGTCAAGAATGTGCATTATACATAAAGTCTGGAGGTGAGAACACTGGTCTTGGTTATGCCACTCATCCAGATGGAGTGTGTGAACACCATTAGCCTCATCAAATGGAGCTCAGCTTGCCCTCTATACAATGGTTTTTCCAATGTCTGCTCCTTCTAATGATGTCCTAGCAGATCTTTGAACCAAAAGGAGGCTGCAAGATATTTGATTTGACCCATCCAGCTAGTGCCCTGGGGTTCACAGAAGCAGGAAGTAGAGACAGGATTTCTCTTTTTAATGTGACTGAATAAAACTCCCTTTATATACATCTATTCCATTATATATGGTATATACATATATACACACATGTATATGTACACATACATAACATTTTCTTTATCCACCGGGAACTTCCAGTGGGAACTCCCATTATTTCCTTATCTTAACTGGTATAAGTATTGCTGCAAGGAACACGATGGTGTGGATTTTTTTTTTTTTTTTTGAGAAGTGATTTGTTTCCTTTGGATAAACATCCAGAAGAGAACTTGATGGATCAATTGGTAGTTCTATTTTTAATTTCTTGAGGAGCCTACATGCAGTTTTTCACAGTATGGTATTCATTTACATTTCTACCAACGGTTTACAAAGTTTCCCTTTTCCTCACCAATCCTCACCAATAATTTTATTTAACTTTTTTATAGTAACCATTCTAATGGATGTGAGAAGATATCATATTAGGGTTTTGATTTGTTTTTCCCCGATGATGAGTGATGTCAAACACTTTTTCATATACCTGTTGGGCATCTGTATTCCTTCCTTGGAAATATGTTCATTCAAAACCTCTGCCCACTTTTACATAAGGTTGTTTTGAATTGTATGAGTTATTGACATATTTTGGATATTAAGCCCTTATCAACTTTCTGATCAAGTATGTTTTCCCAGTTCATAGCTGTATTGAAGTTTTTAATTTGATATAGCCCCCCCCTTTAACTTTTGCTTTTGTTACCTTTGCTTTTGGTGTTAAATCCAAAAAAATAATTGCCAAAATAATGTTAAGAAGATACTGCCTGTTTTCTTCTGGTTTTGTAGTTTCAGGTCTTATATTTAAGTATATAATCTATTTTTACTCCATTCTTAAATAGCATAAGACAGTTTTTCCAGTTTGATTCTTTAGCATGAGGTTGTCTAATTATCCCAACAAAATTTATTAAAATAGCTATCCTTCCTCAGTTGTACATTTTTGGTTCTTTGTCATACATCAATTGAATATCTATGCATGTGTTTATTTCTAGGCTGTACACACTGGTCTGTTGATATCTGTGTCTTTTTTAGCCAATATCATAATATTTTGATTCTTATGCTTTGTACTTTGATTTGAAATCAGAAAGTAGGAAGACTCGAGTTCTGTCCTTTTTCTCAAGAATTAGGATATTTTTTCTTCTATCCACATATTACAACTTTGTTTTCTGTGAAAAGAAACATTGGGTTTTCATAGAGCTTCCATTGAGTCTCTAGATTCCTTTAAGTGGTGTGGGCATTTAACAATATTAATTCATAATTCATATACATGAAAATCTCTTTATTTTTCCTTCAGCTTTTAAAAATCAATTTCTTACAGTTTTCTGTGTAGCTTTCCTGTATAGAATCTATATGTGTTCATCTCCTTGGTAATGTAGTCTTAGGTGTTTTATGCTTTTTGATGGAATTATAAACTAGGTCGTTTTCTTAGTTTCTCTTTCTGACAGTCTATTAGAAATTCAACTGAATTTTATACACTAATTTTCTTACCCTGCAAATTGCTGAATTCATTGATTAGCTCTAAAAGGGATTTCTATATATAATTCATGTCATCTGAAAATGTTACTTCTTTTCCTATTTGGATGCCATTTATTTCTTTTTCTTGTCTAATTAATATGCCTAGGATGTCCAGTAGTATGTTGAATAAAAATGGCAACAGTGAGCATCCTTCTAGGGTTCCTAATCTATGAGGAAAAGCTTGCAATTCTTCACCATTGAGTATGATAGCATATGGACTTGTCATATATGGCCTTTATTATGTTCAAGTACATGACCTTTATACCCAATTTGCTGAGATTTTTTTGTCATAAAAGGATGTTGTATCTTTTTTTAAATGTTTTCTGTTAAAACTGCACATGTGGGCAACTAATTAGGAATAAAGGAGCTAAGAGCTTACACTGTAGAAAGGAAAATCTCTTCAATAAATAGTGTTGGGAAAACTGGATAGCCCATGAAAAAAATGAAACTAGACCAGTACCTAACACCACAAACACAAACTAATTAAAATGGACTAAAAACTTGGGTGTAAGACCTGAAACCATAAAGTACAAAGTAATGAACATAGGTGATAATACTGACTTTTGCTTCACGATGTATTTGAGTATACAACTCCAATAACAGGTATTTGTCCACCCTGGTTATAACCCCTGGGGGAAACAAACTGTCCATTCAGGTCCTGTTTCATTTCTGCTTCTGACTAGGCATTCCTGGCTTATCATGCCCCAGCGGGTAGCTTTTGGGTCCATTGTGCAGTCACAGTTTGTGTTGTCCATGATGCCAATTGTAGTGCAAGCATTAGGCTTTTGGTAGGTTCTTTATTGGTCTAGCAGATACACACACACATCAGGCAGGATAGGGTGGATCCAGAACTGCGAGTACAAGGAAGCCGGCAAGTCTCCCTGCCCCTCAAGAATCTTCATGCTCTTTCTTGGGGCTCTCAAGTTTCTTCTCTCTCAGCTCTTTCTCCCTGTGCTCTCTCTTTCTTGTGTTATCTTATCATGTGCTCCCCTTTCCAGGGTGACGCGGCCCCTTTATCCTTTCCTCCCATTTCCACATGTACCTACTCACACATGCAGGTGTGCTGGGCCCAGGTATATATGCAATCATGGGGAGGGCACAATACCACAGGTGCTGGTCATATAGACTAATGGAGGAAAAAGCCTGAGCAACTCACTAACCCTGTACTGCTCATCTCACCATAATTTTCAGATATACATCTGCAAACCTGCATGCTTATATGGAGTAATCCTCTTCTTCCCCATTTCCACTCCTAACCTCTTGATTCCAACTCAGAACTTTGTCTCTTGAATTAAGTTTTTGGCTATACTGAACTAGAACTTTATGTTCCCTTGGGTTTTTTTTTTTTTCTGTATAGTTTAACTTAAAAATCACTATAAATTCTGCAAGGACTGACAGCTGGTGACAAAAGATGGTAATTACATTGAAATACTCTATAAAATCTCATGTTTTCTGAGCAATTTTACCCAAATGTTTCTGATTTTAAAATTGCTCACTTGTAATTGCTATTTAATCCAGGAAGCATTTAAACTGCCATCTATAGCATTTTAAAGGGTGTTTTCTTTGAAATAACTTTTTAAAAGCTTGTATCACCTATATTCCTATGCTATAAATCTAAGAATTAGGTAGTTGTTCATTCAAACATATTCCCCTGTGAGGTTGCCACCATTAAAGTTGGTTTTTTTCACTTGCAAAGTCATTCCTATCAACTCATTTTCCTAGGGTTCTCCTCTCCATATAACTTTATAGAGTAAGAAACTATAAAATGAAAATATAAAAATTAAAAATATGGGAACTTCCAAATTGAAATAAAATCTAAACAGGCTACCTCTGTCCTAAAGTTGTCAAAGGGTAGAAAGCATCTTGTGACTTGGATGGTATCCACAGTGATTTTTAGGAGTATTAGGAGTTTCCAGATTTCTTTTAAAATAACACTCCTTTATCTAAGGAGGATACAAGATCTGTCTTCTCACCCACCTGAGGAAAATAAAGAGCTGAAGAACAAATTTTCAGCAGTGAACCAAAAATACACAAACCTGGACAACCCCTGAAAATATGACCAGGGGAAGATTTTAAGAAATACTAAGATTCGAGTGTTGGGGATGGAGTTAAAGATTTTTAAGTGCTAGAATAAAATCATAGAGGTAAAAAGACTTGGCAAACTATTTTACAAGTGAGGAAAGTGAGACCTTGAGTGTATTTGGCAGTGAAATGACTGAGAGTCTGAAGATCAGTTCACAGACAAAAGCAACATACTTTGAGTAATTTTAAAAAAAAAGATGTGCAAAGGATAGAACCAGATGGAACTGGGTATAACTGGAATGGGAAGCAGCAGGCTCACATGTGTCACTTTAGGACCCAGATGTCACTTCAGGATCATCAAGAGTAAACTCCTAACTCCCTTTCTACAAAGAAGTTGAAAACAATGAAGGTGGTAATATAAAGACATTGGAAAGCTCAAAGCTAGTGATAATGTGGGAAAATGAAGAGGTGTGAGGCACAAAAGCAAAACACATATGATAATCATGAGAATGGAAAATTGACTAATTTCAGGCAAATTATTAGTGAAAATTGTATAACCACATTATAAACTTTCTTTCAAGCATGTAATTAAAAAGCGTATCCTAACCTATTTTTTTAAAGAGAGTGTCATTTTTAGATTCAGGTTTGTCTTTTTAAAAGATTCATGCTTATTTGATCCAGGCAACACTATGTACCACTTCTTTAGAAAAGCAAATTATACTATGTGAAAAAATGCTTAGCAAGAGCTTCTGTTGTGTTCTTTGTGGGGGTTGGCAGAATTTCTAGATTATAAGCACCAGAACTCAAGTCTCATTTACTCTCTAAACACTGTGCCCTACCTTTGCTATGTCTCTATGTAAAAATGGCTCCCAGCTGGTCCCCACAGCCAACTGTGGTTCAAGGTAATTTTCAAGAGCACAGCAACTAGAATTTGAGTTGACAGAGTGCTCAGAAATATAGAACTTAGTGACTTCAGGCACCAAAGTTTGCTATTGATAATGAAGATAATAGAAGGAGGGGAAAACCCAAATGACTTCAAATAATCTTAAACTTCAAAGATGAAAAACTTTTAGAGGCTGGTAATTTGAGTTAGAGATCTTTTGTGGGTTGAACATAACATAATTAATGCCCCACCCAACCATTTACCAACAATACATTAAAAAAAGAAAAATTGAAACTGTCCTTTGACAATCAGAAAAAGAAAACTTAGGTCCATTTACCCTAAAGAAAAGAAAGTGGAAGGAAGTTTACTAACCATCTTCAAGGATATAATATGATAGCATGAGAAGTTTGGTGAACTTAGCAGACATTTGGTAATCATGGGAACTATTTTCATTAATGGTGGGAAGAACTTAGTTTAATTTTCCATAAGTAAGAAGCACATTCTAGTGAGAATTACTAAGAAATATAACTATATAGGAAACATCCATCACAGTTTACTTAAGGAATTGCAGCCAGAACAGTCTACATTTGTTGCCAGGGTCAGATGATGGTTGAGCACTTCAGTGTTCATCTCATTTATAATTGCTCTGGTAAAATCTCTAGGATTATTTAGAAATGAAGCTATTGTATTTGTCTATGTGTTCCCAACTTTATGTATGCAATATATATATTTAAAATATATATTTTATATTTATACATATTTAAAATATATATGCAAAATATATATTTTAAAATGTTTTATATAAGATAGATATTTAAAATGTTTTATGTAAGGGCAAAATAAAAGCTTTCTATAGCTATAAACTTCCTTTGCTGAAACTGCAAACAGAAGAGGATAAAGAACGTGGGATAGGAGTCCTAGGAAATTGAGAAAAGGAGAAAAATAGGTATTTAGAATCAAAGAACCATCTCAAACCAAGGGAACATAAAAGCACTGAATCAGAGCAAGTATCAGAGACTCCATTTCCATTAGAAAGATAAGAATTTCTGGGAACAGCAATTACAAGGTGAAGATAATAACCAGCATCTCTGACTGTCCTATTCTTTGTCATTAGAGCCCAAGTCTGTGAAAATAAGCTACCTCTCTTCCCTAATCAATCACCTTGTAAAATCCTGTGTCAGGACAAAAGACATAACTTAGTTGATTCCTCATTACAACAGCTAAAATATACTTTCTAAGTTTTTTCTAGTTTCCCTGAAATTACCAGGCTTTCTAAATGTGTGAAGTATACAGACATATGATTAAAATCCTCAAATAGCAATTATTTAGAAGACCACAAGAAATGCATGTTGATAAGCTAAGTTTATTTTATCGAACCTGTTGAAGGAAGAAAGAACTTCAACAGTCTCAAAATAGAAATTTGAAACTGGTTATCCATAAAGTTTTAGGACCTACACAGAGTGATGTGAAGGTAGAGTTTCCAAAGCAGGAAACTAGTAGAAAATTGGGCTGAGTTTATGACAACATAAATGAATTTGATGGCTATAGTGAACCATAGATGTTAAAGCAAGTCTTCATAAGCAAGCTCTTAGAATTAAGTTATGGAGTGGGTTTGACAGCTTGGTTTCTCTGTGAAACAGACACTGTTAAAGAGTTTAGTAATGAAATTGATTATTAGGAAGTATCTTAGAGACAACAGCTGTGCAATAGAGAAAAGAGGCTCCACTGACCAGAGGGAAAGTCAAAGTGAGGTACAGGGCAACCATTCCCCACAGGGAGGACTATGTATTTACAATGAGTCATCAGAAATGTCCTACATAGATCTGTGTTACTGAACACAGGCAAGTCTTAGGAGAAAATAACAGGAGAGGCCACTTCCTATATGAGGCCATCTCTAATGGGAACAACAAAGAGACTTTCTGCTGACAGCATGCCCTGCAGCCAAGCTACAAGTCTTTCCTGAAGAGGGATCTGGACAGAGTGGTGCCATCCCTTCCAAAAGCATATGTTCTCTGAATACATAGCCATATTGCTATTACTGCTTCATCTTAGCATAATCTAGCATAGGAATAGGAAAACACAAGAACAGGGAATTAGGAGAGTTTCCATTTTCAAAACAATTTCATTTACTCTTCATATGAATTTTATCTACATTTCAGAGAAGGATGTGCCCTTCCTTTAAATCAGCTGGGTTCCCTACCCCACCCCTCTCTACTCACCGTTCTCCACTCCTGTATTATAGGAGTTATTCCCTTATCCACTGCTTATTCCACTACCATTCACCACTGGTACTTCTCATATAAAAACTTTCTCAAATTTTCCTTAGTAGATATTAAATAAATAAAATATATTTTATTTGAAATAGATGTCTATACAATCTACATGCCCTCCTTTCATATCAAAAGTCTATACTAAATAAAAACAGAAAGAAAGGATTGCTCTTACCATGTTTCTCTTAGCAATCATTCCATATCTAACTTAGCTCTTCTTTGAAATACCCTTTGGAAACTCACTGGTAATTGTCCCTGATATTTATGGAGTTCTCCATATTGATCACCTTCTTTTTAAAACTCACTCCTGCATGATTATGTGTATTCTGCAGGTTTTCCTTTGACCTCTACGACAAGTATTTCTTTGCTATGTTTATTGTTTTTCTTCTGATTAATAATCTCTCTCCAAAATGAAGCTGTTTTTAATTTCTATCATTTCCACTCCAGTTATATTTTCTTAGTTGTTGATCTCTACTTATATGACCAGCACCTAATATGAAAAATATGTTTCTAACTTTTCTCAATACCCAGTGGCCAGCTGGAAATTTTGAAGTGATTAATTCAGCAATAATTTTTTTCAGCATCATTCATGTTTCTCAAATCAGATCACTTAAAAAGCCCAACTCTCCTATTTTTATGATTTTGCACCAGTAATTTTACTTTAAGAGAATCAAATAACAGCAATAAATAACACCTCTACTCCTCATCTGAATTAAAAAAACAACTGATGAATAATTTGGAGTTAGTTAGGAAAGTGGAGATCAAAACATTAGTTGGAGTTAGGAAAGTGACAATAAAAATGTTAGATTTAATACTATGAAATCGAGGGAAGAGTATTGGCTAATTATGCAGTTAAAGTGTGAATTGATATTCTTTCTATTGCCTTCCATAAATATCTTAGTTAGAACTTAAGAAAACACACCCAAGGGAAAAACTTGGAAATGCAAAATAAAATAATATTCAGGATCTCTGCCTTGCACAGATCCAGAAAAGAAAGTAATAGAAATCAATAGCCCAGTGTTTGAAGCATAATCAAATCAGCTCCAGCAAATGAATTAATGTGGACCAATGGATGTCTCCTGCTATAGAAAAGGTAAGAGTAAGAGATGATGGGTGAAAAATCAGGGTATTAGTAAAAATATTCTCATATTTTTTAAAAGAGATTAAGGCAGAGGAAACCCCCTATTATTTCTTACATGTTTTTTCTTTTGTCCTTTGAGATTTGCCATTAACTGTATCAACCAAAGTCATGACTATCCTCCAAAAAAAGATCAGTCATTCAAGATGGTCTTATTTCCAACTTTATAGAAATTCCTGTTAGAAAGCATAAAAATGCTTCCAGACAGTACATTAATTATATTAATGCTAAATCTACACTATATCAAAGACTGAGATTTTGTTCCCTCTTTCATTTCCCATCCCAAATTATACCCAACTACATAGGTCAATATAGATCACAAATGATTAAGCAATATAATTAAATGGCAACACAAAGATATTCCACCAATAAATTTCCAAACACATAAAGATGCCCCAAACTTGCATATGAACTCCATCATAGTGTGAAATTCCCAGAAGAAACTGAAGTCCAAAACTTACACTGTTTTGCAAGTTCAAGTCCAAATATTTTAATGTGCAAAAGAATTTATGCCCTTAATTCTTCCTCCTCAAGTTCTTACTCTGTTTAGGCTTAGGTTTCATATAACTAGTAGTCTAGGTTCTTTCTACCATTGATGATTGGTACTTTTATCATTGAAATGAGTGTAATTTCTTTTGTTCTCCCATATTTAAAAAAATCTAAAGACAAATTAAGATTAGTAAAACAACTTTACTACAGTGATGAAATTTAGAAAACAAGACAGAACCCAAATCCATGGGAAACTCATTTCCAAAAAACCCAAAAAACAAAACAAAAAAAAACTATTTGCTAAGCACAGCACTTAATCTAGATTCATGTTAATGAGAACTGACAGTACAGAAAGGAAGGTGGTCAAAGATAGGACCTCAACTGTCAACAGTAATCTGATAACAGATATATGATACCTTAAATATTTAATATATTCATACTCGTTATTATGAACTTAAACCCAATTGGGAAAAATTTCTCATCAGAAGTCTATTTCTCCTAAAAGGTTATATCACACCTGAAGGGAAATCCAAAAGCAGACAACCCCTTTCTTCAGAGAGAGGTATAAAGACATCATGTTCTTCTTAGAAAGTGTAAAAATTTATATTGGTTGCATATTGGTCACAAGATCTTATTGGCATTTCCCTCATGAAGCGAATCTGTGAATCCTAACTCAGGTTTTAGCAATGATGTTAATTAATAGAGCTACAAATAAACTGGAATGATTTCATGGGGAGGAGAAAGTTTGGGCCTGAGTCTATAACTTAAGGATTTAACTCTTATTTCCACTGACCCTTTTATTTAAAATTAGTTTTTGGTCAGAGGTAGCAGGGTTTTGGCATGGGGACAAGACTTGGTGAAGGAGAAAAAGAAGAATGGAAAGGAAAGTGAAAATGATAAACCTTCCCCCTCGAGGCTCTCCCTGACTTGCTGTCTACTCAGTCTCTGTGTTTACTGCCTTCAGTGTCCTTCTGTGGGTGGAGAAATATGGGATATGAGTGAGGAAAAGGAATGTATAGCAGAAGCTCAGAGGGCATGTGAAATTAGCTGGGTTAAAAAATACAGGTGGGACAGATAAACAATTTTGTCAGAATGAGATACACTTTCTAATGTGCTTCTGATTCTCACTTGCAGTGTAACCATGAAAAGTCATGATACTTTTTTGGAGTATGTATATGTTGTTAGGATCCACAATTCCTGAAAAAACAACCAGAGACTAAGAGTTGCATGAGCAAGCTTTATTTTGCAAGGTCCGACAATACTAGCTGGTTAGGGTCGCCTGAAGAGAGAGTGCAACCACATCCTGTCTTTTTGCCCCCTTCTTATACCCTCCTTGTCTACTGCAGGAATTCGTGCGGGTGGGGGGGGGTCTCTGACCATGGATGACAGTTTTTGCAAGGAGGGTAGCAGGTGATCTGATCACAGGTTATCCTATTTTTCTCAATATATTTCCTGATAGCCTTGGGGAGGTGGGGGCAACTTATGCCAGCGCACCTGCCTACTGGCCAATGATAAAGCTGTCCAGAGGCCAGCCCCTTACTCACACTGTGGGCACCTTTACTTTTAGAACTTGTTCAACCCTCAGGGCTCTACAACATAAAGCTGGACTGTGAATATTTGGAGATTATGTGGTTGGAGTGCCTATGGAGATAGTATGGCTTTTCCACTGAGCTTTGTAAATACCTTCCCAGGAGATCAGTCCCATATCTCTGAGTTTGCTTTCAGTCTAATAAAATTGATTATTCCAGACATCAGAAAATCTGGACAGTTCAATTTCTATGCCGTTGTTTTTGAAATCCAGAATTCAATATAAAGCAATTTCTCCTTTAGAATGAGACAATGGAGTTAGATTTGAAGAGAAGGGTGGAGAGGCATTTTAATTATTTTAAATCATTCCTTTGTTCTTCACATACAAACAGGATTTACTCTCAAATTATTAGACTGAATTCAAATTTCAACAGGAAGGTAGTCGATGGTTTCCAAATTTCTCGTGTTTATTTGCTTGGGCTCCTTCCTGTAAGTCAAAAGAATGCTTGCCAGAATTATCCATTTTCTTGACTGTTGCTAGGAAATAAATCCAAATCTCATAGCATTACTATATATTATGGGATGGAGGTAAATAGAAGATTACCCCCTCTGGCTTCCATTAGAAGGGAAACTCTGACCCAAAACAATTTAATTAAGCCTAACCCACTTCCCACATTAATAAGGTGAACAGCCTTTGAAAGTTTGTCAACTTCTTTTAGATCCTAGGAGGTTCTTCTAGATGAAAAAAGAGGGAAACAATCTTTATATCACAGTGATAGGGACCCAGAAACACAAAGAGCAGGGCAGGTCTTGGCTAAGTAGCCAATGAAATCTTTCCTTAACATAGCTACATTTCATTCTTCAGGAATGTACTCATGAAAATGGATCAGCTAGCAGAAACTAATGGAGCTACAACTAATTTGGGGGTAGACACAATGAAAAGGAAACTGAAACTGAACAAGTTGGGTTCACCATGCCTGTTCTTACCCATTCCAGCACCTGCTATATTAAATGTAATACTCCCAGCCCCCCAGGAGACTGACGTCTAAAACTGATCATAATGTTAAGACTCAGGCTTGGAACATGGTGCACTGGGTAGGTAAATACTCTCCTTTTAGTGTTTCAGACCTAATTAAAAAGGAGTGAGGAGTCTTACACACAAAGACTCATGTAGGGAGTGGTAGGAAAGGTCACAGGACCTTCCCAACCTCCAAAATCTTGGTGGTTAAGAGACTGTGGAATGGTGAATAATGGCTCGTGAAAAATATTCAAGTACTAATCCCTGTGTGCTGAGAATTGCTTTATGGGGCAAAGAGTCTTTGGATGACAAAGTACAAATGGCCCTCATTTGTGAAAGATATGAATTTAAAGAAAAGCCTATCACAAGGAAGAGAATGGTGTCATCAGAAGTGAAGCTGATACGCCTAACCCCAGGAGGATACTGGCCCAGGGCATCCTCTAGATGAAGGGGCAAAAGAGCATCTGCATTTGAATACCCCTGGAAGCAGAGGCTGAGATAGGATTCCTGGAAAGACAATCTGTGAAAAGTGAAGAAAACACAGGAAAGCCAGGAAATGAGATAGGGAATGAATAGCTGTCAATAAAGTACTTCAAACTAGTAATCACTGTAACTTGAGAGGCAAACTCCTGGATCAAGTATAAATATTGGTTTTAAGATTTTCCCTGCCAGGCCAAAAGAATGATATGATCCCAAAATGGAGGTGAGGGAGTTGGTCCAAGCTGGAGTGTTGAAATCCAAACATGGTCAAGAGGGCATTAATGGGGTGGGAGAGCCCAAAATGGAAAGTCAGAGCCTGCATTGGTCAGCTCCAGGCCTGGACATCTGAACCAGGAATCCAAGCCCAGGCAGAGAGAGGACCCACACAGGGGAAGGAGGCAACCAAAATGGGATATGGGCTTCACACTGGGGGATTGATCAAATAAGTAATTATTAAGGATAAGAGTCCAGTTTCTCACTATGTTAAGAGAGAAAAATAATAGGAAAAAAATCTAGATTCAACCCTGTGGTGTTGTACTGGAATTAGTCATAGGAGTGAGTTCATGGATTTCAGCATAAGTAGATCAATATAGAAATATAGGAGCTAACTTGTATGTGTACCTAAATATGTATGTGTTTATCCAGACATATTTGCATATGCATATATAGCTATGCATACATGTATACACTGCTCAATGTAAATATATAATATATATGTCTATAACCACATATACATATATGTTCATGTGTTTACATCTATAATTGTGTGTTTGTGTGTACTCTCTATAAGCATAGATGTTAATATTAATGAATCTAACCAATGTCTACATTGAAAATTAGTTCCTATTCAAAATTGGCCAGAGCTCCTTTGAGAAATGGCTAATTCCTTCTGGGGAACAGGACCTGCAGGAGTTGAGCCTAGAGTGCCTTGCTCAGCTGAAAGAATGACGGCACAGAACAGAAGGCCATGAAACTGGTTTGAATAAACTCCTGCTGACCAAAGATGGGACAATTGAAGCATCAAAATAAGCTGATCAGAGTAACAAATGTGTATCCATTGAACAAAATAGGGAATCATACAAACATAAGCAAATAAAGAAATTGCAACTTTGAATAAGAACAGCTACCCCAAATGTCAAAGTGCTTTTGCATCAGTTGTTTACTAATAAGTGGAAAGAGAAACTACAGCGGAGGTGCTTCACAGATACTACCTTCTTTGAGCAGTCAAAATGAACATTATCAGTAATGAACGAGTGCGGACTGTGAGGCAACTGATAGGATGCAATTTTAAAAAGAATAGGGAAGTATTTCTGTGTCACTTTTACAGAAGGTCAGTAACTTGCTTTTAATGATAAACATCATACTGATCCAAATCAAGAGACAGTCTACAAAATAACTGCTTCTCATCTTCAAGAGGCAAGACTATGAAATTCTGACTGAAGAACAATCTAGAATAAAGTTTACAGCAAAGATGTGACAAGTAAATAAAGGGAAATTGTGGATGGAATTTATTGCTATAAACTGCACTTATCGGGACACCTGCCAAACTTGACTGCAGTCTGAGGATCACGCTGTAGCAATGTATCATTGCTAATTTTCCTGTGTGGATGGTTATATTGTGGTTTGGGAAACAGCATTATTGTTTATAGGAACTACAAATTATTCAGAGGTGATAAGGTACTATTAGGTCAGTAACATACTCAGAGAAAGAACAGTCCCTCTGCTGTACTCTCATTTTTTAAGTTTGTGTTTGGTTTGTTTGAAATTTTAAAAAAGAGAGAGAAAATGAAAAAGCAGTTATCTTCCAGAACAAGGTCAAGTTCACAAGCACTGCTAAGGTAATCATTATCCCATCCCCAAGAGAACATGATGAGGTATGTTCAGTTCTTTCATAGCAAATGCTTATTGTTTAACTTCCTATTGTTGCTAAAAACCCATAAATAATTAGCTCCTCTTAAAAAACAATTATTTATTTCACAGACACTGTATAGTTGTATAAGTCTCTGAAATATCCAGTGCTGATTATTATGATGCTTCGTGGCACAATGGATAGCCAAGTCTGGGAACCAGTGATACTATCCTCCCCACCCTAACCCCACACAGAAAGTTGCAAACATCTCAGGGAACTCTGCAAAGCTTGTCCAAGTCAGCTGAAAACTGTGAACATCATACTTGATTCAAATTACAAATTCAGTACTATACTGTACACATCCTGCATTACACATGCTTAAAATAATGTAAGTATGCATAATGACACATCAGGGCTCACTTTTTAAGTAAACTATAAAGACAACTGCAAATTTTAAAGCTACTAAATATAAACCCATTTTACCTAAAGCGTACAAGATTGCTAAATGCACTTGGCTACTCCAGAGACCTGGAGAATGCAGATGGGAAGTAGGGGAAATATTCTAGCTAAGAATAAGCATGTGACCATGTTACATGCATATAAGAAGACAAATTCTATTTGAAAGAAGGACCAGGCCAGTTTCCAGCTGGATGGTTTGATAGAGAGGGTATCATTGTGCTGATGATATTGATGTAACTGCGCTTCTCACAGATCCTGGAATATAAATGCAGGCATATCCTCTGGGTCTCCAGGGTTACTTCTGGCTTGGGGCCCAGGACCACCTAGCTTCCTCTGACTTAGGAGAGTCTCTCAGTCCCTAGAATTCCACTGAGGTCTAGATGGCTGCTCCAGGCAGCCTTCATAAATGGAGCTTCACAGCCTTATGTTTAAGTGATCGTTAGCTCTCCCAGCAGAACAATGCCTGACCATGAAAGATGATTTTGTTTGATTGTTTGCAGTTTTAACATGAGCTACAAAAGTAGCTTAATTTGTGATGCATAGCACCATGAAAGTATATATATCAGCAAAAAAGAAGAGGATCTTAAAATAAATTTGCTTCTGATATGAACCAATGTTTCCTACCACTAATGTGTCAACCACTAATGTGTAAACCATTTTTACTAAGCTTGAAAAGTAAGATATCTTTCTGGAGTAAAATTAAGAATATATATATTAGTGAACAGCAAAGTGGCAAATATGGTCATGTTCCCTACTTAACATACCTATCAAATAGACATGTAGAAGTACTTTAAAGGCAGAATGAAGCATCCAAACTAGATGGAATGGTTGACTGGGATTCGGAAGTTGGAGAAGCGAGAGCTGTGTACTAACAAATGTGTAGGTATGTTTGGTTACATGTTAACACCTCACAAGTAAAATGACTGCAGTTTGGACACATTCCCTTCCACCATCTGATTAAGACAGGAGCACTCAGCCTCCAAGAAGAGGTAGTCTGGTAGTGAAATGCAGACAGATGCTGACCCTTGCCTGCCCATTTGCTTTGCAGATTCAGTACATATCCCTGGCATCTTTCAAAAAATTGTATAGATGTGTTTGGTTTTCTGGCTGGTGCATTGCTAGAAGCAGATGTGAAGACAAGGATTCCATCCCAGTGAGGTCTTTCTGTTGAACACACATGAGCTGGGCTTTCTATAACACTATTTGCAAAAGGGTGTTTGTTTTGAGAGAGCACAACTGTACTGAGGAAGTGTGTTAAAATCCCTATTGACAGATACAGTCACTAGTCCAAGTTGAAGGAAAAAAACACCAGCAGAAGATGTAGTCGAATCAAGTCAGACTCTCTGGGGTCCAGAAAATGAGGAAATCTCATACTTCAAGTGCGGGTTGGAGTGTAGACTGGCCGATGTACATGAATGCCAGGGAGTTCCAAATTAGAGGTGACACCTGTAACAAAAATTAGCATAAACTCTTTTAAAACACTTCGTGTACCAACTTCCTCCACAAACTTTCCCGTCTCCTCTGCTTCTTGCAAACAGATATGCACACACACCATCCAAAGTCAAATTCATGCTTTGAGACCCAGCACCAGTTCAATGTTTTCTGTGAAGTTTTACCTAGCTCACTCTCAGTTCCTTTAACAGACATCATCTGAACTCCACACTAGCACAGCTTCCTATTCTCCATGCAAATACAGCATCTCTTCTAGTGACCTTACACTTAAGACAAGGACAATTTTGGTTATCCTTATACCTCTACCCAACACCCATTACTCAGTATGGTGCTATATTTATAATAAACATTTAACTTGGATGGACTGTTCATTTATTTAATAAAGATCTGTTGAGCACTTCATATAGTCATCTGTCTAGGGACCTAACCACAGAAAATTTTTTAGCCTACTTTACAGATGTGCTAAGACATAATTGTCTTGGAATTGCGTGCATAATGCTTTTAGAATTTGAGGGGAAAAATACTCTACTGATCTCCAAAAAGCTTACACAGCTTACAACCTGACCATTTTCCTAGCTATATGCTAGATTGATGGGTAGAGAATGAAACTGCCTACCTCTCCTGCTAGCAGTAGGTGAAGTAGATACTTTAGGACATGCCTACCACTGTAAAGTCAGTATCCAGCCTTGCTTTAGTTTGTTTTTGTGCCCCCAGGGGCTTCTCTGAAGCCTTGAGAGCAGGCTCTGGCAAGGAGCAAAGGGCACAGGCAGGCAGCCTAGACCAGTGGGGTTGGGAGCCTGTGGATAAAAGTTTGACTTGGCATCCTTCGGAAAGCAATTCTAGGAGACATCTGCATGCTTCTCAGAGGTCTTGTGACCTCTCCCTTAGACCCAAGTAATGTGAGCTTCACTTGCTTTTCCTCTTTGCCTATCAACTCTCCTCCCTGCTCCCTCACCTTATCTTCCTGGAGTCACCTTCCCAACACACTACTTGCACCAAGTCTCTGTATCTGGTTTGCTCTCAGAGCTCCAAACTAAATCAGGGTACATTTTATGAGCACAGGGACTTAAAGACAGGGATTGAAAGAAATGATTCCATTTAATAACGAAGTGGTGAAACAAAAACTTTTTGCTGATGGCAAAACTATGATAACATTACCTCTCTGGGGGGGTCCAAGGAGTCCCTGAATACCCTGGACATCACTATCTCTAAAAAAAAAAAAAAAAGGTGGAAGTGAACTAAAAACCATATAGTTCCCTTCCAGCTGTAACAGCATGACAACGGATGCCAGGTGTGTCCATTTCAGACAGTCCTTCACCAACTGAGTATAGCAAAACTGTAGTGGATCTGTCTCATTGTGCTTTACCTGTCTCACCATTTTGTTTAAAAGCAAAAGACTTAGGAATTTTCAAAGAGAGCCGCTAGATTCTTCTCAACTTGACATACAGTTGGCAAATCTCACTCTTACTGGGAAAGGTCAAAGTCCCACCTAACTGGCCTCCTGTAATCATCCCAGTTTTCTGAATTTTCACATTCTTAAGCCAAAATAGCAACATACTAAATGGTTTCTTTCCCTTGGTAATACCAGTCCTTGTCTTTCTCCTAAATATCAGTTAAAAATCTCTAGATACCACTGTACCTTCCACATGCTCAGCGATTTGCATTTGATATTCAATGATCAATGAATATTTGGTATTCAATAAATGTTCATTGAATGACAATGAACTTTTTAACCACAAAGTTTTAGGTTCATTCCACTTTTTGAAATGGCAATTGTAAAACTGCATTGACTTAACAGTGGAATATGGACTTTCTGTTGGTTTAGTTTTAATAGTGGTTTACAAAGCTATGAGTTGTTTTTCAAAGTACTAGGGAATGTACATATTTAAAGTAAAAATTCAGATTGTCACAGAAAATATAACAATCAGATATCCAAGACCAGTTCCCTTTCTTTAAGATCAAACAGTAAAATTCCACACCCTTTCCTGCCCTTATCCCCCAAAGGAGCAATACCTGCCACTCCGGGTTTCTTAGCATTGGGCATTGCTGCCATGAACATGTATTCACTGTTAAGGTCATGCACACTGGATCCATGCTTCTGGAAAGAAGTCAGAAATATGGAGAAAGATAATTTATCATCAGTTCTTTCCTATTTTCTTCCCTGCTTTGGCTGTTCTATTATCGCTGTTGCTACTGCTGGTCTTAGGTATACCATTTTCTATTCTTTGTTAAAATGGTATGTCACATAAATATTATGATGTGATATAGGAGCCCAACTTTAGGCTAAAAAGAAGAACAATATGAAAGAGTTTTTCTAAAGGGGGGGGGAGGTTTCTGCTGAACATTTTTAATATATTTTTGCCTTTCTTCTTTCTTGTCCAGTCAATTTAGAGAGTGAGTACTATTTCTCTTCTTTCTTTATCTCTCTTTCAAACTCGTTTCTGGTACAAATAAACTCACTGGCTAATGATCCCATGATGGGTATACCTGAGTATCGGCATATGGAGAATGTTCTTTGGCTAAGAAGCAGAGTTGTGAAAAAGCAAACTTATATCCACAGCACAGAGAGATTTTTGTTATTATTGTGGTTGCTTTAATCTATTTAACACAACTTTCAGTTGTTTTCTTTAAAAGGAAGGAGTCATAAAACATATGAGCAAGTTGAACTATTTCCTTCAAAGCTACCACTGGCACCTTATAAAACAGACCAATCAAGTAAAACTTTGCTCTGACTCAGAAAACCTAGAATCAAATTTTATGTATAATCATTTCTAATAGTTAATGTATTTTAACATTTTCCTCCTTTCTTGGGTCAACTTTTTTGTCTATTAAAAATAATAATAACATATCTCACTGAAAACCATCAGATTGTTTTTAGACTGCAGGAGCTATGTGATAAATACGCATCTGTTCTTAGCAGTTTAAGTAACAGGTATATGTAGAGGAGAAGAAGTTGCCTATCTTTTGATCAAATTGCTCTGGCAAGAGCAAAATGTACTTTGATAGGTAAATATCTACTGGTGTTCCCCAGTAAAATGTAAGTAAGAAAATAGACATTGCTCACCTTTTTTGTCAGCCAACAAGTAAATACACATGCAAGAATGTAGATGAAGACAAAAGCGGTACATCCAATGGGCAACCAGAATTTCAGTTGGCAACAAAGCTGAGATTCTGGATTGGAAAAAAAAAAAGGATATGTTCAGGAAATACTGTTAGAATCAATCTCCTTTCAGTGCTGAATTACAGATTGTTTCACCAAGTTTAAAAGTGATTTAATCAAAACAAATGTCTCTTTACTACACTCATGAAGTCCAGTAAGTGGTGATAAACATCAAATTAGTATCATTACAAAGATCCAGAATCTAAAACCTTAAAGATTCAACATATATATATATATATGTTTACAAATATGATTAATTAAAAGAAAGGCCTCTTCTGACTGTGTTTTTGCAAAAGAGTAGGAAAAGTAATTGTAAAAAACTGTTATTTTCAATCAAATCACTTCATCCCACAAACCCCATACAAAACTAAAATCTGAAATCTTAGGTAAATAGAGGTAACAGTCATTAAGCCATAATCAGGTACTCTTGTTTTCCCTGATTTGTTTTTTTTTTTTTTTTATGTTTGGTTGTTTTTTTTGTTGAGACTAGGTCTCGCTATTTTTGCCCATGGGACCGCAGGCTCTCGTTGCCCGGGGCACCACAGACTCAAGCAATCCCCAGCCTCAGCTTCCCAGGTAGCTGGGATTATAGGCGCGCGCCACCACGCCCAGCTATTTTTTTGGAACTAGGTCTCGCTACGGGTCCCAGGCGGGACGGAACCGCGATCCCTAGCCCCGGCCGCTTCAGAGGCTGAAGCTTACAGGCACGAGCAACCGTGCCCTGCCATGTTTTCCCTGATTTGTAAAGGCATGACCTATATCTAACTCTATAGTCTAGATGATTAAATTGTACACTAGCACTTAGACTAGTTACTATTGTTGTTACCATTATTATTATTACTATTAATGAATCATCCCTTGCATACTTTTATTATAAACCTTCGGCATCAATTGTTTATAAAAGAACTCTAACAGACATTTCCTTGTTTAATTATTTTCATAACTAGATAAGTTGTCAAAATGCATATATACTACTAAGTTCAGGAAATGAAAACAATGCCTCACCATAAATATGCAAATATCCTTTACTTAGAATCTCATCTCGAAATGGAGGAGGATCAAAAATTGATAGTTTGCACAAGTAATAACTGCCATGGGAACTTCCCAGGTTATTCAGAAAAAAGGACACACTGTTGTTGGATAGCTGAGATACACAGAATGTCATATTTGTCACAGAGACTGTGTTGTTTCCTTTTTCCGTTGTTTTAGTGAGTTCACAGAGCATTTGCGTTCCTTTCAGCAACTGCATCTTAAATTGCCAAATAACCTCAGAGTAGCTGCATAAAATCTGTACACCTCCATTGCGAAAGGTAATCATCTCTGAGTTGGCAGTATCATTGACTGTTCCTGAGTAAAAGAAAGAAAACAAAGCAATATTGACTTTTTGGAATATGTTGCCATAATAATTACATGTGAACACAAAATTAGTCTCTTCTCATGATAAAATCATTTCCTTTGCACCAAAATGAAAGAACTTCACTAGCAAAAGAAAATGCTTCACAAAAGATAAAACTGTGTCTTCAAAAATTGTCCCACCTGAAACTTACTTGTTATATGTGAAGATACAATTTATAATATATTAAATTATATATATTTGCATAGGATGAATCAAACAAACATATTCCTTCTCCTTTGGTGGATTTCATATTGAAGACAGATGGAAAACAATAAGTTATGTGATCGTGTGCTATAATGTATGCTAGGAATGGAGTGCTATTTGAATAAAAGTGCTGGGGTTGGTTTTGAATTTTGACTGTAATATCAGAAAATTCCATTTTGAGGATATGACTTTTAAAACTTAAACTGAGGGGAAAGTAACAATTAGTCAAACAAGGAAAAACTGGGTCGCAGGGGCTAGTGGTTTACAGGAAAAAAAAACCTATCTTGTCAAAGTACAAAAACAGCTTTAACTAAAAATGAATAATTATATATATACATATGTATATCTAGGTTTGTAACATAACCCCCTAATAGAGTGTAAAAGCCATAGATTAATCATTTCAAATGATAGAAATGTTTCCTCTCCAAACCCTACCCATTAAGAACTGAATCAAGGTTTGATGATAAAGCCCCAAATTTTTGTTTACTTTTTCATTTTTTAATGAATGTAAGTGTATAGAGAAAGTCAAGATTCTTTTTGTGAGTCCATAAGAATCACAGAAGGAAGAAACTGAATAATTTTAGTATAGTTGCAGTTCTGAGCTATTAGATTACAAGCTTAAACTAACCTTTGAGGCAATTTTTTTTTCTTTTTTAAAATTTGACTAAGATTCATTCTGAAATTTTTTGGAAAAAATGTCAGTTTTGACATTTTAAAATCTCTGTTCTTGAGAAAACTATTTAATAGTGTAAAGAATTTTTAAGAAAAAGGTTACCTAGTTCTCCAGTGAAATAGAAATATCACTTATGTTGTTAAACTCATTAGAGGAAATGCCTTAAAAAAAATAGAAATTCCATATAATCTAGTTACTCCCATTTTGGGGTACTTACCCCCAAAATGCAAAATCACTAGTTCAAGAACATATATGCACCTCCTATGTTTACTCCTGTATAATTCATAACAGCCAGCTGCTGGAAATAACCCAAGTACCCATCAAGAGATGATTGGATAAAGAAAATGAGGTATATTTACTCAAGGAAAATCTACCCAGACATGTTATTTTAAAAAATGAATCTTTCTATTTACAACAACATGGATAAATCATGTTTAGTGAAACAAGACAGATGGAGAAAGACAAACACCGTACTATTTCACTCACATGTAATAATTAGAGAAAACAAACAGATGAACTTCTAACTAAAATAAAAATAAACTTTAAGATTATAAGATCAATTAATGGTTATTAGAAAGGAAGGTAAAGAGAGGTAGGTGAACCAAGTAAAGAGAAGAGGACAGAATTGAACTTTTAATGATGAAGTTAATGTGTATACTCATGTTAATTTTTAATAATGTAAGATTAAAATATTTAATGTCTTAATGTGGTGTTACTTCAACTAGAAAAAATAACATTTGTTATTTATTATTTATTTGTCCTCCAGTATAAAGTTATTTTGTATAGCAAACATTAATTTTTGCTATTACCACAAACAAGTCTGCATTTTACGATCATCATAGTTATTCTCTTAATTTATTATATAGAATTAATCTATATGAATTTGTTAAAATATTTCACTAATATCAAACACAGGGTTATTCACTTCTATATAAAAAATTTAGTTAAAAAATCACATGTTATTAGAAATACCAAGGATAGCCAGATTACTTTCTGAAAAACTATTGCAGTTTATAACAGGACTAGCATTATGCAGGAGGATTCATTCAGCACAACTCTGCTTGCACTAGTTGCTTTAACTTTAAGATTATTACACTTATTTTTCTTAATAGTTATAGGCTTTAATTCATACCTTTCATATTCCTAGGGAAGTTTTAAACACACAAATGTTCTAGTTCTGTGATAGCAGTTCAGATTAATCTGATTAATTAAATTAATAAATTAAATTAATTAAATAAAATTAATTTCCACCCAAAATTGCCAAACAAAGTGTTTAAAAATATTTAAGTGATTAAAGAACTGACAAAAGGAGGGGACATTATCATAATAAAGTGAAAAGGCAGAACCCAGAAAGATGAGCAGAACTTGGGCACTGTTTTTACTCTTATACTTGTTCTCCTAGATTTAAACTTTTGTTTTCCAACGTGTAAAATGAATCTACAAAGTGGAAAAAAATCTAGAAATATTTGGAGAAATGTTCAGAGAAATTTTCACAATGTGACCTTCTCCTTGCTATGCTGATATTTCAAAAGTTACTTCCTTGATATAGAAATAAGCCAGAAGTAAATCAATATTCATGCAAATTACAGTTTACCATATTCAAGAAAATGAAAAATAAGCTTGTAATATCTGCAGAATTCAGGGATCAAAAATAAAATAAACACCTAATTTTGAAAACAAAAACCAGCAACAACAACAAAAAAAACCAAACCCTACATAGATATGAAAATTTAAATGCATAGGTTGATAACATATTAGATAGAATTGAAAAGAGAGTTGATGAACTGGAAATATCTTAGAAAAAGTGCTCAACCTGAGGTCATAACCCATAGACTCAAGAATCCCAACAAATCACAATTAGATTTTTTTAACTTGTATATTTAGATATATCACAATGAAAGTTCTTTAAGAAGAGAAAGGCAACTGCTTTTCTGACTGGTAATGTCTCAACTTTAACAATATAAGAAATGATAGAATGAAATGGCATCTTAAATGCGCTGAAAGAAACTCAACCTACAGTATAGTATCTAGGACAGTAACTTGAGACTTTGATAAGTTAAATATGCATGAGTGATTTGTTACTTAATTTTAAAAAATAGTAACAAAATATATAACCTAAATGAATACCACAAAATTTAGTATAATGATTTTATACAGATGGGGAGAAAAGCTGAAATTATCAAAGAAAACAGAGTAGAAAGGTTTCTGTGTTCTGACAATGTTTAATTCTTGACCTGTGGGAATTGTGTGAAGGAGATATTATGCTTTATAATTACTCATTGCATAATGCATTTATGTTTGTCTAGTTTTCTGTATAGCTTTTCTTGTTCTAGAGTGTTTTAAAAGCTATGCAGAAGGAAGACAGTGTTTATTTCATTTTTAAAATAGTGGGTACAGGCATCTCCTTGTGATTGTGCAAATGCCTTTCTTTTTCTCCTTTTCTTAATAAAACTACCTGTCCTTTTAAAAAGTAAAGAATAAAGTAAAATAAAAATGGAGGGAACAGTGTAAGCCTATGGAAAAAAGGAAAGAACTGGTAGCATGAGAACAGATGCAGCCTGCTTTATATTAAAATGAAATGTATTTGGAGATTTGTCTGAATAAATCATGGTGCACTACTATTGATTTGGTGTTTATGTCTCTACTCTCTGCTGCAGAATATAAAACCAGTGAACTGTCTCTCAGTTCCTTTAGAAAGATTTAAGGGGAATTTCCTAAGGACTTAAGAATGAAAACAAGTAAATCACAAAGAGATCTTGGAGCAGAAGTATCAGCAGCCATATGTGCACACACCAACATAGATGCAACATCTTCTCATTCTGAAGATGATTTTGTCAGGAAATTTTTCCCCCTCTTTTGTACCTACACTATGCCCTATAACCCACCACAAGATGGAATGTAATGGTCAGAAGGGCAGGGTAGTAGGAGTGCAATTCAGTATTCAAGGAATCACAAGGTAACATCCGATTTCTGAATTTCAGTCCCCTCATCTGGGAGACAAGGAGGTGAACAAAAACATCTTAAAGTTCTCTCCAACAACTGCTTCTCTGTGGATCCCAGATCAGAACACTTTCAAAGATTCTAAACAATTCAGAGAACTATTAATTTGTTGTTGGATCCTCCCAAGGAGAAACGATGTTTCTATAATCCTTTCTCTGTCCCAGCACATGACCAGACTCTTCTGTAGACTCAGAAGAAGAAAATCAATGTTAATGTTTTCCTTGTGCATAAAGATATTTAGGCAGGTTTAGAAAGATTTTCTTCAGTGATAGTGCCAAGAGTATGTGCCATTGACATCAGAGAAGTAACTGTAGATTCTAAAGTGTCATTTCTGTTGACACATTTATTTCTTACTTTGTTATTTTCAATCTAAAAATTGCCTAGGTCACTTTTCCATTGTTGACTGTAGAGATAAGAAGTCTGATTTATGTTTCCAAATATCCAGTGCTTAAGCTTTCTAGCTGGAAAGTCATTTGGCCACAAGTGTTGCTATTCAAATGCTTTCAACTAAAGGAATCAGGTACTACATTTAATCGATTACATCATAATTACTTTGTCACTTATTGAACAGATTTGTTCAAATAACTAATCACAAATTCTCCTGAGCCTTTGGTGACATTTGAAAAATAGTATCAAAAAGAGATCATCCTTATAACCCTAACACCTTTAATGT
The DNA here is from genome assembly GCA_004024945.1 of Uropsilus gracilis. Taxonomy (NCBI): domain Eukaryota; kingdom Metazoa; phylum Chordata; class Mammalia; order Eulipotyphla; family Talpidae; genus Uropsilus; species Uropsilus gracilis. The sequence goes on along the minus strand of PVHY01000296.1, from coordinate 120,294 downwards.
ATAGGCAGACAATTTAAGGAATTATCTTATAACCTCAGAAGCAAAGAAAACCTTTTGTCCAATCTTGCTGAATGTTCATATCTCCAAGTCTAATATTTTACCAGGGATTCTAGCATGGCAGTGCTATTTTTTTAAAACCAGTGTCTATTTTGATTATGGAGGTGTCACATCTATTTGATCAGTTCCTCAGTCATACCAGTGGTTTAAAAACTGTGAGTAGCATCTAGGTGGCTTGGCTGATCAGTATAAAACTATGAGCGCCCAGCCTCACCAATTTTTGTCTTCTTGCTCTTTCTCCCTTCTTGAAAGTTTAAATTTTCTTCACATACCACCTCTTAATATGAAATCATCCTCCCATATACCTTCTCTCACACAATCTTCAATATTCCTTAGTCTTCCATTAATATGCCATCTCCATCTTCAATACCCATAAATAGTCATATATACTGTCTGTCCATGTTTCAGACATCTGGTAAACACCCCCATCTTCATATTTGCATTTTCTGTAGCATGAGTTATAGAAATCATTCACCCTCTGCCCAGCACCACACACCATCAGATCTGGTGATCTTAGAAATCACAAAGTAAGTCCAATTCTTTTGTGGGCCAACAGCTCACAACCCAGACAGGGTAGATTATCTCAGGTCACACAGCTTCTTGGCTACATACAAGATTCGATCTAAGACTGACAAGATAAATTTAGAGTTCAGCCTAAGGTCGAACAGACACTAACAACCAAGGGAAGTCTAAAGGAAAGAGGCAACCCATGTGAAGCTAGTCGTGGTCACTACAGACTGGTTCATAGGCTCACTGATAGAATCTGTCCACGGGAAGAAGAGCTAATTTCCTGAACCTGCTTTATATCTGGTAAAATCTATTCACTTCTCCCTCTAAACTGCAACTATCCAAATCAGCCTCAAAACTCTCTGGGAAAACAAGAACTTCTGAACTTTCTGTTCTCTTTCCTGTTTACTATCTATCCTTCTCAGAGAAGCCAGAATGATCTTCTGATAAACATAATCAAAAACTGTCATTGTCTACTTCTAAAACATCCAGGTGTTCCCATTGCAATTTGAATAAAATGTAACTTCTCACCCTGGTTTCCCATAACCTGCAAGATCTGTCTCTCTAACTCCATTTTCCACCAGTCATTTATTACACTGCTCTTCTATTTCTCAAACACCAGAGATTGGTCCTTCTGAATTTGTTGGTTTTCTACCTGAAATGTCCTCTGATCTTCACACAACTGTTTCTTACTTCTTCAGTGACCATTGACCTCTCAACCCACAGTATACTCTAAGTCATTTTCCATTATACTATCTGGAATAAAATCTTTTTTCTGAATTTACCTGACTTATTTGTTTACTTGATTTTCTGCCTCTCCCACTATAAAATAAACTTTAAAATCAGGAACCTTGATGATCTTATTCCCCAATCCATCTCAATTATCTATAGTAGCACTTGATACGTGTTGTCACAACAAATATTTCTTCGATGGATGGATAGATGAATATCTAGGCCTCAGTGATATTATAAATTTGGGTAAAGACACCATATAATATAAACTATAAATATTTAATATAAACTACAAGAATGTTAGAAATCATCCAGTTAAGCTTTTTGTTTTACATTTATCAAGTTAAACTGGGGCCAGAAAAATGAGTATCTTGTCCAAGATTACATACATCATAAACAGAATATGATTTTAGGGTTTGCTACATCATGTTGCCTTTCCTCAGAAAATTGATATGTAAAAATAGACAGCTATGCCTAACTGGGAGATCTAATGAAAATTATCTGTCTGAGCTTCAAAGAAGTTTCTTTACCTGTACCAGGTTAGGTTCATAAAGTTCATAAAGACTTATTTAAATGCCTGATGAGTCTACTGTTATTTTTATCTTTATAAAGGGCAAAACAGGTTAAATTTGTTGGATATTTGCACCCCTCAAAATGTATGTTAAATTTGTTCAACATATGTCCAGGACAAAGACCCCTGGACTAACAATTGTTGTAATATATCTAGATGTGTCATGACGACATGTTAGCACTTTGTGATATAAACCAATGTCTGTCTTTTGGCTTGAATACATTGTTAGAAACATAAATAGGAATGTGTTCTCTAGAGTTCTGATTGTGTCTGAAAGTCCAAATATTCAGTATCAGTCCCTGTTTTGTTATTGTATCTGTTTCCTTCTTGTTGGTATCCCCTGATTATAAGTACTGTACACTGGCTTCCATGTCTAAAGAGTACAATCTTTGCAAAAGAGGCTCAAACCTATAACCAATGCTAACTATGACTTTTATAATGTTAGTGTTGATTGAACAGACTGAAAACTAATGTTTTTAAGAGTGCACTGAGAAAGTTTCTACTAGATGTTTTCTTTAGATTTTCACATTTTCTTAAAAGTAAATACATTTGCATTTACAATTGTGGGAATTGTTAAGGAAATCTCTTTAAAAAAGGTCAATTCATTTGAGAAATGCTCTATGGCTTAGAAGAGCTTATTTGCTAGTTGATTCTTTTAATATCTAAGATATTTTATTTCATTAGTGTAAGTGATAGTAATAGAACCCTTCCTGCCAGGATTATTTGTAAGCAATGGTATAACCCCAGGTCAAAAATATTTTGTCAAAAACATTTAGCAAACCCACACATTGCAGGGAGTGTGAGACAAATCAGCAAATTCACTTAACCATCCTTACCTAAGACTTCTAACCACAAACTTCCACAAAGCTACCAGAGTGCTAGAAAAAGAGATCTTCCGTGTTTGCAAATATTGATAATGCTTAATAAACACATTTTCTGTAATCAAGTAATAAGTTTTAGTTAAACAGCACATAATGTGATATAATAGGCAACTTTCTAAGATTGTAATGTTAAGTTTTGTTATATTTGTTCTTTTACTAAGAAATTCTCACATTTAAAAAAATGTACTTTTTTTTCACTTTTCATAAAAGTGTTGTCATTTCTCATGCGTATACTGACTAAAACTTTTAGAATCCTAATTGATAGGTTTCTTCGTATACATCATTTCTATACTTAAACTGATGCTTAAAAGCAGTCATAATAAAAAGAAGTAACTGAAGTTAGCAGAGTGAGTAGGAAAAATCATTTCCAATCTAAATTAGTAATCTTTGCAGAAGAGAAATCCAAAAGGGTTTTAAAAAATGAAGAGAAAGTAAAAAAAGTCAAGAATACACACACACACACACAAAGTGTGAATCCAAAAAAATTCTGTCAGGGTATAAAATAACCCTTGATCTTCTAACTGTGTATAATAAGAAAAATGAATGTTTGATATTTTCTTCTCTAAAATACTGATTTTCTAATGAAAATGAAAAATTCTTGGAAGTGTTATAAAACTTCACAAAATTCACAACTTAACTCATTTGCAAACAAGTTACTGTGTTAGTTATTTCATTGTCACTGATTTGAAATTGTCCTACTAGGAAATCATATGAGGTTAAATAAACCCAACTCACTTATGGAAGAAAAAGGGAGAAAATGAAAACTTACTTTACTCTCTCCTTCAACAGCCATGCAGTCCTTTAAGCACACAGCTTGGGTTTACTTGGTGAGTTTGTTCTCATCTCATCTCATACCAAAAAGTCATACTCTTACCTCCAGCCCAACCAGCTCTCGGCTCCAATCCCTTATTTCCAATTTCCTTTAAACATCATTGTCTGGACATCTGACACATTCAGAGTAATTTTTTCAAAGTGAACTCGACCTTCGTTTGCCAAACCCAACCTAGTTATCTAAGTTAGTCAGTAGTCTAAGCCTTGGGACCTCAAAGTCTTCCTCATTCCTCCCTCTTTCTGCCTCTTGATCCAATTGATCACCAAGTTGAGTGGACTCTACCTCACGGATATATCTCTTAAACTCATGTGCTTTTCTCCATCCCCATGGCCAGTCCAGGACCTTTTCCTGTCTCCCTTCATCTCTGGAAGCATTCCCTAAACACACTTTCAAGGCCACTCTTTCTCCATTGAGTCCATCCTCCATGCTGCTCCTCAAATTATGTTTTTAATTTAAAAACATTTCACTTCCCTGTTTAAAATTCTCCATTGTTATTTATGAAGTCAAAAGTCATTTTTCTTAGCATAACACAAAATCCTCTCACAATCTTATGGATGGCCCATACTCAAGCTACAGTGAACCTTTCATTTGTCATTCGTTTCACATTGTTCTGTTCCCATAGAGTAGCATATCCTATTATCCTCTTCTGCCTAAAACCCTCAGTCATTCTTGAGGAACCATTTTAAGTTGGTCAGAGACAAAGACTCCTACCCCCAGGGCTCTTAAAAATACTTTGTTTATACCAACATATTGATTATGCCTATAAGCTTGGATCACAATTATTTTGTATCTTTCTCATTTCATTTAATTATGAACTTCATAGGCATATAGGCTGCATTAAAGTCACTTAAATAATATCAGGACCTGAAACATATCAGGACCTGATGTTCAATAATATTAATAATAGGTGAATGAATATGAAATACAATAACTAGAAGAATATGGAGATTGAATATGATTGGTAAATATCCTGCAATGGGATGATGATAGGAGTAGTAAAAGCAGAAAAAAAAGAACCTATTTTCTAGATACTAGAGAATTCCTGTTTCTTAGTTAAAAAGCAAACTGAATCTGAGTGATGTCCAGGCATTTCTATAAAGCCTAAAAGTCTAGAAGTTATAGTAATATCTAAGTTTTCACAAACTTCAAAAAAATAATAGCAACTTCTAGGCATTGAGTACCTAGGTATTAAGTACCATGTTAAATATGTTACATGAATATGCATCGTTTGATGTTCATAATGACCTTTTAAGCAAGAGTCTCCATTTTATAAATGAGGAGACTGAGACTTGAATAATTGGCCCAGATATATAAAGACAATATGTAGGAGCCATAATTTGAAATTAGACAATCTGAGACCACACTCAAAGATCTTCTTAGTATTAAGCTAGATTTGCAAGTTATTTTCAGATATTTCTTTTCTATGAAAAAAAGATATATTTGTTTTCAAATCTAAGGATCGTACAGAGAACAAAATTAACATTGAGTTTATGTCCTAATTACAAACCCATGTTTTATTTCCACCAAGAAATGGGTATATGTTGTTAGCAATTTGAATATTATAATGTTTTATTTCATTTGAGGAAGCTGTTAACAGTGATAGAAAGTCATAAAAATCACTTTGTTTTTATGATGGAAAACAACAAAGAAGATCCTATAGGCGATATATGTATTTCTAGGAAGAAAATGAAAAAGATGTGTCTAAAGAATTACTAGAAAAAAAAACACTTAAATTAAATTTTAAAAAATACTTAAAGCAGCAGATTGAAAAGGTTCACCCAATCCCAAGCAATGTTAATAAAAAATCTCACAGATGAAGCATATCACAGTAGAATTCCTGTATTCAATAATACAATTAATAGCTTTCAAGATTCTAGAAAATTTTCAAATATTTTTTACAAAGGAATGAGTGTCAGACTAATGTGGTACTATTCATCCACAAAGAAGACAGCAACAGATAGTGAATAAATAGCCTTAGATTTTTCAGAAAAAAGACTGCAGTCCAGGAATCCTATTCCCCAAAAAGATACTAGTCACTCATTAGAGTAAATGGAAAATGTCTTTGCTCATGGTGAAATTCAGATGGTTCAGGGCATCTGAAGAAAATCATGGCAGTCTTCCCACCATTGGCTCAAAACCAGGGTCATGAGAGGAGCAGATGTCAAGAGTGACCCTGTCACTGCAAATGGGTGAAGTAAAGATAAAGAGCTCTTGAAACAGTAGAGAAATGCTGTGAAAGGAAGCCTAGCAGTGATCTGCAACTATGAGTTTCCAGTGTTTTCAGTAAAACTCATGTAAGGGATAAGAATGCTTTAACAGCATAGTGTGAGAATGGGAAGGAAAGACTATTTCGATATTTTCATGTCAATAGAGAGGGAAGAGTAAGTATGTCAGACAAGGTCATTGTAATTATTTATTTTAATTCAATAATAAATAAAAAGACATTCAATTAAGAGTCTCTGAACATGATATTTACCTAGGTAATTAAGAAATGTCATCATCCTTCCAAATAACAAAGACAAAAAAGGAATTTAAGAAAATCTTCATCACATCAACAAAAATAAAAGAGGATGCAACAACAAAGAAAAAGAAATAGAAATAAATATACCACTGAAGTAATAAAATCAAGTACAGTTTTGTTGGGCTGGTTGAAAAGGCCTGAAGTCATCTATGGAGAGAAAAGATCAACAATTGGGATTTTTTTTAATCTAGTTTGAATACGGTAAGAGGGTGCTGTCAGGAGACATTTAGCAGTGTCCTGGAGAAGTTAGAGGGACTCCAGGTTCAGCTCAACTGCACAGACATCTCTCTGAACTTTGGGGAAGAGTGGGTGATGGGCAGCAAAAGTCTCATTTTTCTGTGATGGTAGAATTCAAGAGTCACTACTTCAATGACACATGCACATTTATCAAGCACCATCTGATATCATCCTGCTCCAGTGCTTTCAAAGTGATCTTTGTAAAACCAGAAATCAAGTCACCTACCTGAAGCCCCTTTCCCATAAGGTCTTATAAATGCAATTAGAATTTCACAGTTTCCCCAGGTCCTTTTACAATGAAGGAGCTTCCTATTGTTCCAGAATCCATCAAAGAAGACAAGTTTACTAAATTTATACGGAAGAGAATGGACAAGGAATCATCAGAATTTCTAACCTCTTAACTCACTACCACACAACAAACTGATAAGAATTTCTCTCCTCTAAAATTTATGTTCTATCTCTCTATTTAAACATGGTGTGTAAAGAATGTAGATGTTAGAGACAAACATATTTGAGTTCTAATTTTGGTCATGACATTAATTACTACATAACAAATCCCTTTGCTTTTCCTGGTCTGAGATACTTCATATAAGAACTGAAGATATGCCAAAGAAAAGGAACTGCAAATACACAGTGTAGTCAGTTTGGTTCTTGACTTTGTTTTAGAGTTTTGAATATGGCGGTCGTTGCCTGCATCATTGTGGTATTTTCAACATGAAGCTGCTTAACATATTTACTATCACCATTTGGCCACTCATGCGTCATTCTTGCCACCTAACAAACTGTCACATGGTACATGATTGTTCTTCCATGTGATAAGAAGGAACAATGATTTTATTCAGTTAGAATTTAAGACATATTATTACAAAGTACAATTTATTCATCAACTTAATCTGATAACCTGTAACGATTCTACATAGACTGGATCCATCTATCCATGGAAATAAAATCATCACTAATTCAAATCTCCTAAGCAGATCACCGTCAGGAGATGGGTTTGGCACTTTGGAGAGCTTTTCAGCTGGATAACAAAACCTTCAATGACTTTCACCAAAGTTCTTGTAAGAAAATTCAAAACCCTTAACATGATAATAAGGTCTGAATGGTCTGGTCTCTGCTTTTCATATCAGTCTCACCTTGCAGCCTCAACCAGTTCCTTCTGCACAGGCATATCTTTGCTTCAAGTTACCTGACTTTATTTCAGTCTCTCTCCCACAGGTCCTTTGCACTCACTCTCCTCATTACTTATATGGAATGTTATTTCCCACCCTAATATCATTCTACTCATTTATTCCTACTTATACTATTAATCTCAGTTTAAATGACACTTCCATAGGAAACATTTTGATGAACCCCACTCTCTAACCCCAATTCAATATCTACCCAGACTAGACAGGCTTTGTTCTTATAGTTTCTCATAGAACTACCTTCTGCACATATTTATTATTAATTTGTAGGATTACTTGATTACTCTCCCAGTCAATCAGTTAGTTTCATGAGAGTAAAGACTGACCTGATTTCATGTTCACTGTTATATAAACAGCGGCAAGCATGGCAATTTTGCTTGGTACAACATGAATAAATGGAAAAATGAATGGATGAAAGAATGAATAAGTGAATGAGTATCAACTTCAAAGCTTTTCATTTGTTGTTCATGCTACTATAGAGTTTTACACAATCATATGAAAGATATAGTTGAATGAGCAAACATCCCCAAGTTACCATTCAGATTTATTATTAAGAGACCCTAATTCCAGGCCGGGCACGGTGGCTCGTGCCTGTAAGCTTCAGCCTATGAAGCGACCGGGGCTAGGGTTCGCGGTTCGAGTCCCGCATGGGACCCGTAGCGAGACCTAGTTCCAAAAAAAAAAAAAAAAAATAGCTGGGCGTGGTGGTGCGCACTTGTCATCCCAGCTACCTGGGAGGCTGAGGCTGGGGATTGCTTGAGTCCGTGGTACCCCGGGCAACGAGAGCCTGCAGTTCCATGGGCAAAAATAGCGAGACCTAGTCTCAAAAAAAAAAAAAAAAAAAGACCCGAATTCCTAATTCTTCTTTATACATCAGAACATATGAATCACCATACTATCAAACATGTAACCAATTAGCTTTTGGTTTTAAAGTTTTAGAGAGAAAGTTCTTTGTTCCACTACAACATTTATTTCTAGATAGGATTTTATCTATTAAAATTTCTGTTATCTACACTTACAGTGTCAATGTAATTTTAATTTACTTTTCCTGGTCTCAACATGGCTCAAAATTTAAAAAAAAAAAAAGTAAGACAAAAGCATAAGCAGTACAAACAGAGTACAGACTAAAAAGCAGTAGAAACACATATTTAATTTGGATAGTATTATTAAAATTATTCAAATAAAGTCTGGAATATACCATCCAAGAGAAAGAATTAAGGACATTAGAACACTATTTTTTAATGTCTACAGAGGCAACGGGGGGGTTTTACATCATCTTTGTCCTTTGACTCTTTAGTGCAGAAAAAGTTATATGGCAGCCTATGCATTTCTGACAACAGACCATCAGATGAGATTAAATTTTTTTAAAAACCCTTTACAAAGTCCTTTCTTTTTATTTTCTCCTTCAATAAGAATTCCTAGCCCAAATACCAGTAGTATTTAATTTTCATTTTGTTGACAATTCATTTTGTCTTTTTTCTTTGTCTGAGAATAGTAAGCACTCTTCTATTTTATCCACCATCATGTAGCTCCAAACCAGCATGACCTGATGAAATACACTTCTTCCTCTTAGAAGACAGTCTCCAAGGCAGAAGTGCAAACTCAGTGTCATCAACAGACTGAAGATGACAGGCATGTCCCTAGCCATGTGCTTGGATTCTTCTCTTGTCCCTACTCAAAACAACAATAGTGCCTGCTTTTTCTACCTTTGATTGTTCTTAATGATCACTATACATTAATAAGAAACATTTACTAGGTCACTTACCTGTTAGAACTTCCACCTGGAAGCAGAGGAGAAATGAATACCAGAGACCTGACTTCATATTTGCCAGAAACAAAGACAATCCTCTCCTGTGTTCAGAGATAACAACAAGTCATGATCTGGGTTTTTTCTATTTTCTGGAAAGGAAGTGGTTTTATTGAGGGCTGAGCCAGGGTATGAGGCGGAGGTGGTGGAGTGTTATACCACCAAGTCACAGATACGGCTCTTAATTGATGTCAATGGCTGTCTGGGATGCATTATTTCTTATGGAGGTTAAGCTTAATCCATGGATTATTGATGATTTTGAAGACAGGGAAACCTGACTTTCATTCTAGCTCTGATGAAACAAATCAAAGAGATAATGACATTTCTTTTCAGAACCACCTTACTTCTCTGAATCAATAGTTAATGGCGATAGCAGGATCAAAAAATGGTCACATGATGAATAACACCATCTTGACACATTTCTATCTCAGTTAGTTGTTCCCAAGAAAGAAAATCATTGAAATAAGATAAGAAATAAATGCAATTATTACAGAATCAAAATGAAAATATGTGAAAGATGAATTATGTAGGAATATGAGAAATAATATTTATGTAGCATTCATTGTAAATTATGATTTTCCAAATGATGGAGTCAGTGTTACCTAACTTAAACCCTGCTCTGCATATTTTGGCACTCTGCAGTTATAGGCTGAGATGAAAGCAAGTTGAAAGCCTAGCCATGGTTTCTCTATCCTCACAGGAAAATACACAGTAAGAATAAGAATAGTATAATTAGAGGTGCATGTAAATAAATATTTTACATGAAATAACTATTGTAAGACATATTAAATGTAAAAAACATATGTAATATGAATAAAATAGAATATAGCTAGTATTATTGCATGTACATTGTTTCATATGTATTTAAAAGGATTATTTATGAATATATATTTATAATGTATACAGGTAACAATTATTTTAATCTTCTTACTGTTCTATATGATGGGGACTACTTATCTCCCATTTTACAGATGAGGAAAACTGAGGAAGAGTGATAAAATTCCTCACCCAAGTCACAGTTAATAGGCTGCAGTGAAGAATCTGGAGAGTGTGACTCAGAAGTCCCTATTCAACCAAAGAAGGTAGATTCATTCATGCCAGGATGTCTGAGCCAGCTTCCAGGATGCTGGATCCAGGCAGGGGTCCTGTGAGTGATAAAGGCAGAACCACTCAGCCCATAGAAGTGACATCCAAATAAGAGGCCAAAAAAAAAAAGGTGGACAAGGCAACTGAGGTTTCTGTTCAAAATGTCCAGGCTCTGAAAGCAGAAACCAGACATAGGTTATATGGTAGCAATCAGGGATCCTAGACAGAGTCAAGGGGGTACAAAATGAGGTATGGGACTGATCCTGCAGTAATTTCCTTGACTTGCTGAAGCTTTCCATGTGTAACTATTTCAGGCTTATAGTCTTTGCACGGGCTGTGCTAATACCAACTTGAGATGTTGGACTAATCTGAACAGTAAAGCCTGGACAACCAGCATCTCTGGAAACCTGCTACCCAATTTCTTTCCTTTCCTTTCCACTGTGCCCTCCCTGAAAGCATCAAGGGGAAATGTTTCCAGACCTGTTGGAGTCCTTTACCAACAAAAAGGCAGGAGAGAATTATTAACTTTTCTAACCTATCTCTAGAAGTAAGCACGGGGAGCTTTCATTTTATTTGATAAAGTCTGCAACAAATTCATGAGCTTAGCTGCTTTATGCAGAAGAAAACAGAGCAGAAGCCAAATAATGAACATTTCTTGATAACATACTATATGCTTCATATCTCATTCAGTGTTCACAACTATTCTCAGGTGGATGTCATATATTTCCTGAAGACTTAGAGAGATTAAGTAACTAGCCCAGGACCATACAGCTGATAAATGATGTTCCAGGTCAAACCCAGACAGTGAAACTCTAAATCCCACATTCAAAGTTCCTGCGTATACAGGTTTTCATTTATCTAGTCAGAAATTACTGGCAACATGATTTCTTAGCCTCAGGTTTTGGTTGGAAAAGGTGTCTAGGTCCTAGACCTCATTCCAAACTATTTTAATGCAAAAGAGATCTTCTAATAAATTTTAGGTGCAACGGGGGAAAAGGTTTTACAAATTATAGTCAGGTTAACTTTAGTTTAACTAGGTCTGCATGTTTTCATCTGATAGGCACCTGTTTACTTTTTCCCAACCGTCACACATCTCTGTAAGACATTTGGTGGGCTTAAAGTGGAGTGGGCCTGCTCCCATACAAAGGACCCCCTATGTCAAAGACTCCTATATGTGATCCTTCTATTTCTCCCCTTTTCAAAAATCTTGGTTAAGAATATAGTTACTTGTGGTTTTTAAATATTCAGAGCTACTTTTCATGTGCCTGGGCAAAAATAAACTGGGCAAAAATTTCCATTCACCTCACAGGAAATACGTCTTGTTTGGTTCTTTTTTTTTCTTTTTTTTTCATTCCATGACTTAAGAGAGTTTTGATTTGTGTGTGCAGATGCCTGGGGTGAGGTTGGGGAATGGAAAGTTTGTTACATTAAAAGTGGAATGTTTATTATTTCGTGCCTTGTGGGTTTACTTTTCTGAAGTTGACAGGTGTATATCTTTCTTCTGCTGTGCTTAAAACTCTCTGAAAGAAACAGTGACATCTGTGAAGAAGACCGTTGAGTCAAACAAAAGGGTTAAGGAGCACCCCAAAAGTGTTTAGTCTTTCCCTGAATGGTGGTGTACCAATCTGAAATAGAAAAGGGAGAACTACTGGTTCTTCCTAATCATAAATGCTTCTTCTCCCATGCGCTTCACATTGTTGCATAGCAATACCATGCAGTCACTCAACTGCAGGAACCTGCACATCAACCTTCTCCCTTCTCCAACAAGTCACCACTCTGCCCATTGTTGCATCCTAGCACTCCGTCACCTCTTCTTTCTTCTTGACCCTCTTGGCAGGGTCTTTACCTTAGATCAGACCCCCAAATCTCATCATTCTGTTTCCATTCTTGCCCCATTTCTATCTGTCTTCATCCCACAGCCAGACTATGAAATCCTTGTAAAATGCGTCAAATTCATCTGTGCTCCTAAGCACCCTCTATGAGCTTCTACAATAAGATCCAAACTCCTTACAAGATCGTTTATGGCAGAGCTCTGATTCAGACTTACCTTTTGCCATGTTTTCTCTTTATTCCTCTTGCGCTTCAGCCATATTGAATGCTATGCCATTCTCCAATTTCCCCAAGTTAACACTCTTCCTCCAAGTACCTCCAACTTGTCCCCTCTTCCCACCTCACCATCCAGCCCTCTTTGCAGAATTCCTGTCATTTTTCAGACCTTTTATTTATATGACAATCAATTCATCAAAGAACCTTTCTGACCCATTCATTTACAACCAACCACTTTCATAACTAGTGTTTAACAGTTAGGTGACTTTTCTTCATTCTCTTAAAACTGCATGGTTTCCCCCACCTGAGAACTCATCATAGTGAGTGACCCGTTTGCCTTCTTGCAACCCCTGCCAGACAGCGAGCAGCAACACAACAAGGCCTGAAGGTGCCTTTTCTATAGCCATATTTGCAATGTCAGACACAATACCTGGAGCAGAGATGCTTCAGAACTATTTGCTGAATGAATGAGTGTTTGGAGAATCCTTAACTTTTGAAGGAATGATATTACCTCAGTAACAATTACCAATTAACATTTTGATCCTTGAATTATAATTGAGCACAGAAAATTATCAAAAGCAGTTTATATTTCACATTGAAATTCATTCAATAAATAATCATCTTAATTCATCTCTTATCTGATTATTTGTCCATGCCTGATCACCAAACAGAAGAACAGTTCAACTTTAGAGCCAAATTATATTTTCTCAGTTAAAGGTTATTAATCCAGAAAGTCTAGGAAACTGATTGTACATTTCCATGGAAGGTGAAAATAATCATAATGTTAAGATGTAACCATGAACTGATAGGACTGTAATTTTTATTGAAAGCACTCCATCTTAGTCATTTTAACAGCAAGAACTTCATTTCAATGATCACACTCTTTTTTCAAAATGTCATGCAGCACTGCCCTGGAACTTATTTCCAACAACCTTTCTAGAGTTCTGATTCACTCAGTCCTGTTTACCTACCACTAAACCATCGTCTATTCCCAGAGTCCCATGCTACAAACTCTCCAATCATTAACACATGCAAGCATATTTCCTGCAGCCCTACAGTCCCTATCATGCACTTTTCTCTTTTCTTTCTTAACAAAGATTCACCACGTTTAAATGTCCCCTTAACCCACTATAGATTGGTCTCTGTTTTTACCATTGCATTTGAATCTATTTTCCCTAAACTCACCATGAGTTCCACCATGGTGAGACTCTAAACAACACTCCATATCCTTCTGAATTCTCTGATGCTATATCTACTTTATGTTAATGTTATACTTGCTTTATCTCAGAACAGTAACACACATTGCTGATTAAGTTGTCAGAACTCAGCAATTTTGTTTATTCTAGGTTGTTTTGCAAGCCTGTACTATGATCTGTTTTGTGCTGAACAATGTCTACGTCTCTGAAGGAAAACCCTATTCTCCTAATTTCAAATACTTCATTGAAGCCCTTCTATGATCTCCATATATGGTCAGATTCATTGCTGTTTTTTCTTGAATTCCCATCTCTCACACCTTTCCAGCTTGGGTTCCTTTGCTAATTCTTCTAATTCCTGTCTTATCTTAAATGTTGGTATTGATGTTTCTTGGAGATTGAACATCAATCTTCTGCCTTCTTCATTCCATATACTTCTCCTGTATATGTGGTCAAAACAGATAGTGCCACTTGTTAGGTAATTTAAAAATGTAATAGGCTAAAATACCTCACCATTTTTCTTGTGTGACTCTTCACTTTATTCTGAAAGATATTCCAAAAATGTTTTGAGCCATAATAGCATTGTTGAAATAAGTGTATAATCGTTCCCAAAAATCTAAAACTCAAAAAAGACTCACAAACTCATTTGAATGCTGGGTGCAGGCAGATAGAACAAAAGACTAACAATGATCTTTTATATTGGTAGTAAAGAGTGCTGGGAACCAGGGCAAACTGAGAGCAAAAAGGTAGTCAATCAGTCCATTGCCTCAAGAGAATGTGACTTCAAGCTAGTCATACCTGCTGATTTTTTACAAATAAATATAAAAGCCTATGTAACTTGCTTTCTTCCCACAAAAAAATTTCAAAAATTATTTTAAAAAAATCTCCTAACTAGGATATTGGAGAACATCCCCATTTGTTACTTCTATAATTGTATCCAAATTTCATGTTGTCTTAAAGTTTTAAAACTTGTAATTTTTGTCATATTGATATCTTGTTGTATCCTAATTTGCATACTGATATCTTGTTGTATCCTAATTTTCTTTTATTTATACGTTCTTAGCCTGAAATAAACTGTATAGTTTAACATAAAAAAAAAAGTCTGATGTTTGTACATGTATCCTGACTTAAACATTCTGCAACTTGTCCAAGAAAGTCAAAACGTAGTATGAGTCAACTCTGTGGGAGACAGACAAAACATCTGGAGATCCTGCTTCACCCATTAACCATCCATTTTCAACCTGTGCCTTAAAGGATAACACTCATGTGATAGAACCTACCTATAAGTATGCACATGAAGTCAGGAGACTTATTTAACCTGGGTCAGTCATTAACAACTCTGTGGCTCTGAGCACGATGCCTCTCCTTCCGGAGCAGAGAGATTACAATTGTAACCTCAGAAGACTCTGTGAGAACCAACAGGTAACAGATAAGAAAGCTCTTAAAAATCATCGCAAGATATCAAACAATTTAGTTACTATCATTTAGATTTTTCATGGCTTTACATTTTAATATTATAAAAACATTTCATTACATTTGGACTTATCTTGAATTTTTATATACAGAATTAATAATATTGGTGAATCTCAGGAAAATATAATAATAGCAGTATTGACTTTCTTTAGGTGGTTCTTCAAAGATACCTCACCTTTTGGAGCGGAGAGATTACAATTTTAATAACCTCTTTATAATTTGAATAACCTTTTTACAGTAATGATACTTTTTGGGATAAAAAATGATAACTTGAAACCTATGAAATTCACTCCATTTCTATACTGCTCTTTCTTTTTCTCTTTCCTTGCAAACACAAAGGCAAAGGTAGCATCTCCTTCATTTTCTGTTTAGAACTTAAAACCTCTCACATAGGCTAGAACGCAGACTGGGGTTTGGTGTTAAATTAACGCGGTTAGGTCAAAGCACATCAGGTTTCTTGGTTGTGCTTCGTGTGCGTGGAGGACACCTACTGGCATAAACTGAGAATTTGTCTTTTCTTTTTATGTAAATTAAATAACAAAGAATTTTTATATAAATTAAATGACATAAAAATAATGTTTATGTAAATTAATTTAAATTAAAGGTCCACTTTTTTTAAGTATCATCTCCTGAAAAAGAATAAAAATAACACATCCTATAGAATTTAATACTATCAAAAGGGTAATTTCCAGAGGTATAAGACAAGGATTTTATGGAAATATGAGAAACATTCCCAATATAGTAAGTGAAAAGGTTTTATATATCTATATATATAATATATAGTGTATATAGTATATATGAGTTTAATATTTACATTTTTACATAAAAATTTATAATGAAAACAATAGAAACTATACATTAAAAAAAAGTGAACTGGACTTCTTTTTTTTTTTTTTTTTTTTTTTGAGACTAGGTCTCGCTATTTTTGCCCGTGGAACCGCAGGCTCTCGTTGCCTGGGGTACCACGGACTCAAGCAATCCCCAGCCTCAGCTTCCCAGGTAGCTGGGATTACAGGTGCGCGCCACCACGCCCAGCTATTTTTTTTTTTTTTTTTTGGAACTAGGTCTCGCTACGGGCCCCATGCGGGACTCGAACCGCGACCCCTAGCCCCGGCCGCTTCATAGGCTGAAGCTTACAAGCACTAGCCCGGCTGAACTGAACTATTAACTTCCTAAATGAATTGCCAGTGTGACAACTGATTGTTTTGCCTTTGTCTTTCTTCACTTTTGAAATATTCTACTATCACAATAAGCAAATACTCTGTATGTGTGTTTCTTTCCCAAAAGTTCATGAAATTACAGTGTGCCTGATGAAGGAGAACATCTAAACCATATGAACATTAAAATTTAGTTAATGACACCTAAGATTTATTTTCCTTTAAAAAAAAATCTATTGTCACTTAATTGTTTTTCCAGATAAACCTAAAATAGCTGTCAGCTTTTCATAAGTTCTACCTGTCCAACTTTTCCACTCCCTAAACTCGATTAGGATTTTGATCTAAATACTATATTTAATGTCCACATCTCTATGTTACTACTTCTGAATCCCAGGAGGATTCTATAGCCTAATAATTCATATCTTCCCTAAAGCACTTTATTTTAAACATCAAATGGAAATTTAACAGCTGTAACTTTCATAGAACAGGTATTGTCCTTCCAATGTTGGAAAAATGGAAACCTGATTTTCAGGGAAGCTAAACATTCTCCAAAGTGAAAATGAAAAGGCCTGTAAGTGGCAAGACTCTGTGTTATATATAAAAAAAAGTATCTCCTAACTAATGACAAGAAAGCTCTTAATGATAAGAAAGGTCTTAAAAATCATTGCAAGATATCAAAAATTTAAATTTTTCATGGCTTTACATTGTAATATTATAAAAACATTTCATTACATTTGGACTTATCTTGAATTTTTATATACAGAATTAATATTGGTGAATCTCAGGAAAATATAATAATAACAGTATTGACTTTCTTTAGGTAGTTCTTCTAAGATGCCTCACCTTTTGGAGCGGAGAGATTACAATTTTAATAACCTCTTTATAATTTTAATAGCCTTTTTATAGTAATGATACTTTTTGGGATAGAAAATGATAACATGAAACCTATGAAATTCACTCCATTTCTATACTGCTCTTTTTTTCCCTTGCAAACACAAAGGCAAAGGTAGTATCTCCTTCATTTTCTGTTTAGAACTTAAATGCTCTCACATAGGCTAGAACAATTAAATTGCAATTGTAATATTTTCTAACTAAAATGCCAACTGGATTTTTCATGCTTAGAAATCTGCTCAAAAGATCAAAATTTTTTTTAGAAGAAAGTTGAGGATAACCAAGATAGTTAGTGCACTGGAATATAAGGTGACAAGGTGGTTGAACCCTAAAAATCAATGTAACAAATAGCTAAGCTGAACACAAAACCTAGAAGCAAATTCACATAACACAGGAATTTAGTAAAATAGTAGATACACAAAATTTCAAGCTCGTGAAAGAAATACATATTTTTCTGTAAATGAGGAACAATTAGTCAGATATGGGGAGGGGGAATTAAATGAGAGCCCTACTTTATATGATATGGCAAAATTAATTCTTGGTTCAAAATTAAATATAAAAAAAGGAAACATAAAAGAATTTGAAGAAATATTAGATTAGAAAATTATACCCTAACTGTTTGGAAGGATAATAAGCCCCTTCATTATTATTTCTCAGGCATTTTTCCTCATTGTATTATTAGAAAAAAATGATAAAGACATTTTTGGAAAAATTTCAAGTCAGTGGAAAACATGTATTTTTCAGTAAATAAAGAGGAACTATTAATTAACTATTTGGGGGAAAAACTCTGATCTTGGAGTAAAAAAAAGTATTTTTAAACCTAAAAACAAAGTAAAACTGAAACATAAAGGAAAAACTTTTATAAATTTAACTCAAAAAATTCCCAAACTTTCACATGTAAAAAATTTTAAATGGCAAGTGAAAAGGTGAAGGCAGAAAAATATTTGCAACTTAACGACAGCTAAAAACCAATGAGATCAATACATAAACTTCTTAAGTCATTAATAATAAGATGAACTCTAACAAGTAGATTTAAGGCCTAAGTATAAAATTAGCAAAAGAAGAAAGGCAAAAATCCAAAATCTATCTTAAGAACAAAGTTCAAGCTCACTGAACAAGAAATCAATAACATACTGCTTGTGCTACCAAGTTGACAAAAATATTCAAATTATACTTAAAAGATATAAATGATATCAAATTAATGATTAGAGTGGTTTGGAAATAAGTAAGAGCTGGTTGACATGGACACTGCTAGGCCTCCCGCAGGCCAATCCAATAATAAATGTCAAATTTCTGAAGACATGGTCTCCTGGTCATGCAACATTTCCCACAAAATCTGCCTCTATCACCTTCTCGGGTATTTCCCAGCAGGTTGGGGTACCCATTTGCGCTACAGTGAACCCCAACCTCATAAACAGATATCCATCTACAGCATATGTTATGCCTTACAAACTCCAAACATCCAGATGTCATTTCATCATCTTCATAGGTCCGTTGGAAATTTTCAAAGGATTGAATAAATTTTATCCTTTTAATTGCTTTGTTTGAAACAGAAAACACCCAAATTTAAGTGCCAGAGTGCATGCCTATTCCAGTTTTGATTATTTACCCTGAAATTAGCCTTCAACATATAGTTATGGACTGACAGAGAATAAAATCAAAACAAATAGAAAATATGATAGGAACTATTCTGTTCATCCTTCCCAGAATCAGGGCAGATAATCTTAAAATATAGTGAATTTAACTTGGAGATACTTAAGAATCAAGAGAAAACTATACAATGTTACAATCATTGTTACTTCAATAAAATTTGTAATTGGTCATAACTACCATATGGTTTAAATATTACAGGCATTGTTTGTAGAAAACAGGAATTTAGTGATTTACATAGTAGAAACGGTTAGTTATATAAAAAGAGCAATTGCATATATGCTGTGTTTTTCATAGTTTGGTAGCTTTCAGTTGCTATTATTATTTATTAGAAACTAAAAACTTGATGCCACATATCCCTGTGCCTGCATTTTGCATTATTTCATCAAACAATTGATATTTTTCTTTTTTTAATGTATTGATTATATATATTTTTTCTTACATCATTGTATAGCCCTTAGTTCTTACACTACATCACTAGCGATCCACCTCCATTACCCCTTGTGCTCACTCCTTCCCTAATCCTGCCCTCCCTCCCTTGCTGTACACGTCAGTTCTGTTTTCTAGTTTTAACTTTTTTTCTTGTCCTTTTCTTTGGTTTCACATATAAGTGAGACCGCCTGGTATTTATCTTTTTCTTTCTAATTTCTGCTTGCATAATTCCTTCAGTTCCATCCATGTTGTCACAAATGACCTGAGTTTGTCATTTTTGGTCCTTGAATAGTATTCCATTGTGTAAATATACCACAACTTTTTGACCCATTCATCTGTTTGGGGGTGTTTGAGTTGTTTCCACATCCTGGCTAGTCAATAAACATAGGCATGCAGGTTTCCTTTTAAATTAGTGTTTTTGTATGCTTTGTATAGATTCACAGAAGTGGAATCACTGGATCCAATGGAAGGTCTAGTTTTTATCAATTTGAGGTCCTCTACACAGCTTTCCATAGTAATGAGACAAATTTGCATTCCCACCAGCAGTGTAAAACTATTCCTTTTTCTCTGCATCCTCATCAGAACTTGTTGGTGCTCATTTATATATATCATTCTTACTGGCATGAGGTTGTATCTCATTGTGGTTTTGATTTGCATTCCCCTAATTATAAGTAATAGTGAGCATTTTTTTCATGGAACTGATGGTTATATGTGTTTTCTCTTTGGAAAAGTGTCTTCTTAGCTCTTCTGCCCATTTTTTGACTGGATTCATACATATGATTATTTTTACAGTGGTCAAGTGACTTCCATTGCTAAGAAAACATACAAATGATAGTCTTTAAAGAACTTATTTTTCTGTTAACAAATGTGTTTTGAAAAATGCTAATTTACATATTCCTGCAGTGCAACACTGTAGCTCAAGCCTGAACCCAGGCCAATGAAGATAAACAAGAACCTAAATTATAGCAATATCAAAGATCACAGATAATTAGAAAAATCTATTAAAACTGACATAAATCTAACTTTGCTTAACAGGAATAATGGCTTCTGAAAATAAAAGAATTTCAGGTACAGCTAGTTCAAGGAGTCTTTCTTTTAAAAAAAATAATTTATTTATATATAAATTTCACATCTCTGTGATCTCTGGGGTTCACCCCCCTCCCTGATTGTTCCCACCCTGTCCCACGCCCCTCTCCCCAGGTTGTGTACTTCAATTTGGTTGTTGACTTTCTTTGACTTTTCTTCACGGATTTTTGTTTATCTTTCCCATGTCCCATATAGTAGTGAAACCATTTGGTTTCTGGTTTTTTCTTTTTGACTTGTTTCTGCTAATATGAATTCTTCTAAGTCCATCCATGTTATCATAAAATCATCCAATTTGTCATTTTTAATTGATGAGTAATATTCCATTGTGTCTATATACCACATCTTTTTCATCCAGTCACCTGTTTTTGTACATTTCGGTTGCCTCCAGGTCCTTGTAATTATAAATAGTGCTGCAATAAACATCCAAGTACAGGTGTCCCTTTGTACCCACATTGAAGTCTCCTTTGGGTAAATTGCTGGGTCAAATGGTAGTTCCATTTTCATTAATTTGAGGGCCCTCCATACAGCTTTCCATAGAGGTGGGACCAGTTTACATTCCCACAAGCAGTGAAAGAGGAGTCTTTCTTTATTTGTACGTTCTTCTTGCTGCTTTCTGTGTTGTCTTCAGAATGAAGCACATTATTTCAAAGAGCTCTGAGATCCAAGCCTACATCCTCCCAACTTCTGTGATGATTTGCACAATGTACAACCCCAGCAGAAGTATTGCTCTAATGAACTACCCTAATATAGCATAGGCCCATTTTTAAAATAAGCTCTATAGCAAAGGAACTGAAGAGATCTGATTGGCTGACCCTGACCATTTGCAGATCCCTGGAGTTCAGAGGTGAGGAAAGCCCTATGCCAACCATGGAAGCTAATTATTGGGGGAAAGTGATCTCAAAAGGGTTCTCAAGATACTGCTACTAGAAAAGAAGAGAGAGTATGTTGTATAAACAAAATCAGAAGTCTGCAAAACTGGGGAAATGCTTCCTTCATCTTGGCACAGAGAATAACATAGATGTTCAAGACTCAGTGTGAAGATGCTTTGTGGTAGAATGTATAACTGATCTTTCAAACAAAATAATTGTCAGTGAGTGACGGAAATTTTTCTTAATTATTTGGCCATTCAAAATAGAGAGAGAAAATGGGCGTTTGGAACTAGCACTCATTGATTGACCTTTTAAGACCTTGAATATTAGTCTCCTCATTGCAGCTCTAAATGAAACAAAGGGGTGGGAAGGACATTTTCCACCCTGTCTGGTGCTTTTGGAGGCTGATCTTACAGCCCACACTGACTGCTCCAACCTCTAGCTTCTATTTGCTTTCAGCTGAGAAAGTTACAGAAGGAGATCTTAGGGCAGGAGGAGAATGGAGTATTTATTCCCTACACTATCTCCCTTCAAAACTATAGCTACTCGTCAGGAAGTCCTTGCTCACAATTATGGCTGCTCCAACAGTTTCTGGGTTCTGGTAAATCCTCTGTTTTTGACCTTCAGATCTAGAGGTGATAATGGCTTCCTGCTTTGGCTTGCTCTAGGATACTTCTCGAACTCTTACTTAGGTTTCCTTTAGCCGTGCTCACACCTTTGCAAATAGTTTCTTTATTAAACTTTCCTGAGTCATTCCTGCTTCAGTTTACTGCTTATTTCCTTGAGAGGGGTCAGGGGTATAGAATGGGGATGGAGCTGCCCTCACTGATACTAAGGACCTATTTTGTAAGGAGATAAATAGTAAGTGCCTGACTGTATATTGTTATTTCAGGGGTGAGGTAAGGAAAGACCTTAATCTTAAACCACCCTCAGGTCTACTCAC
The DNA here is from genome assembly GCA_004024945.1 of Uropsilus gracilis. Lineage (NCBI taxonomy): Eukaryota > Metazoa > Chordata > Mammalia > Eulipotyphla > Talpidae > Uropsilus > Uropsilus gracilis. The sequence continues at coordinate 98,136 of PVHY01000296.1, read as the reverse complement.
TGATGGGTTGATTTCCTTTAATGGGAGATAAAGCCTTACACAATTACCCATTTATGGAGAGACATAGTGTGCATCTTTCCCTGACTTAATCTTCTTCCACTAATGACTGATATCAGGTTCCTGAGAGGTAGTGACAGGGTTTGGGGAAAGTTGTTCCAAAATGTGCCACCTTAGCATATTGACTACTTTGAACTAAACTACTTGAGAACTAGTCCGTACAAAAACAAAGAACAATAACAAAAAACAAAAAAAAAAAAAAAAAAAAAACACTGTAACATTCTGTCCTTGAAAACAAGAAATGACTTCTCCCTATGACAAAGTACCCTCCCCATAACAAAAGGGTAGAAGACATACTCCTTACCAGATATAGAAGGGAAGAAGACATTGTTATTTCTTTACTGACAATCCCAAATTCTTCTTTTCTTTCAATTCTTTTTTTTTTTTTTTCTAAAAGGGATATCTAAAAGCAAAATGCCCTGCTTATTTCTACAGGTCTAATATTCACAGGTCTCTTTGAACACCAAATCAAGTTGGTCTTTACTCCTGTCTTTGTCATGTATCAATTTGACTTTTAGACCAGTCAGAAGAGCAAGTGGAGCAAAGAGGGGAACTTTCCCCTTTCCAACAATAACACTGATGGTAGAGAGAGATAGAAGGTGGGCACAATTCTAAAGAGGATAAAGAAGATAGTGACCAAAGGGGGAGGGGGGAACAAGATGGAAAGATTGTATGTAATATGAGGTCAGTCTCCTGAAAAGGATTAGATGGACTTTTTTCTTTTTTTTTCTAATTTTTTTAAATTGATTACACATATATATAGATTATTGTCTACCCCAAAGTTCTCCTGTCACCTGAGAACCATCATCTTAATCTCTTGTGCCCATCCCACCCGATTTTACCCTCTCCCTCTCGTTCTGTGTTTCAGTTATGCTGACAATTTTAGTTTTAAGTTTTACTTGTCCTTTTTGTTTGTTTTCCCTATCTCCCAAATATAGGTAGGATAATCCAGTATTTTACTTTATCTTTTTCTGACTTATATCTGGTAACGTGATTCCTTCTGGTAACATGTTATCACAATTGCATAAAATTTATCTTTTTTGATTGTGGAATAGTATTCCATTGTGTACATATATCACAACTTTCTGATTGATATGTTTTGGGACATTTGGCTTGTTTCCATATTCTGGCTATTGTAAATAATGCTGCAATAAACATCTGGGGACAGATGTCCTTTTGATTTAGTGTTTTTGTATCCTTTGGGTTCTCACAAGTGGAATTGCTGGATTGAATGGTAGCTCCATTTTCACTAGTTTGAGGGTCCTCCACATAGCTTTCCAATAGTTTAGGTGGGTTTTTTTCAATGTGTCTACAGTAGCCTCTTGTGACCTGGGTGTAAGAGCTAAGACCTGTGAGCCTATGAAAGTCTATTGCAATTATATAAGAATATAGATTATTGGGGTTAAAAGCTATGAGGACCCTGAAAGCCAAAAGAAACTTCTGTTCTTGCCTAAGTCACCTGCTCCTAATCAAAGAAGAACATACCTAGAAGAAAATAGCATGAAAGGTCTCATTCAGTTCTAGGTTTATCTGTAAACATATTCTACCTAAAAATCTCATTTTAGCTCTCAAATTGAGGATGAGGTTACTCACTACTATGTCTGTCCTGTATCCCCCTTTCTGCCCTTGCTATCCCAAATCTTAAAATGCAGTATATTCCTGGTCCATTCTGCTACCCTTTCAACTTTACAATCATGTAAATCCATCATATGTATATTATTGATTGTTTTCCCTTTGATAACCCATCTAAGGCTGTTTTGATCATTTGCCCAGTCTAAGAATAATCCAGAGGTTATGATATGATTCCTTTTGCCCCTTATACACCAAAGACAGATTTTTTTCAACTCACAGTACTGAAAGCTAGCTCTAACACTAAGCATCTCTAGCCTATCAGCCTAGAATAAAAGAGTTTGCTAATAGTTCCAAAATAAATTGTATCTCCCACAAAATTCATATGTTGAAATTATATCTCCCAATCTTTCAGAATGAAGTTCATTTGGGTACAGACCTTTAAAGAGTAATTAAGGTAAAATGAAGTCATGTGAGTGAACCTTAGTGACTGATGTCATTACAAGAAGAGAAAATTAAGACAGACATGTACAGAGGAAAGATCTCATGAAGACATTGGGAGGTATCAGGCCCCTCGGAGCTTGAAAGGGGTCCTTACTGAATTGTTCTGGATTTCTGAGGTAACCTAAAGGAAAGTGTCACAATGTTCGGAGCTGACATCCTGCAAATAAAGGAGGATGTCCTCAAATTCCTGGCAGCAGGAACACACTTAGGTGGCACCCATTTTAACTTCCAAGTGGAATGGAACATTAAAAAAAAAAAAAAAAAAAAAGACCAGTTAAATGCTATTCTCCTCGTAAACCTAGAGAGAACTAGAAGTTTCAGCTAGTACTATTGTGGCCACTGAGAAAGGAAGATGTCGCCATAGTTTGCAGGAAATCTGTCCATCGGGCTGAGCGGAAGCTGCTCCTGCCTCTGGAGCCACTAGTGTTGGTGGTTACTTCCTTGCCGGAACTTATTTCAGGGCTGACCACCTTTAGCTGTCAACCACCCTATCTTGAAGCACAAGTTCTGCCCGGTTCTGTGGACCCAGACGTTCTGCGCATGCGTGGCGCCATCTGCTGCCCACTTCCAAGAGGACATGCGGGATCTTCTACAGAGACCCTGAGGAGACTGAAGAGAAACCCGCCCTGCTGAAAAAGCTGTGACCAGCGATGCATTGCGCTGTGAATAAAGTGCTCCAGCTCTGAGTTTGCGCCTAGACCACCTAAGGGTGAGAGGCTATGAAGGCCCACAAGTGCGTCCACTTTTTCCCACTGAGGACAAAGCAACGTTTGGCTACCACCAAAGACAAGGCTGCAGCCCGCTGCTGCAGCCACTGACTGACCGGGAGCAGGCACTGAGTAGTCTTGAGCTGTTTTCCCACAGATTCCACAGGAGAAAATGGAATTATGGTTGATGGAAGATGTTTCTGAAAACATCATTTTATTAATTTTATTAATTAAAATTAAAACCAACGACGACCGAGAGTAGATCTTCTCCTCGGGGCCTTCAGAAGAAATCAACACTGCCAGGATATTGATCTTGGATCTCCTTCCTCCAGAATTATAAGCCATTTCTGTTGCTGAAACCAACCCATCTGTGTCAGCCCTAGGCCTAGTGTTCCTAAAGGAAAGACTTCTCTTGTGGAAAAAAATAAAGTTCCCTCTACCCACCTAAGAAAACCAAATCCGTCTGTTGTTTCTGCATCAGGAAGATGCAACTTACCAACCTAAGAAAAGGTAGCCATTTTTTCAACCTCTTCATTCATCAGCTTTTGCCCTCAGCTCTGTGGTACTGGGCACTCAATGTGCCAGTGCATTGATTTGTTAGCCACTTTGGGGGGCAACTAACCTACAATTGGACTATTGCCCATGAGACAAAGCTCATGCTGTGCAAGGATTTGGTATTTTGGGAATTTAATGTCTGATTTCCTCTTACACAATGATCACTGGACAGTAAAGAAGAATGGTAATTTAACCAGCATGAAGAATAAGAAGTGAAACAGCATAAGGTAAGATCCTGGCCTCTTCCCAACACCTAAGTGTTGTCTCCCCAACAAAGGGTAGCTAGAGAGCCTTCTGTGAGCTTGCTGTGTGTCTGATCCCACACCCTACCCAAACCCTCCCGCTGTACTGTCAGTGTTTGCTTGCTAAGGACAAGGCAAATTGAGTTCTATTATTGGTTGTTGCCCTGTGTAAGCAAGAAAGTCTAGATAGTGGTGGGGACCAAAGCAAAGAAAGAGCCCTGAGCTGCTTTTCCCCCTCTCCAGAAATGTGTACTGCTGGGATACCCCCTTCTTCTGCTGCCATCATTAAATAGTGATGGAATTTGCTTTTAAATTTTGGACTTGGGGAACTGTTGCCTTAGAAATAAATATAAAAGTATTGAATAGATTTGGGATTGATTAAAAAAATTAACTCAAAGAAAATCAAAAGCAAATTGCTGGTTTCAGAGAACTCAGCCTCAAAAGCAGAATGTCTCGTGTGACAGCGACCTCGTTAACAGAATCATTTGTCTTACACGCCTCATTGTTTCAAGTTCCAGAGCCACTCATTTCTATTTAAGTTGCTGAGCTCTGTGTTCCTAACAATAGTTTATACAAGTGAGTTTTCCTTTCAACTGTATAAAATGAGAAGTTTTGCCACATTCTTAAATGTGATATTTATTATACCAGTGCCCAAGAATTTTTCCAGTGCAATGCAATTAGATTTCAAAGCAGAAAAACTGGATTTCCTTCCCTCTTGCTGACCACAGACTTGGGGCCATGGAGCTTCCCTGAGAGGGACTGGTCACTTGGTACAGAGATTTAGAGCCAGGTTCCTGGCGCCAGACCCTCGAAGTTTGAACCCACTTCCCTTTTATTTGTTGTAGGTTTGTATGCTAGTGACCAAGATTCTGAGTTCAGCTTTCTTCTCCAACAAATGATGAAAAATAATTAACAGTACCTGCCCCCTTCATTTCCAGGAGCAACTGGTGTGTTTTGGTTGCCTGATAAGTATCAGTTGCACCCTGGTCCTAAGGGACAGAGAAAAAACACGGAGCCTCTCACCCCTTATCCACCAGTCTCAGCTCTACTTCCTCTGTCAGATAGCAATGACACCCTGCAGGAAGGGGCACACCATCAGAGTGGTTAGCTGGTCAACACCTCAAGTTGTCTTTGGGGGGCCCTGACTCCAGCCTGTGGTGGGTGAGGTTTGTGGTGCATGCTTGTTTGATGGGTTTTGTTTTGCAAATGCGGAGGTTGTCTAATTGCCTTTTCAAGACTCACTTCAAACTGTCTCTTTCTCAACCTGTTACATTTAGTAAAAACTTAGTTATTCCTTATTATATGTGCACCAAAGGCTGAATATAGTAAGATGACAACTAATGTAAAATGTGAGAAAAGAGAAAAGGTGTGGTAGATGTTAAGCGCACAACTTGACATTGTTTGCAGGTTTGGGATGGTAAGTTTTCTCATAATGGGAAAAAGTTCCTTGAATCTTTCCTTTCTATCAAACTCCATCCATAAGTAATCGGGGATGGGAGAGAAATAATGAATTTTCAAAATTGATTGTCTAGTTTACAATATATGTTTCAGGCATTCAGTTCACACTACGATATGTATATATACCACACATCACCCACCACCATTCACTGTGGTCAAAGTGGTCACCTTTACCCATTTCTCAAACCCCCTTCCTCTTTGCTAACCACTATATATTCTCAGAGTCTAAAGTTGTTTCTGTCTGTGTTTTATTAGTTCTCTTGTTTGTTTATATCCCATAGATGAGTGAAACCAGCTGGTATTTGTCTTTTACTTTGACTTGTTTTACTTAACATTATCACCTCAGGTTCCCCAGGTTATCTCAATAGACAAGATTTCATCTTTTTTTTTTTCTTTTTTAATAGCTGAGTAGCCTATCACAACTTCTTTTTCTAAGGTTGCTTCCATGTCTTGGCTATTGTGAATAGTGCTGCATGAACACAGGGGACATATATCTTGTCCCTATATTTTTATTTAAAATGTAAGTAAGAGATGTCATAGAAGCAGCCTGTTGATGATGGCTTGCAGTGCAAGGCATCAAGCTCTTGGTAAGTTCTTTATTGGTTCTAGCAGTTACACAGGCACACCAGGAATCTTTACCCCCCCCCAAGAATCTTTACCCCTCTTTCTCTGTGCTCTCACCCCCAGAGTGACACTGGCCTTTTATCCTCTTCTCCTAGGCCCAGGTGAGCCCTCTCACACATTTTCACACCCATTGAGCAGGCACATAATGTCACGGGGAGGACGCAATACCACAGGTGCTAGTCATAGAGGTTAATGGAGGAAAATATCTAACCAACTCATTTACCCCGCAGAGATTTTATATGAGTAAATGAAAAGTCAATATCAGTTGCCATAAGTAAAAGTGATAACAAAGTATATAAAATAGAAACAAAGAGGGTCTTCTAGCCAGAAAGAGAGAGTTTGAGATTAGCAAGTTGAGGAGTTGCTAAAGGTATAAGGATACTAAATGAGGCTTGTTGCTTGGTGCAGTCACAAGGAATGAGATAGAATTGAAATAGGGGGGGAAATATTCTCACTTTGTGAGTCAGTGTTATTTTTTTTTGAGTCAGTGTTATTTAATGCTATGCCCAAGTATCACCCAAAGTTATTTTTTGTTTTATCTCTGTAGGATAAGTGAGTTGGTCAAACTTTTTCCTCCATTAGCCAGTAGAACTGGTGCCTGGGGTATCTTCCCCATGACTGTGCAGTTCAGTGGATGTGTGTGTGGATGTGTGTGTGTGTGTAAGTGTGCACAGCTGGGTCTAGGATGGAGATACTAAAGGAGCACAGAGTGAACACAGGAGCATGAGCACAGGATAAGAGACTATGAGAGAACACCAGAGAGAGAACCCAGAGAAAGAGAGTGAAGATTGAGTCCTGGGCATCTTTGGGGCTCACCTGCCTCTCAGTAACCCCCAACTCTGCCCCACCAGCCCTGAACCTAGTTTTCCTTACCTGATGTGTCTGTGTAACTGCTAGCAGCAATAAGAAACCTGTGCAGATTGGTGAGCCTGAACCTGATGTTTACAATCGGCAACAGGGATTGGTTACAGACAACCTCTCAAAACTGGTGTATCTGTCTCACACTAGAAAGCAGTGGATATGTGAGCATTTTATTGTCTCCAGATCCTTACTTTTTACAAATGGATAGTTTTTCTTTAAACCAGTCACCAGTGTTATCAAATTTTAAATAACCTAAGCTCCCCCCCCCCAACGGGCTAATCCCCTTGGGGATTCTAAAACATATAGAGAAAAGTCCAGGAAGGAGCTGGAAAAAGTACTGCCCTCAAGCTGCTTCCAAGACTCTAGATGATGTTCCAGCACTACAGCAGCTCCTGCACTGTCCAGTAGTAGCCCCCAGACCTGTGTGGCCACCCAGCACTTGAAATGGCTGATCCATACTGAGATGAGCTGTCTGTATGACACACACTGGATTCTGATATCACATATAAAATACTAAGTGATTTAGAGGATCATGTTCATAACAGACACATGGGATTTCATTATCTATGTTCTTTCAAGACCCTTTCATATGTTACCTTTTAATACTAATAATACTTTTCTAAACCCGTAGCCAGTATTGAACCACTTAATCCTTACAAAATCTGTAAGTGAATGATCCTTTTATTATTTCTGCTTTGCAACTGAGGAATCTGAGTGGCAAACAGGTTATAAATTATACAAGGCCCCTCTACTTAGTGAATGGCAGGTCCAAAATCTGAACACAGGGAAAGAATTCCAGAGTCCAATTTAAACCACGACACTTTTTTAAAGGCACATCATCAGTTCATTTAAATCCTGCAAGTCAGCTTTACCAGCTATAAATTCTGTTTTAACTTCTCCCTCCTTTTCTATATGACATAGAGTGGAAGAATTGAAATTTATGCGATCTTCTCTATGCTGTGCTAAGAATTTAATGCACATTTAATGTTCACAGCAGTTCCATTTTGCAGATACAAAAACTGTCAAAATGGCAGTCACATAATAGACTCAGTTTCCATTTTCTTCAGTTAATTTAACTCTGTAAGTGCTGCAGCATTTTAATTTTTAATAATTTTGAGAAGTCAGTGCTATAGGGTAGATATTCTATACATTGACAGGTTTTATGATCCTTGATAATGGCCCTGATATGTCTTTTTATCCCCCAAGTGGTAAAAGTGTTACTTTGTACAAAGTGTGAAGTTAGTTAGGTCTCAAATATAAGAACCTGGGTGTCTGTGTGAGAAATGTCAGTTAACACAGTTATCTAAGAGTCTCTGATGGAGAAACCAAAACATTTGACTTACTTGTAATTACCTAGGATGATTCCTTTTACAAACAGTACAAATACTAGTTATGTGCAGCATGGAAGCTGATATCAAGACAGAATTGCCTGTAGTCAGTACAGAATCTACCGTACTCATCAGTACCTGCTCCGGTGACAAAATGACAGGATCTTCTTTAATGAAAGAGTTAAAGTGTCAGCTGCTTCCTACAGCTACATGGCTTAAGTGGAGACAGGTGGGAGAATGACCCAAATAGTTGAGTGACTCCCGAAACAGATGCAGTTATTTTTATGTGTTCAACTGGGCTGCCTTTAAAAAATGAAACAAGGTTTTAAAGCCTCTCTGTAATTAAACATACTTGGATAATTTGGGTGCATTCACTAGGTATTAACAAGAAAAAATTTTACTGGTATTTCTAAGGGTGTCCTGCTTTAAAGTACCAAGATTCTTTCACATCTCCAAGCCTTCTGCAATTTCCAAGTATTGCCGCTAGAGGATGCTGCAAAATCACACTTAGCCCACAGCTCAACCAATACTTTGATTCCTTTTGTTGAAGAAAAACAAAAACCCTGTAAACTATTCCATAGACTTTCTTGCAATACAGTATAAAGGGGGAAAAATTGGACAGTGTAGTCTCATAGAGCAAGCACTTCATCGGCATGCATTCATCTCAGGAGTCACTGAAATATGCATTGGGCTCCACTTGTGCCTGTCTCTACTTTAGCAGTCTAGCCCCAGAAGCAGTGTCCAGCTCGAGCCTTTTATTACAGGACATCGGCCACTGATGTGCCACCATAATTGCCAACAGAAGCAAGCAAATCTCAGTAAGAGATAGACACATTGATATAATGCCTTCCCTCAAATTGTTCTCTTGAAATACGTTTGTATTTGCAATAAGGAGAGAATTGCCTAAAAATCTTTGCATTTATTATTTGTGTTTTCTTTGTGAGGTGTTCGTAGAGGTGTTCGTAGAACTTCCACACAGAAACCCAAAAAGGAAACTGAGATGTCCTTCATGGACTGATATCCAGTAAGAGCAAGAAAGCCAGCTGAAGTGCATGGGCATCCAAGGCTCTTGTTGACCCCATTGCCATGTCCCCTAACTGCAAATGCACTTCACAGAACTCCTTGGAAGTTTCCCTTCCCCCACACTGATATAATTCCCAAAGAGCAGGAATGAGTCACTTGAAACAAAATACATATTCCCATAGACAGGGAGGAAGCAAAATGAGACTGGAATGGCTGTTGAGAACAGAGCCTGACTCCAGAGCTATTGGGATATATTGTGAACCATCTGACAGGAACAGTAGTCTGGACACTGACATGCTCCAGTTCACTGCAAACAAACATTCTGGAAGGTTGTTGGCAGGTGTGTGTTTGGAATTGGAAGATTATAAAGAATAGTTCAAGTTCACAGGCATATTGAGTTCATATACTGTGACCGGAAGGAAATAGTCTGCTCTGGGTGTTCACAACCTCCAGCAACCATAGGTTAATTTTACTCTCAAACCAACAGTTTAGAGTAGGTGTGATTAGCCCCATTTTACGTATGAAGATTGGGATCAGACAGCTCCTCATAACTCCCTCAGTGTCATACAGCCAGTAAATGGCTAAGACAACCGAATCACTTTACTTGCCTGCACCTCCAGCATGTACTTTCAGTGTACCAGGCACTCTTCCAAGTATGTCACATGAATCATTTCATTTACACCCACATTGCTGTACAGATAGGGGTTGTTATTTCCATTTTAATGATGAGGTAACTGAAGCAGAAAGAGGTTAACAAATGTGTCCGAGGTAGCACAGCTATGATAAATGATGGGGTGTGAATTCAGAACCAGATCATGAAGCTCTAGAACTGCTGCTCTCAACTGAAACAGCACCCCTCCGTCTATCCCCTCAGAAGCTGCTCAGTCCCGACTGAATTATAAACATGCAAACCAAAGGCCATGATTGCTAAAAGAAAAAGGAATAGGATTTGTTCTCCCCATACTTGCCATGAGATTAAATAATACTTGTTTGAGCCTATGCTTTGTCAGGTTTCATGTTTAGTGTCTGTCTGTCTGTCTATCCATCCACCCTCCATTCATCTATCTAATTTTGTTCTCAGAATCCTCCTAGGAAAAGTAATAATTATCCTCATGTTTGGGCAGGAAAACTCAGACCAGAAAGTTTACCTAACCTGCTCAGGACACACAATTAAATAATAGCAGAAGCAACTCTAAAAGATCGCATCTGCCTAACTTGAATAATATTTCATCATTCCCATGAAGTATTATTTGGAATCATGGAGTATTATTGAATGAGATAACCAGAATCCAAAAATGTACATACAATGCACATGAGTAAAGAATTATATTATTGTTCAAAAAAATATAGAAGTACACATTTTATGTTGTCAGTGTGGGTTATAGAGAAAGTGTGTACAAAGAATGTATAAAGTACATCGTACATTTATCCATCTATGAAAATTATGAATGCTTAATCCTATTTGCATAATATAATTGTGAAATGTATGCAAGAGTTACAATAAATTAGAACAATTTTAATTAATTGGTAGATGACTCAATAGCCATTTTAATAAACTAAGTAGACTTTATTGCTATCTATTCTGAATTATTAATCAAAAGTAATCATTTTATTTAAGATTAAAACTCTGGGAGTACTCAAGCTAAATTCTGTAATAATATTAAGATACATCTATCATCCTCTACTATTCAACATTATTCTAGATGTTCTGGTTATTGAAGTAAAATAAGAAATGGAGTTAAGAGGTATGTATATATGTTAGAAAAACACAAAATTCCAGGTGCAGATTATTATGTGATTTAAATATATATATATATATAAATTTACATCAATACAATAGTACAATGTATCTCTACATGAGAATGGGATCAACCCCAAATACTGGTTTTCAGTGGGCAAAAATTAGCGCTGGCATTTATGAATACTATAAATATCCATGTATAAGCTTTTGTGTGAATATATGTGTGCAGTTCTTTTAGGTTAATGCCAAAGAATGGATCACTGGATCATATGGCAAGAGTCAATTTCGTTTTGTAGAAACTGTCAACAAACTACCTTTCAAAGTAGCCGTACCATTTTCATGCCCACCAGGAATGACTGAGTGTTCCTGTAATTCCATATCCTCAGCAGCTCTGGTGTGGTCAGTATTATTGATTTTGACAATTCCAGTAGGAGTAGAGTTGTGTACAATGGTTGTTTTCATCTGCACTTCCTGATGACATAGGATGTGAACCTTCTTCTCAAATGCTTATTTGACTTCTGAATATATCTTCTTTGATGAGGTTTTGTTTAGGTGTTGACTTATCTTTAAACTAGGTCATTCATTTTCTTGCTGTTGAGTTTCACGTTTTGGTAGTATATTTTGTGTAACAATTCTTTATCGTGTGTCTCTTTTGCAAATGTTTTCTTCTCATTGGTGGTTTCCCTTCTCATTCTGTTGACATTGTCTTTCATGGAGCAAAAATTTTTAATTTTAATGAAGTCTAGGTTATCAGTTATATCTTTCATGGATTTTTGTCTTTGGTGTTGTATGTTAAAAATTATTTTGTACTCAGGAAAATCTAGGTTTTTCTACATTGTCTCCTAGAACTTTGATAGCTTTTAGTTTATGTCTAGGTCTGTAATCCATTTTGAGTTAATGAATGAGCTAAAGAAAGAGCTTAAGGTCTGTGTCTAGATTAATTTTGTTCCATATCATTGTCAAATACCATTTGTTGAGGAAATTATCTTTGCTCCTTTGTCAAGACTCGTTGACTATATTTCAATGGATCTATTTCCAGGCACTCTATTTTGTTCCATTCGCCTATAGCTATGTTCTTTCACCAGTACCACACTGCTTTATAGTACTACAGTTTGATAGTAATTGTAAGTCTGGAAGGCTTATAAAGTAGTATCTATCTTCCAGCTTTGTTCTTCTACAATATTGAGTTAGCTGCTCTAGTTCTTTTACCTCTTCATAAAAATGTAAGCATCAGATTGTTCATATCTGAAATGCCAAATAAGATTGCATTGAATCTACACACCATGTTAGGAAGAACTAATATCATACAACAGTGAGTCCACCTACACATGAATATGGAAATCTCTCCATTTATTTAGTTTTAGTTTTATTTTATTCATCAGTGTTTCACCTATAGATTTAAACCTAAGTATTGCAGCTTGGGGGTAACTTTGTAAATGATAATATGTCCCCATGCATTGTGAATGTCTCAAGGACTTCTTACTTTTTCTCATCTGAAATGGATAGAATGAATGGAGGAGGCTAGGGGTGGGAATCTCCACACATGGAGGCTAGAGTAGACTGGTGTTTGTGTATTTCTCTTCCCAAAGGTAAGTTATATTCTCATAAGTCCCCTACATATTAGGTTCTGGTAAGAAGTTTGTCCAGAGAACAGGAAAACAAAATGTTCAGCCATATTTTAAAAATCACTCCTCTCCCCAGCCCCTCTTCCAAAAGCACAGAAGGATTTTTTCCAAGTTTCACTGTGGGACTTCAAGGCAAAACTCACAAAACTGTGCTCCTCACCTATGATTGGGTTTCCTTGAAGTTTTGAACTTGTACTGTTGTCTACACTGTGCCTCCAGCAATGCATCAATTACATTTTAGTTTTTCATACCCCAGCATTAGTTCCCAAAGGGGTTTCTGTTAAAGGTTTGTCCTCTGGTTAGGTGTGATTCTCTATATCTGCCTATCCATCTCTGTAATTTCAGGTCAGCACACAGTCCTGATCTCAATTCTTCGACAGGTCTAAGAAGAGCTGTTGACTTTTTTTGTGTATGTTCAGCTTTTTACTTGTTAGGATGCAACCGCAACTTCTAAGCTTTTTACATACTACACCAGAAACTGAAAGTCTTGTTTCTCTGTATTTTAAAAGAAAATGCTTGTCAAACTAAAGGAGATGATTAGTAGAATTCCAGTCAATGAAACAAAATGAATGTTAGAACGTAAAGATAAATGTCAGTTTGGAAACCATTGTATTAGCCAGGATTCTCGAGAACCAGAAAGCAAAGAATGTACTTAGGGAGGCTAATAAGCCCCAAGAACTGTAGCCTGTAAGCTGGAGACCAAAGAGATCTGATGCTATAGCTCCCTCAGGTCTGAGTTCAAAGATTTAGAACCAAGAGAACCATTATTGTAATCCCAAAGGCCTGCAAGCTTGACACCCAGGAAGAACTGAACTCTGGAGACAGGAAAAAGTTTGTGTTCTAGTTCAAACACATTCAATCAGGAGGGACTCTCTTTTTTACAGGGAGAAACTCCACCATTTTGTTCTATTTAGGTCTTCAACTCATTATCTGAGGCCTGCTCACATAAGAGAGGGCAATCTGTTTCACTCTACTGATATAAAGTTTGTCATCCAAAAACACTCTCCCAGATAAACTCAGAAAATATCCAAATATTTCAGCACCTTGTGTCCCAAATTAAGTTGACAAAACCATATGGGGATAGGAAAGATTGTCCTTGCTAGAAATCTAACTTTACACTCTGTTCTAGGTTGTACCTTTTTTCATAGCTTTGCCTTTTTGTGACCCTGAATTTATAGATTGCTTTAATGCTCCAGGTGATCTTTTAAAAGCAGGTTCTAAGGTAGCAGTGGCAATAGGCTGATCTTCAAAAATGGGGAAGAGATCGATAACACTAGCTTGTTAATTAATGTAATTACATGTTTCTCTGTAGAAACATGAGTAAAATAAAGTGAAACATTAATATGTTTGTGGTGATAAGAAATGAACATATTCATGCACATACACCTAAATCTGTGTGTTCTTTACAGATAATCCAAATAATTACAATTCTTAGTAGTCAAGGAAATTTAAAAATTAAAATCAGATACTTACTATCCAAGAGAGGGAAAAAATACGTTTTTCACAAAATGAAAAAATATGACAGCACCAGACTTCTGTGCCAATGAAGAGGCCTTTAAAGTTCAAAATAAAGTTATTTTTGACTTACATATCCTTAAATGAGTGTAAGGGCAAAATAGAAACATGAGCATGAGTGGCGGGGAACCTAATTTTTGTGTTCTACACACACTTTCTTAAGAATTTTCCAGAGGATATGATAAGAAAACAATATCCTCAATTTCCTCAGAAGTAAAATGAAGGTCAAAAACTAGGCCGTTAGCTTTGAAATTGCTCACCACAGTGCCTAGTATTCTAACATATGTGCCAGAGAGGTGAAGGATGACAGAAGGAGTGGGACAGATCCCTGCCCCCTTGTTCCACCTTAGTGAGAATATCCTTACTGGAGCTGCCTATTACCATGGTACTGCCTATAGAGTATTTCATTTGAAGAGTCTCAGCAGCTTTGCAACATTTGGAAATTCCTACAATGGGTAATCTCAAAAGTCTCTAAGGCCCCAATACTCCTCAAGTCTATGAACATGGGAGGCTTTGATCTAACAATACCATGTGTTGAAATGCGTAGTAACTGAGTTCTTATCTGCAAACTGTGTTATGACATCCTTCATTAGAAATCAAAAGGCTTTCAAAGATGGATCATAATTTCTCTCACCCCACTTAAGTCTTTCTCTGTACAATTCATTTTTTCAGTGCAGAAATCCTGAGAAAATAATTCAGCTATGAAAACAAAAGGCTAGGAATCTGGAAGTCTGGTCTCTAATCCTAATTGCATTACCTTAAGATGGTTAACTTCTGTGGGCCTTCATTCCTTCCCTTGTATAAATAGACCACAAGAATATTTTTCAGCCCAAAGAGCAAAACAGAGCACCATTCAGAACACAAGAACACTCTGTGACTCTAAGTACAATGTTGTGAAAACACATAACTTTTTAGATAGTAACATTTATTTCACTAGACTGAAGACAAGGAAAAAAGAACACTTCAGGCTCTCCAAAACTTTTGTTGGCTTCCCCACAGAAAGCTTAACAGTTTTCATCACTATGAATAAGATATTCATGATATAACTGAAGTCAAGAGAACATTTAAAATGAGGTAGCTCACACTGAGGGTACTATTCTTTTTGTCACTACATTCATCAAAGCACATTTTAAAGCTCATGGCTCAGTGGTAGTGTATAGGCCAAACTTAAAGAACTTAGAAAGTACAAGCATACCCAAAGGGATCTAAAATTCATAACAAAACTTTAGGTGGACTATCATGCTGTCTTGTGATTGGGTGACTGGCATGAGTCTCCAAAGGTCACCAAGTCCTGTCTCGGTGTTTGGAACTTGGGCTGATGTGAACTGACATGGCCCATATTCTGCAGGGATGACAACTATGAGTGGGGTTGCAAGAGGTTGTTCTAAGGCTAATAACAGCTCTATTTCATGAATTCCTTCTTGTTGCTCAACTGAGTGCCCAATTTTAACACAGTTCTTCCTATTTTAACCACGAAAAATAGTTAACGTCTGTGCCCTTCATATTACAACCTCACTATTTCTGAGGAATGATACTAGGTCTCCAAGTTAAGCAGTCCGAAATCCCTGAAGCTATTTTCCTGTTCTTCCCATGCCAACATTTTTTTTTAGTTCATAACAGTTTAAAGAGCTGAGGAGACAAATTTATTTGATGCAGTTAAAAAAAAAAAACAGGAAGAGAAAAAGGAAGATCAGACTAGAAAGAAGCAGAGATACAGTTAAGGTAGAGAGCCCTACAGATAGTACATATAGACAATATAACTTCGCCTGTAGTCTCTTCTGTACCTTGAGCCAAGTTTGCTGAAGTAAACTCCATCTAGTCCTGATGTCTAATCCTCAAATGCAAGTAGACTCAGTCTGATAGCATTTTGTTGAGAATTTCTGCAGCTACAGATGCAGAAATTTCACAAGTAAATGTTTAAAAGTTCAATGAAAAACCTTTTTAGCTTTTCACTTTGCCAAGTAACATAACTTTTAATGTATTTTAAAAACATTTTTAAGCAACAAAGATCCTAGCATAAACTACCATGACAAATTCATAAATGGGAAAGGGCATCTTTGACACTGAAAAATGAGCAAGAATAGCTTATTATAATAATGTTAGTTCTTTCAATGGGATTACAAGTGTACGACATCAATCATGTTTTTCTCATCTCATTACACCCAAGTGAAGCTTTGTCAAAGAAAAAGATTCTTCCTCCCAGACCTGGCATTTGAAAACCCCTAGACTGGGACTTTGAGCACAAAATTAGACAGAAGATCCCAAGCAGAGGGCAGTTTCACAGTGCTGCACAGGAGGCATCCAGGCGGCATTCAGTATGGTGGCAGGGTCATCTTTGTTTGGACCTACATGGGGAAATGATGGCATTTTCCAAAAGAAGCAAAGTACCAACCTTCACCATGCATTGAGTAGATTTAGCTGATTTTGTATATCAGTCTTATATTGACAGTCTTGCTGAATTGCTCTTATATTGGACAATTTTGCTGAATTTGTAATTGGAATAAAAATTTGTGATGTTTTTAGGTATATATATGTATGTGTATATATTTACACACACGCATATATATGAAGATGTGTGCATTACATAATCATATGTAAATGAAAGAGTTTTATTCCTTCCTTTCTCATCTAGGTGTTTATATTTCTTTTTCTTCCTTGATTGATCTATCTAAAACCCTAGGGCAGTGTTGATTAGAAGTGGGAAGAAGAGATATCCTTGCCTTGTTTCTGTCTTTAGGGGAAAATCTTTTTCAGTCTTTCACAGCTAATTATGATTTTAGATATAGATTTTTCATAGGTGACCATTATCATGTTGAGAAGGTTCCCTTCTACTCCTAGTTTCATGACTATATCATAAAAGACTATTAGATTTTATCAAATGTTTTTTCTGCGTTTAGCTTATCATTTAGTCCATTTATATACTGTATTACATTCATTGACTTTTGTGCATTGAGCCAAGTTTGCTGAAGTAAACCTCATTTAGTCCTGATGTATAATCCTTGAATGCAAGTAGACTCAGCCTGTTGAGAATTTTGTTGAGAATTTCTGCATCTATATTCATTAAGAATATTGGTCTGTAACTTTCTTGTAATATTTTTGTCTGGTTTTGGTTATAGAGCAATACTAGTCTCAAAATACATTGAGAAGTATTCTTTGGGAAGATACTAAAGCACAATTGTCAGAGCAACAGAAAGATCTATAAATGAAGTTGAAAAATAAAAAATACAAAAAATTATCTGTGTGACCTGACAGCTTATTCTTATTAAGGAAAAACTGGTTTAATGAAGTTATTTCTTAATTATACTCAAGCTTGCTGTACCAAAAAAAATTAAATATTCCATTTCATCTACATAGTTTAGTTGCTTTCAATCTATATGGTGAAGATTTTTAATAGTCCTCCTTTTATTTATAAGTATTAGAAAATTTTATATTTTCTGCCAAACTATACCTTTAAAGACCTGAATAACTATACTGCCAAAGCCACATTTCTCAGAAAAACTGCACATAAGTGAGAATCTGTGGCTAGGTTTTTGTAAACCGGAGGTGAGAAAAGGTGATATGTAGTTTATAGGTCAGCTCTTTAAAGGATATATATAACCTTTTCCTTCCTCCATCTTCCTGTTTGCTGGATGTGGAAGTCATAGAGGAAATTGGGGCAGCCCTCATATACCAAATATGGAAACTAGATAACCAACATCTCGCGTCTTCCTGGTCGTTAAGAAAGCGAGAAATAAATGTCCATCTTGTTTCATCCACTGCTATTTTGACCTTTGCTACAGCGTCCAAATTATTATACTAGCAAATATAATCTTTATCTAAATTTCCAGGTTAATATTATTCAAGAGGAATTTTTTAGTATAAAGACTTGCAACTCTCAATTACAGTAATAATTCTGGTATTGCAAAGTCAGAAAAAAAGGTAATGTTCTTTACAGAATGTTGCCTCAATAAAGGTTTTCTGCCATTCATTTTGTCTCTTTTCATTCTTTCTTGAACACACTACAGTCAAATCATTTTTCCCTTCCTATCCACTGAAATTGCTTTGATTGGGCCTAACACTGACCTCCACATAATGAAATTCTATGGTTAATTCTTACCTCTCATTGTACTGGAACTGTCAGTACATAAAACATTTGTGTTATTTATCGAACTTGAAAAGTTCACTTATTCTACTTTCCTGGTGCATCATCAGTGCTTAGAACTGAATTTGCCATGTATCAGAATGAATAATTGGAAGCTGCTTTGCTGTAAAAATGATCTCTTTATAGCACTCAATATTTACTTTCTCCACGAAAGCCTTAGTAGAAGGCAAGGAAAACCATATCTTCACCCAGTACACCAAGCATATGCAGAATAAATTTCAACTAAGAATTTTGATGGCACAGTCAGACTGTTTCATTCTCACTATATTTAGCCAGCTATGTAGAAGCTGTGATGCTGATGTTCTCAGATGGTTTCAAGAATGTATAGCTCTACAGAATATGGAATGAAATGCCAAATTCAATAATAGGCTTAAAGAAAATGAGAGCTTATTAGTATTCAGCTCTAAATGCCTGTGGATGCTAACCCCAATACTACCTCCTTTAAGACCATAAACAATACTCAAAGAATAACACATTCAAAGGGTGTTTACAGGAACTTCTTTACTTCTGGGTATATTTAACAACCAATTACACTTAGTGGAGTACTAGGGTACTCAGAGAAGAGCACATGTGTCTAATTAGAAAACTTACCAGTTAAATGCAGTCTCAGTCCTAATACAACCTGTATTTGAATAGCAAAACTGAACTAGGACCCAGAATTAGCTTTTTCCTTTTAAAAGATATAAAATAAGTTCAGTTTTCTGGATGTTTGTTGAATGGGCTGATAGTGAGAATCTCACTGTGGGCGTCTTTCCATCTTTCCATGTATCATTGTGATTGTATGTGTGGTGTGTGTGTGTGTGTGTGTGTGTGTGTGTGTGTGTGTGTGTATGCCTGATTATGCCTGAACCCATGTTTTGCAGTACTTTATTCAGGTCTTTAAAGGTAAAAGAAGAGTTGATCCTTACCTGTAAGAGGGAATACAGCACATCTAGGAAACAACCTACTTCCCATCTGAGGGCATAAATTCTCAGAATTGGTTTCTCAGAGCTTATATTTGACAGATCATGACCAACTCTTCAGTTTGACAGTTTAGACCTACCTCCCACATCTGAGAGAAGGGATGAGGCTTAGAGGAAGTAATATGTGGACCCAACTGGTTGTCTGCACAAACAACATCCATTCCCCTACTTCTTCCATCCAATAGAGTTCAGTCTTTGTTTAGTTACCCAGCCTTACCCTTCATACTACTCTGGGGAAAGGTAACTCCATTCTCAGCTCAAGAAGTAGATTCTAATTCACCTAAACTATCAGTTCTGACAAAAATAAGAACTAGGTATATTCTCAGACAAAGCTAAAGTAACTAAGATAGTATGGTATGAAAATAAAAATAGACACCCAGATCAATTGAATAGAACTGACAGCTCACAAATAAACCCACATTTCTGTGGGCAGTTAATCTAGACAAGGAAACCAAGGGTATATAAAGGAAGAAAGGAACATTTCTTCAGTAAACAGTGATGGGAAAACTGGAGAGTCATATGCAGAAGAATGAGACTAAGCTATTATCTCTTAACATGCAGAAAAATTAACACAAAAATAGACTAAAAATTTGGATCTAAGATCTGAAACCATAATATATGAAGAAGAAAACAAAAGCAAAACACTCCAAGACATTGACTTCAGAGATGTCTCTGGAACGTACCTCCAACAGCAAGTGAAACTAAAACAAAATAAATAAATGGCACTGCATCAAATTAAAAGGTTTCTGCACAGCAAAACAAACTACCATTGAAATGAAAGCACACCATACAGAGTGTGGAAATGATATTTGCATATCATACAGACAACAAGGGGCTAATAGCCAACATCTACTGAGATCTCATAGAACTCAACTAAAGAAAACAAAAACCCAATGAAAACATGGACAGAAAGACCAAATAGACACTTCTCCAAAGAAAACACTCCTCCAAAGAAGATGACCAACAGACATGAAAAGATGTTTATCATCAGAAAAATGAAATCAAAACCACAATGAAAAGTACTATCTCATACCTAAGAATAGCACACATCAAAAAGATGAGAAACAAGTGTTGCAAGGATGAAGAAAAAAGGAGCCTTCACACACTGTTGGTGGGAAAATAGACTGGTATAGTCCCTATGGAGAATAGTATGGCAGTGTCTCAAAATATTAAAAATAAATATATGATCCAGAAATTCTACTCCCTGGAGAATACAAAACACTGATTCAAGTGATATATGTGCTCCTACGTTAATGTAGTACTACACACAGTATGAAAATATGCTTCCAAATTATGGAAGCAACCTAAATGCCCAACAACAGATGAGTGTATGTTCAATGGAATATTATTTTGCTTGAAAAAAAAGATGAAATCCTTCCATTTGTGACAACTATGGATAGATTTGAAGGGGACAGTGTAGCAGAGGGAGAAAGCCAAATGTTATATGACTTCATTCATGTGGAATATAATGAAACAAAACAACAGAACAGACAAAACTAAACCAAAACAAATCCCAGAACTGTAGAATTGAAACTGCTGGAGTGTGGAGAACAAAGGAAACACAAAGTCTTACAATGTACTATGGTGGAGGACTATGGGTGTTTTGATTGTGGCTGAGTGTGGTGACGTACATCTAAAGAGATATGAATGCATACCTCTAAATTATATACAGTGTCATAAACCAACATGACCTCAATAAAGGTATCAAAACTAAATAAGTAAATAAACTGAGGGGTCAGGAAATCCAAGACTGGAGGGAGGCTTCACCCTTGAGGATGTGAGTCTATAGCTTGTGCCAGCACTGATGTTAGGTAGAATACCCAATAAGACCACAAGTGTAACACACCTGAACAGCAATATCCTGTTTTTAAAAAATTAAAGAGAAGTCGGTTAATTACCACACATTGGAGATCAAATCTGGTCACACCCTTCTAAACTGACAGTCCTTTTCCTACCAAATAATGTACCTGGAAACTTTCCCCCCAAAGCTGCATAGGACCCCCATCCTACCTGAAAAGTCACCACTTCATTTTTGGCCAGATGAAAAAAAAGGGAGACCTCCTTCCTCTAAGATGACCTCCTAAGCACTATGGCAAGGGACAGAAAGATGGGAAACTGGGCTAAAATTAAATCTAAGAGACAAGCGTGAAAATGTTCACTGTCTGCTCTCTGCTTGGGCCATTGTCAAGGGAGTGAATGCCACTAGCTTAGGACAGATAGCTTCCTCTCAGAAGCACTCTCACCACCACCGCCATCACTGGCAAGAACCTCCAGAGACTGACAAAACTAAATCTCACACCCTAAGCATGAGAAAGACAAGTAGTAGGGCGTGGGAGTCAGGAATCTTGGCAGATGATTTCTCAAACCATAATTGTAAATGAAAAAAAAAAAAACCTTTTGTGATCTGACTGCTTAAAATACTTAAATCCACTGAAAAAAACCGAAGACATTTACTACACTGAAACCTCACAAAACATTGTGTGGTAGGTGCAATTATCTTCTCTGTCCTTTGATGAGAAAAGAAAGTGGACTTGGAGAAATAAATCTAACTAGAAAGCAGTAATTAAGAGACCTGGCTGGAAGGTAATAATGTCCTTGTGATTCCAAAGGGTTTGCCCCCATGCCTTACCACTATACCTTTCTTCCAAACTAAGAAAAGGAGAAGGGAAAATTATTTAGAAAAACTTTTAAAAAGATACATGTTTCTTTTCATTTGTTCTTTTTTCCTGTATTTAAAAAAAATTCTCCTAGACACTTGGAAAATGTGAGACATTTTATAAATAATAACAGCTCATATGCATATATGTAAGCAAACTAGCTCTAATGATATCCTACATTTTTAAACAGCTCCCCAAAATAGCCTCTTCTCTATCAACTTTTCTTTTTTCAGGATAAAAGATGATGGAGCCATGATTCTCTTGCTCTAATCTTCATGATGCCCCTTTAAAGATGATTGTAAAGAAAATGTCTCTCCCAAATCTCATTGATTTTCATGGTAACCAGTGAGGTATAGTCCTGTGAGAAAAGATCCATGAGAGAGACTGAGTTAATAACCCCTGTGAGGAGGGGATGCAAGTGCTGCCTCCACTTTGTACAGCCTAAGTCCAGTGTGCTCAGTGTGACAGCTCATCCTCCGTTCTGAAGGCATCATGATGAGGTATCTGATTCTTGGCCAACAAGATTCAGATGATGGGCCAGGGGAGGGGACAGGGCCCTCTGCCAGGAAGGCAAAGCAGAGCCAGGTAACTCTTGGGGTCAGTGAGTATTTAGAAGGATACATGAGGCTCTCCAGGAAAAGGAAATTGAGTGGTCTCTGTGCACCCTTGAAATGGGTACAACATCTCACATAGTCAGTGTCTCCATCTCCTGTGCTTCAGAACAGAAAGCATGATAGGTGGTCAATAGAGAGTAATGACTGTACTCAGGCTCCTCCTCTTGCAGACCACTCCTCACCTTGTGAAATTTGTTTATGCTGAAAATATGGAGGCTGAGGACCACACCCCTCAGATACAGTGTGAGAGAAATTCATTACTTCCCTAGCCAAGCTGGAGCCCTACTCAAAAAAGAGGTGTTTGCTACTAGAATAGAAAAACTGGAATCTGACATGAGAGTCTATGTCCTCGGTGACCCAGAAAAAAAAAGACAAGAGGCCTCAGAAGGCTTATCTGACTCTAGAGAAACCTACTGCACCCATTGCAGGTGCTGTTCAGTAGTCATCAAACTCCTGAGTCTTCCCCCTTGACGAAGTCATCAACCTTCCCCCAACACATTCTTTCTTACCCTGATTTCCCCTGTGTCCTCTGCCCATTCCTTAGTTGTCAGTGTGCCTCTTGTGACCTGTCCCATTGATAAAGTCCAATAAACCAGAACTTTAGCGCTCCCCTTGACCATATCACATCATAATAAACCACCTAAAGAGCACTTTCTGTTCAGTCTTGGGTGCAGTAAAATGAGATTTTTATCTTCCTCCTTCTCCAGTTTTGCATTCTAAAATGAATTAGAGGGATTCTGGAAACAAAGAGAAGAAACATAGGAATATTTTCCTCTCCTGGTTTCATTCCACAGTTGGTCAGGACAAGAGATATTCAGTTGGGTGTTGGAACCCAAGCAACAATGACTTCTAAAAGATTCCAGGTGTTTATAATAAACAGCCCTGGCTGAGAGCCACTGCTAACTTCATAAAAGCTGATTTAAATAGAGGTCAGAATTCTCTGTTCATCTCTGAGGACAGTGGCTCTGAAGAGCTGTTTGCTTGATCATGGGCCATTCTTGCCTGTCACTTACATCTTCTGCATAATTGACTTAGATGGTGATATGACTCATTTCAAAAGTCAAAAAGTCCAAATTCCATTTTAGGTAGGTCTGAAAAACTACAACAATTTTCACCCTTCTGCATTTGACAAGTTTCTTCTGCTTTACTGATGCTTCTCCTGTTGCCGTATCTCATCACTCCCATCCTTACAGTCCTTACCCCCACCATCAGATAAGCAAATCAGATGCTATTTTCCCATTTTAAAGAGAGGGAATCCAAAGCCTAAAGAGTATTGATTTCTCCAAGGTCACATCAAGAGAAGGAGGGAGGATCGGATATCACACCAGGCCTCATAACTCAAGTCTTGGCATCTCCAAGTACTGCCCATGATACAGCTGGGTAGTCCTACCACCCGGCACTGGATGTACCTTTTTTTGCCATCTGTTGTGCTTCTCAGTCTTAAGGTGGATGCAGATCACCGGGAATCTTGTTTAAAATGCAGAATCTGAGTCATTGGGTTTGGGGTGGTGCATTTTTTTAGCCTACTCTGTGTGATACCTGTGCATCTATGAACTGTACTTTGAGTAGCAAATCATAACAAAATCAAAATTATGTCCCTTCTGAAGACAAGCATTCAACTGAGCTTCATTAATCTTCTGGATGCGCATGAGACAACACACATTTACTGAAGCTAATCATCAGACCCTTGGCAGTTCCCTCTCTTTAGCTAAAATATGTGGTATTCTTTTGGCAGGCAGATCATCACTGTGTTCATATCTGGAATGCGCTCAACAGCTGGAGCTGGAACAGTCTCCCCCCTCCCTTGCAGTAGTTCTCAGGCCAACAGCATGGGTCCCCTGGGGCCACTGGACCATCTGGCCATGCAGCTGGCCTGGGCCTCCCAGTCTGAGAACATAATAGTGATTCACTGTATGCTATCCAAGTCCTTAGATGACATCTTCAGTCCTGGAAATAAACTGCCAGGAACAGTTATATTGACAAAGGTTTTTGTCTTGAAACCTATTGAAGTAGGCTATATGAGCATTGATGAAGATGACCTTTTTCCTTATCTTTTGTCCTTACCTTTAAAATAACCTTGCAATTAAATACCTTTGCAATTTATAAAGAAAAAGCTTTGCAGAGAACACAAAGGACAAGGGTGCTGACATTTGGGTTTAGTTCCATTCTTGCCATGGACTAGGCAAATTGGACCAAATGTTATAACATTTCCACCCGTTGAAAAAATCAATGAGGAAACTGTCCAGTGATGAGACTCTCCAATAAGCTTTCTTTAGTACTAATATTCTTTGAATCAGTTGGTGGATCTTAATAAAGTAGCAAAATAAATGATTTTAGAGAAATTTTATTTCTCTTCCTTCTATTTACTCATTTCTCCCAGAAAAAGTATTCTGTATTCCAGTTGCTCCATAAGTTGTTTCATTGTTGGACCCATTCAATATTAAACAGTCATTTCTTTTTCAAAAATGTTTCAGTGCTATCCATTTGTCTATCATCTGGTTTTAAGGGCAACCATGAAGAATGCACAGTCATGTCTCAAAACCTTTTTTTTTCCAGAATCCATTTTATTTATTTATTTATTTATCAAATAATTTATTTATATATAAATTTCACATCTTTGTGATCTCCCAGGTTCACCCCCCCCCCACTCTCCCTGAACATTCCCACCGGATCCCATTTGAGCTCATTTCTCCTTTCCTCCTAGCCCCTTTGTTCCTCTCTCTGTTGGCATTTGGATGAGGATGTACATTTGCATATGTAGGGTGGTTAAAGGATAATATTTAGAAATAATTTCTCTTTTCCCTTTCACTTCTCTATACCATAGCTTGCCTCTATTCTTTGCCTCAAGGGAAGAATGTGCCAGAGAAACAGCAGAATTACCTACCCTAGCTTCTGCTTTTTTTTTTTTTTTAACAGAAGGCTTCAGGCTCTTTAGACTCATTTGAGACTCAAAGAAACTTGAGTAGAGAAGGATTTCCCACAGCTCCTGGAGACTTCCCTGGGAATTAGTGGGAGAGAGAAGTAGGCCAGGGAAAAGAAGTCACCTATACTTACTCCCTGGTGCCACCACCTAGAAGGCAGCAAGACTTCAGAGCAGAAAGGGAATGACTTCCTTCCTAGGGTGCAGCCAGGCCAATGGGACCAACACAGCCTCACCCTATATATCCCTACTCTGAACTGTGCATGGGAATGAATGAGAGCCGCTGTCTCTGAAGGGTAAACAACACAGAAACAATGGAACTGGACAGGTGTGATGACACCCTACCCCACTCTTAACATTTCACAAGATCCAGAAGTGTGACACAATCCTGTGGAGAGAAGGGGAAACCCCAAAAGGACTGAGGTTAAGATTTCTTTCCACTAACCTAGCAGAATGAAACTTGCAGTCAGAAATTAAAGTCTAAAATTGAGTTACTAAAATGAGGGCAATAAATTTAAATATACATTATCTCTCCCTCAGATTTATACCTGTTCAGTCTCCATAAGATGTTATATTACCTTGCATGAGCAACTTCAGTTGGAATCTGCTCTTCAAAATATTAGAGTGTCCAGTGATCACTCATTAGACATCTCCTGTGAGCTAGGTATCCTTGAAGCACTGCAATGATGCATGGTGTATGAGCATTGCTGGCTGGCAGGCTGATTGAGTGGCCAGCGTACTGAATGAAGCACTGAAACAACACCCTTTGTTTGATCATGTTTGTCTGAATACAGAAAGCTATAAAGTTACTTGAATCAATAAAATGTGAGCTAAGAATAGCCTTTACAAACAGCTTTTCCAGATCCATTTTCCCCAATTATTTCAAAGATACAACCTGCAAGAATTCAATCATTTTAACTAAAGAGCTGGAAGGAAGACAGCAGCTATATGTGGATTTACAAGGCTTATAAAAGCAGGTGCTAACAATTTTGAGGCTCTAGGGCCTCTGGGAAATCTGGGATGCTAAATTGTGAAGTAAGAAGTTCACCATTGGCCTATGTGCTGTTACCTGGCATGTTTGGGTGCTAACTGAAATTGAAAGTAGCTTTTCAACAGTCCTAGGTTCTCATTATTTTTAGCATTATAGTTCACACTGCTAAAATTGTTCCTAAGTATTTCTCTTGTGATAGTTTGGTAGAGGAGTTATTATACTAAAAAATAGCTGAATAACCAGCACCTCACCACTGGGAACTCAGAACAACCCCCAGAGAAATCACCACAATCCCTCTGGGTGGCAGCCATATTAGTGTCTGTCTGCAGCTACACAGATCTGTCTCCTCCCCAGTGAGAAACAATTGAAGCAGTTTCTACTTCTCTTGTCTGAAAGTGATACATTTCACATCTTTAACTCTCTCTGTTTAAAAGTACTCACTCACCATTCAAAAGTCCTACTTTGTTTCTCTTTAAAAAAATTTCAATGGAGCTTGGAATTTGAAGGGATACAGGGAAGAGAGGTAATTTCAAATGACAGGGTTGTGATTGGGTCTTAGTTTAGTCACAAAAGTGATGCCTGATGAGAATATCTTTATTGAAACTTCAAATCCTAGTTATACTTAGCTAATAAGGCAGATGATTTTACCTTAAATTCACAGCAAAAAGAATAAAGGATTATGACTAATTTTCACTATTCACTCCTATTAAAGTATAAAGTGTTCTGCAGACAATTAATGGCTAACAAACCTCCTATCTCTAAGTTTCAAAAATAACAATTAGAAAAGGCAAAGATGCAGGTCCAGGATTTCATAAAAAGTCAGAAACCTGAAGAAGGTCATGGAGCAAGGATATAAATTCTCTCAACCAACCTAGCCTACCCTTCTAGAGCTAAGCTAAATCACTGGAAATTAGGTTGTCCTATCTCTGAAACACTCATCTCCCTGAATATTGACAAGTTGAATGAGATCTTAACTGTCTGTGACAGTTGCCCACCTATTCTGATCTTACAAATGCACATAATAGTTCCTACTTCATAATGTCTTTATGGAAAGAAATAGTTTAATTTCTAAACAATTGACTACAAAACCAGCACTAATTGTAATTATTACAATTACAATACAAATAAATGACCATGAAGACTGAAGAGATTTTCTTAAACATAAATACAACAATACCACTTGCCAACATTACAGGACTGCCATTTTCAATGCATATATCATAATTATTCTAGAACCAGTAGGTTAATTACATGCTCTCTGCTGGGTTCTTCTCTTAGTTTGATGAGTCCACCATATTTTCCCTGAGGTTCTTTTGACAGAGCAGCCTTTGTGATCTCCCACTTACAACTTCTTCATCAGTCAATATGAAACTTATAAACATCACAATTGACTCTAAGGTTAGTCTCATTAACCCAGAAACATGGTCAGACCCATTCTCAGTCTGAGAAATTTGCCAATCTACCAGCAACAAGAGAAAATTCTGACTCTGCAACTGGACAGAGACAGCTCACCTTCTTTGATTAAATGGATAATCAAGGAGGAGATACTGAAGAAAGCGTTTCAGATGCAACTTTGCTGACAGAGTCCCTGGGAATTCGCAAGCATGACTAAGTCTCAGCAGAACTGATGGTGCTAATCTCTTGGACTCTCTTTGGCTTCATCTCTTAAATGAGTACTTGAAACCAGGCTACCAAGAGTTATGATAGCAGCAGATTGCTACAATAAAAAGTCTATAATTTCTACCTTAAAGTAAATATTAGGATAAAAAGAAAATGTAGAAAGATGGAGCAAATATCATAACTAGGGTCACTACCAAACAAACTTGTTCTTACAGAAAAATGACTGCTGTAGCATTCAAAGGATGCCACCCTCCTACCACCACTCCTTACCCAGTCCAACTTTTCACAGGTTTCCAAGTGTTCCAGCCAGCAGGCAGCCCAATTCATTTGTGACAAATGCTCTATAGTATTCTTTGAGTGTGTTCTGTCCTTTAGCTGTTTCTGATCCTCAATTATAGCTGATCACCATGTAGCCCTGGAATTAGAATAATGCAGTGCTGTAAGGTTGCAGACATTTACTTAAATCTGGCTACTCCTTAAGCAATCACAAATTACCACATAACCTCTCTGTGCTTACTTTGTTCAATATTTCTCTCAGTTCTTCCTTTCAAAATCTCATTTCTTAGTTTAGTCACCATTCTTTCCTATTCCAAGCCCATCATAACTTAATGACTGTATGATTATAGATGGGGGAGTGATATTACCAAGAATGTGCATGTACAGACTGTTTTATAACATTTATGAAATAGCTTTGTGTTAACACTGTACTCAGTACTATAGGAGATATAGTTTGAAATACAAGGCCTAGGTGTGGCCCCAGGAATCTGTTAATCTCTAGTTCACAAAATATCTCCCTCTAGTAGAGGCTAGGAAAATGATTGGTAAAGTCATGATTGGTAAAGAATGATGTTATGACATAATGCTGTGGCAAAGAGGAAGTACTAAATAAATTCCCCATTCTCCTGATCCCAGAAAAAGCATATTCAATAAGTGGGTCTTTGAATTGAAAAGACATCAAATCATGATGAGATCATCATATGCATGTGTTGATGAAATGAATTAGTATCCTTTTTTTATAGCATGAATCTGAAGACCTTTTGCTAGTTCCTGATAAATGGACCAAATATAGGATGTGCACTCTTAAAAAAAAAAAAAAACCCACACATCTGTTTCTTGTAATTCATTAAGTGACAAAATGTCACTCTGCTAGGTCTATGCACCTATTGTTTAGCTTGGCTCTATTTTCAGCAGCCTGCATGGTGTTCTTTCAGCTGGACAATGTATTTATTCATGAAGCTATAGCTGTTTGTTTGTTAGAAATATATCCTTAAAACAGATTTGTAATGTCTGGATAAAAGAAAAGCACCCAGAAGAAAAATATTAAGCATATAGCATTTTTTCTGAATGTTTTTTAGTCCCTACATAAATGTTAGATGCATAATACTCCTCAGAACATCTTTACAGAAGATGTAGTTATTTAAAGAAGACTATGCTGAAATTTTGAGTCTAAGTGAGTGAGTTCCAGTTTCTTATTGCTCAAATATTAATAGACCTTCCCAAGATGCTGGTATCCTTCTAGAAGACAGAATAATGCTGAAATTGGCAAAAACAAATCTTCCCATTCAAATAAAATGCATGTTTTTCTTATAACTTTTAATGCATCTCATTCACAGCATCATTTTGTAGTGCTGGGAGATCAAGATTTCTAATGGCAGTATGGGAAGCAATGAGAACTTCTTGATAGAAAATTTCAGCAAAGATGAAAAGGATTTTGGTTCCACCTGGTCAGGGCTCGGTGTGGGAGAATTGACCGGCTTCTCTTTGTGAAAGAACACTAGCTAAATAACTTATTGAGTCCCTTCAAGCTCTAGTCACTGAATGATTCCATCATAATGATGTGACTACATCTTAAAATGTATTGCATTGACCAGATTATCTAAGGAGATAACATAAAGGAAAATCTGAGTAGTGAGTGAAATGCCTGTCAATCATAAAGGAATTCAACAGGTGAAACAGAAAGAGGTCTGTTGAGAAATGGTTGCCCACAGGGTGCAACACCTCATCACATTTCTTGCTGGTGAAACCCTTATGCTTTGCTGAGAAGGACTCATTTGCTGAACTTTCACAGATGTAGAAATATGGAGTCAGCAGGTTGCAAAGCCAATTGGCAGTTTCAGTCATGTCATTTACAAGAAGAATTTGATAACCGATTCAGAAATGAATTGTGTGCCTTCCCTCTCTTGATTAGCACACCTCACCAAACCCATTCTGACTGTTCCAAGTGTGTGGTCTCATGTCTAATTTGTTATGGAGCTAAAGTATTGAATTCTTTCCAGAAAGCAAAGCTCTGAGGTTTGGGGGTTCAGAGTAGAGGGAGAGACAGGCTCCTATTTGAAAAAAATCACATGACTTTTCTTTCATTCAATAATAAAAAAAATAATATCCTCACAAGAAGGGACTAGGAATACAGCCTGTGTTAAATAAATTTTGCTTGTTTTAAAACTTAAAGAACAGCAGTAACATTAACATTAACATTTCTTATCAAGCATATCACAAAGATGGTATCACAATTAAAATGAAGCTGAAAATAGATTAAGGGAGTGAAAACATCTGAAAGGTTGAGTTAATTTTATATCTTTAATAACTAAGTTAATTAACATCTCTAAACCTTGACCTTCTCGTGTACAAATCATGACTGATCTAGCACTACCCTACTTCTCAGGGCAATTATGATGGTCAAAAGTGCTACTCTTTCCTTTGACTACTATATTTCAGAAATGACCTTTGAAACAGTAATGTATTTTGCAAAAGGAAAATATCAGGAAAGTTCAGGAACAGAGAAATTAAATTACATGAAACTGACAGTTAATTAGTGACGGGTCTGGGACTCAGAACTGGTCATATTTGTCATCCAGCAGTATTTCCTCACTAGACTTTCCAGTTTTCCTTAACCAATCATTAAATCAACATGACAATTTTAAAAGATAGGCTTTGCAACTCAAGACCTTTACCACCCAAAGGGAATTGAAAGAGTTTGGCATAAATGTGTGATAAGACTTATTCAAGTGGTCCTCTTCTAAGATGGTTGACTATTCTCCTTTGAAGCCAATATTTGGTAGACAGCCATAGCCTTAGGGTGTCCTCACCAAATCATCCATCAAGGAAACATGTGAATCTCTGCCCATTCTCCTTTCTCTCCAACCCCTCTTCTAGCATGAACCCCAAGCCTGGTCTGCTTCCAGGAGGACTTGAGGACTCTGTCACTAGCCTTCTGTTCTTGAGATATGGTACAGTTTACTCCCTTATCATTTCCTGAAAAATAGGTTGCAAGTCTTTACCTCATAAGTTAAAACTCTACAACTCTTTGAGGTCTGCTACTTAAATTGATCAAGGTTCATTTGGTGTTTGTCTTAGCCCCACTTTCAAATATAACCAGGTAATTGATCATTAAAGACTGATTCATCAGTGCTCAGTGTCCAAGTCATTATAGTGGGAAAGTGAGCAGAGTAAAAAATGTTTTCAAGACCTTAACACCACCAGCAATAAAACCATTAACAATATGCAATTATTGAACCATTATAGTTTATGCCCATGCTTCTATTCCTAATTAACCAAGATGCAACTCCTTTAATTGACATAATTCATTTCTAAGTCATACCAACTTGAAATGTCCCTTTCTACAAATGAGAACTGTCCCCTTACTTCTGCCTGCAGACTCTTAACAAAGGGAAGAAGGGAGAAAGGAAAGAGGAAATTGATCTATGTATATTGTATTTTCCTGTCCCAATCTTAGTTTGGGTTTCTTTAAAGTTCCTATATTTTAAGTCACCAAGCTGGGTGTAATCACAGCAGCCAAACTTGGTGTGTGTGGTGTCAAGTGGATCCAGAAGATGGTCTTGCATTTCCTACAGATCACATTCTGTGTTTATCCCCCAGATTTGCTCAGTTCAAGTAGCATCATCCTGAAGATTTTTGCTGTTGTACCAACCAAGCATTTGTCACCTGCTATTTCTATCATTTGTTTTTCCTCCTCAAGCACATTTTTCTACACTTGTTCTTAACTGAAATTTATCTTGTTTATATTTTAAAACCTCTGCAGCTTATCAAGGTCATTTGAATTCTAATGATCACCTAGATAGACTCTCTCAGACCTGGAAGGGACCTTGGATAGTGGGTATGATCACTCCCCTTATACTCCAGAAAGGAAATGGAGATCCAGGTGCACAGAGCACCCTTCCAAGAATGTGAAATGTCTGTTAGGGTTTCAGTCCCCAGCAGAACTCATCACCAATGGTCCAATGGAAGAAACTTGAACTACTTACAGAGGTGTAGACAGGGTTAAGGGGAACTGTAGACACTGAGATTCCCTGCAACCAGCAACAGCAGATATTCTTTACTTCCCCGGGATGAAAGGAGAAGGGGAAAATAGTGACCAGAGACCTCAGTAAGAGCAGAAAACAAGGATAAGGAGCCATCTTTCTCCTTGTTGTCAGGAAAAAACAGAATCATTGTTCTAGTTGCTGTGTCCAGGTGGGCATGATTGGAAGAAATACCTCAACCATCAACCACTGTTTCCTCATACACTCTCCTGTCTCCTGCTGGTGCTGTCTGTTGATAGATTGCCAGACAACAAGGAAGGCAGATGATGTGACCCATTCAGGTCAGCTTCCCAGCACAAACCATGCAGGAGAAAGTCAGGAATAGATTTGAAGAATTATCAGCTCATACTATAAAATCAGTCACTCAACATTAATATGCCCATCTTCAGTTTAACCATTATCAGTCTTATTATAAAGGCTATATTTGCCTAATAAATACTTACTGAAGGGGAAATTAAGATCAGGAGAAGGAAAAGACAGGTAAAAAAAGACATAGAACTGGTCTGTGCCAGGCATTGTACCGTGTACAATTAGAGATCATGAAGAAATAATAAGCATCCTGTAGTAATGTATTTACTACATATATTATTACATAGTATAGTGTTAATCCCATTATATATGCAAGCTCATTAAGTCTGCAATCTCATTCTAAAGATGAGGAAGCAGAGCACAGAGTATTGGGCAGGCTGATAACCAATCCTCTTGCTGCAGATATCATGCTTTAACTACTACTCCACACTACCTTTATAGAGTAGAAGTCCTTCAAGAATTCATTGTGTGTTTGAAGAGACAGTCATATTTGCACTTGAAAACCTAACAGTGAGAGTTCATACTAATGAACATCAGCATAAGATAGCATAAGAATGAATTCAGAGATGGGAAACTCAACTGGACTAGAACAATCATCAAAGAGACCAGGATGACTGTTAAACAATACCTTACCCAGACCTTTTTTTTTTTTCAGCCAATTGCATACTTGGCAGAGTAGAGCCAAGAGTAGATCCAGCTCTCTGGACATGGCTACCAGTCTCCTTGCCCAAACAATTTGTTTCAGACTCTGCAGTTCTTCAGGGACAAGGTTTCAAAGTATAGATGTGATCCCTCACCTCACAAGACTTTAAGGGATCACCAAGGCCAGTCTCCTCTCATATCAGAAAATATTATTATGTCATTTTGTCAAATAAAACATTTCTTCTGCATATACTTTCTGGATTTTGGGGGGGAATAAAAAACAGAACAATGATTTTTAAGAAGTTGAACACAGATTTGTAGATCTATGCACCAGAAAACATTCAAACAATAGATTATAAGCAAAGTAAACAAAGCCTTCACTTTACACATTCTTCTCTATTATAAGCTCTGAATTATAATTTAGACTATCTTTTAGAAATGTACAGTATTTAATAAATTTATTCACAGCAGTCTTTTCATTCAAGAACAAAGTAAGTAATTTTCTTTACATTTAAACATGCATTTTAACCTCCTAGAGAATAGACATATTTGGTTTGACATGTTGCTATGTGGTTTTCAATTGGGTTTCTGTTATGTTCTAAAATAGAAAAACCAGCCTATGTCTAACCTAATACCTACAAATTTCCACAGATGGTCGCAGAATACTGTATAATCTAGTGGATAGCAATTCGGCCACATGTTTTCCAATTCATGACTTAAAATTGTGTTTTTACCACATTCGTTTTTATTAAAAATTTCCATTGACTATTTTTTTTCCGGAGAGAGTAATTATAAAATAATTCTCTCAGTTTCACTAGGCAGAGAGACATCTGATTTGAGAAAATTTGTAAGTTAGGCAATCAAGTTAGATAGAAATGGTTCAACAGTGACTAAATGAAATCAATCATGTTAAGGTGGTTGGCAAAAGTCAGATTCATCAAGATCAGTTTGATTCTAGTGTGTTTAAAACACCACAGAAGATGAAAGATTTTGAGGATGGAGCTCAGCACTCCACTTCCTGAACAGCCATGAATCCTTTATATGTCTGTCTATGCTTACCAAGGTGGCCTTGTTGTCTACTGTATATCTCCTGTCCCCAGTCTATGCCAGTGTGCTGAAGGGCACACCACTGAGTACAGGGTTGAGGGAAAGAGTCCAGGGTTTAAACATCAGACTAACTAGAATTCACATTCCTTTATGCTAATTACTGTGCTGAATCTTGGGCAAATACTTAACAAGAATCACTATAATATTTTCTAATCTAAAGTTTGGGTAGCTAAATATGAAGAGAACTCACTGTCCATGGTCAGCTCAATCTACAAAAAATTAAGGCCAGATATAGACATTGATTTTGCAGAGTATTAAGAACTCAAAAGGGGCAGGCTCAAATGCTATGAGAGTAGCCATGTGAGAGAGTTTAGAATGGCTGAACTGAGAAAGGGATACAGGGTTTGGGTGCAAGAAAAGATATGGAGTGGTTAAAATTCCTGGGGCTCTCAATGACATCTTGAACACCATCTGTGATGATTATACGTGATTCTCTAGAGAACTGTGGTAGAAAATATTCTGAAGTTGTGCTTGAGATCAACAGCCCTGCGGTTAATTGCAAACCCAGTCAATGACAGTAGCTCCTGCCAAGGTCTTCGGGAGAATGAAATCTTCTTTGACTTATGGAGTTTAATGGGATGTTGACCTCAGTTTACTCACTAGACATACTAATATCCTCCTAATTTCTCCCAACATCTTCCATGAGCACAAGATCCTATCCTCTGACTCACCAGTATCTACAGAAGTCCTAATATGAACCAACTGGCCCACCAGAATATCAATGGTGATCTAGTTTTTGGTTTATCGGACCATATTGCTTCCTATTATGTCACCTGCCTTTCAGAATAGAGCTCCATGAACAGTGACACCTGCTGATTGGACCTGAACTCAGCATGCGTCACAGATACAGTCCAGGGGGATGCTGCCTGCCTGGCAGGAGTCAGTCCTTCAACAGGTCTTTAACCCTCAGATCCCTGATCTGCACTAGGCCTTGACTTCTTCCCCTTCCTCACTAGTGAATATTGATGAGTATCCAGAAGGTCTGCTCTGAAAAATTCTGTGATATGACTGAATATAAAGCACTTTTCTTAACTTGGAATCCAAATCTACACATGGCAAGAGTCCCCCTTTCTACCTTGTTCTACCTTGGAATCCCAGGATTGAATGCTCCAGGAAGCTCACAAATCATTTCCAGTTCCTATTTCATACACTCTTTATATCTAGTACACAGCTATCATATTATTATTCAATCATTGCCTCAGACACAAATTACAGGCACTATAAACACACCAGTTGGCACAAATGCAGTCCATGTAACTCAGCTGTGCCCAAACTTAAAGCACTCTGTAGTTACTTTGTGTTCCCTCATGTTGACCCAACCCCCCGCTGCCAGCTTTTACTTCTGTGCAGTGATGCCCACCCCCTAAATACCTCTACCACTACCCATCCAGACTGGAACCATTGTCTTTAATGCCCATTCTTGGCAGGAAAGGTCTTTTCTGTCTAGACCCCAGATGGTACCACACTGTGAGTTCTGGTAGAAATTACTTTTGTGTAGTTGCCATTGTCACAATCTTAGCTAGATAGCCTCAGGATTCTGACTCGGTCTTACCTTGAACTTCTATGTTGCCTGTGATATTGGACCCTACTCAATTATTGTGTTCACAAAATGCAGTTGACTTTGTCATTTTGTGGTACCTAAGGTTTCTGTCTTCTGCATTTGTTCTCTATTTTTTTTCCTTAAAGGGACCCCTTGCTACTTTCCATCACCTCTCAACCCCAACTCTTCCTCTCCATTTTTGAACTTCCCTTCAGCTGCTGATTATCCTTTTACAAACTAGCTCTATTCCAAGGGTCACATAGGCAAGGTGATATCCACTGACTTCCACTGGTTGTTACTTGTTACTCGCATAATGAATTATGGGAAATAGCCCATTCAAAACTCTGCACTTCTCACTGGCTATATTAACAGCTTCCATTTACCCCCATCTCCAAGAGCATCTATAACACCCAAGACCCACCAGCAATGTTTCTTTGCTCATTCAAGCACCAATGAATGGGAAAGGAGTCACAACTAGAACTGTGGGTTGAAATGAGTGGTTCACTTTTAAAAGTTTTCAACATCCTGTTCTCTCTCTGGATTACAATTCTTAGTTGCTAGAGCTAATTTTATAATGAATATGCTTATAATGAAAACATTAGTCTAAAGAATATGTTCTAACTCTAATACCTATAACCCCTATGATGCAGGCTTTACTTCTCTAGTAAATAGAAAGTGAATCCTCATTCACTCTCCAGTTTGCCCTTTCCCTTTAGCAGGTAGCCCCCAGAATACGGTAATAGTCATTTAGAAAGAACATGGGCCTTGGAATTCAACATCAGTCCTAATCCTGATTCTGCCACTAAGTAGATGTGTGACTTTGGACAATTAATAGAACCTCTCTGAACCTTAGTTTCCTCATCTATAAAAATGAGGAACTGGAAGTACCTCTTCTACAGGAATATTATGACAATTCCTTTTAGCCAAGGGATACCTATGCATTGTTAAGGACTCACACATTGGTTTCATTCATTCTGAATAAGGAGTGGATGAACTGTATCCAGTATTTAGCTTCTTCAGTAAGAAATACTCAAGAATGCTCATCTTTATTCAAAAACCCAACCATCCTGTCTTTGAAGTTAAATAATAAAGGTAACTGAAGTGCCAGAGGCAAAATGATGTCACAGCTCACTGGAGACCATGTCTGAATTGCAGGTTAATGATGAGGAAGGAAAGCAGGACTCAATTTCAATGAGTTGAAGGATGAAGGACATAAACTAATAGTGGGGTGACTGTATAATGGACTAAAATGTCACAGCAAAGCAAACAGAAAAAAGAAAACATCCTCAGGAAAGTGCTATTGGTGAAAAGTCATTAGTGTTGCTTTCTAAAAATTGAAATTACCCTCTGAAATATATTTCCTACAATTCTTCCCAAAGAGAACTTCCTCTATTTGTTCAAATAAATAATATCACATTTGTGACTAATACCATGTTTTTGAAATACTGCTGGTTGTTATGGTAACCTGATTGTGTGTGATAAAAAGGATACGTATCATTTCACTGGGTGTTTATATGAGTTCCAACAGAATACAGAAACTTTCCCAGCATCCTGCAGGCTTTGCTGACAGAGCCTTGGCACTAGTTTGTTCTATGTTTCCCCACAGCATTCCTGAGGACTAGCTGTATCACTCTAGACTCATTGGCTAGTGCCCTGGAAGATGTAGGAAGAGATAGAAAAAGTAGAGCAAACATCAAGCCAGAAACAGAAGTCATGATATCACAGAGGTTTAACAGAGCAGCTGGGGTGGAGGTAGGAGGCAGAGCTATTTTCTCTGTGTAACTGGAGCAGAGGCCATGGAAAGGACAGTGCCTGGCAGAAGCATTCACAGTGCTCCCCTAGCAGAGGCCTGGAGTGAAATCCAGAGACCTGACTTCTCAGCCTGGTTCAAATCCTCCCATACTCTGTGACCTTGAGGCCTATTTTCTTCAAAAATGTGAAAATAATTTACAAGTTCCCTTCTTCAGTCCTAATTATCTATGATAGTTTGGATCCTATTTAGACTTTCTAGAATTTTGATCCAAAGACTCACTGGAGAATTGAAAGTCCAGGTTCTCCTTCTCATCTTATGAATGAAAAGCTCTAGGTCTGAAGCACCTATATCTAGATTTTTTCCAAAGTATTCTATATTATTATTTATGCAGCAAATGTAAGAACTGTTGCAGAGTACACTCATGAAGGCAAGTTTCCAGTAAGAGTCTGAATCTCATACTAGCCATACAGGTCAAAGTTGTACTTGAGTGACTTCTTAAGAGAGTTTCAGAAGATAAATAGCTGCCCCGTTTGTAGGACCCATGAAACTCCAGTCACCTTGCACTTCAATCTCACTTGTGCCCAAGACTAGGAACAGTAGATTATGTTAGTACTGGAACAACAGCACATATCTCAGATTGTTGCCACCCAGAAACTTTTGGGGAAAAGCCTACAGAGTCTTTATTCATACTGCATTAAAAGTATAAACTTCTCTGCAATAGCATTGTCATATCAAATACAATGTTTGGGGAGTTTGTTTATGTTTTCACCTATGAGTGATGCTAGAAAACCTACCTATCAACCCCTGTTGGCATGTAACCAAGGAAGCATTGAAAAAGAAAGAACTTTCCTCCCTCTCCACCAATAAGGTGTGTCATCATTCTCATCTGAACAGAGATTCTCCTGTCATGAGAAAAAACATAGTATAAAATAAAACAAGGACTCTCAGAAGCCTGAGTCATGGCTTACACCAGGTGCATGAGAAGGCAACAGCAATGACCTTTCAAAGTTATTTTCTCCTTTGCTTTGAGACCTCCCAAAACAATAAGTTAAGTTATAAACTCTTAAACGTCTTTACTGGCTTTGCTCCCATTAACAGCACAATGACATAAACATTTCATAAGTTTGGGCCCATGTAAATATTTTATTTACTCTGGAGATGTAGATGGCTCAAAGTCAATATAAAAATGTGGTCAGTTTTATCAATAATTCAGAGTTCAAGAAATTGAAGGAAGAATAAAAATGGGAATGTTTCCTCTCTCACTTCAAAAAAAAATAAATCAAAGACTGGATTGAAATAGAATGTGTGGAACGGTAACTAGCCAGAACTCACATTCCAGTGTCCAAAAAGGTTAATCCAAGTGTCAGATTGATTGCACATAGTTCTGCTAGACAAAGAAGAGAATGATTAGATTGAGACCCCCTTAAACAAAGCGAGTTCTCAATAAAAGACATTGTCCTACCCATAGTCCCAGATTTCTTAGCTCTCCAACTCTTCAGAACATTTATTTGAGCATCTGCTGTGTGTCTAAAGTTATAAAAATTTCTGTTTTGGAGAAGTTCCCACTCCAGCTAGAGAGAAAAGACATGCACATTTGCAATTAGACATGAAACCAAGTACAGTTGTGAAGCAGAAGGGGAGCAATCCATGTGGACTTGAAGTATCAGTGGATCTGAGGGAGGACACAGACTATGAGATGACTCTTAATGCATACAAAAAGAGGGATAAAGATATTTGGGGGTGAGAAATAGGAAAACAGGAAGCAACCGAAATAAAGGGAACATGCTGGAAAAAGAGAAATGAGCGCAAGTTGTTGGGGCACTGATTGCATTGGCAGCTGAGCCAGAGAGCAACTGCTCACTTTTCTGCTCTGCTCATCGTCCACATTCTGGTGTAAGACTGGAGGTTCCGGGGAGGAGGGCACAGTGTCCAGGCTTCCCCTTCACAAGTGGACCAAGCCTCATTCAGATGAATGGAAGTTTTAGGCTTTACAGGGGTCCTAATCCCAGAGATAGAAATAATGTGAAGGTCATTGGTCCTCTGATTTAGGAGCAATGCTTCTCTCTTATAAACCCTTATAAACAAACTTGGGGTTAGACGAGGCTTTGATCAGGTGCCCTGGTACCCCATATAGTTGTTTGCTTCCCTTTGAGTGGAACTCCAAGTCACAGTCTTTCTTGCTCATTTCTTCTGCCAAAGAGAAACTCTTTTCAAGCTAACACATATTTTATCGAGATTGAGACTGAATAAAGAGGACAATTCTTCCTTCAATGAACACCCCAGGGTAGAATTTTAGGTACTATTAGAGGCGATATCAGGCTTACATAAAAGCAGTCCATTGTCCAATGGTATCTGAATGACACCTGCAAGCTCGCTTTTCTTAAATCTTCTCGGACATTTGGATCTGCCATCAATATGGAAGAGAATGGTCTCTCCAAAGACATTTTGAGGAGTATAGATGGTATCACACTATCCATTGGAGCTTTTGGCTTGCTTCTTTATGGTTTCCAACCAAGAGAGGAAAAGGTACAGTCTTTCACTCAGTAGGTCTCCTTTTAAATCATTATCATTACCATATTTTGAAAGACCTATTCATTTTAATTTAACAGATTCCTATGGCATGCTCATAGATAGTGCTTGTTAGCACTTACTGGAAGAAACCACTTACGTAGCAATTCTCAAATTAGGTGGATATAAAAAGCACTAGAGAAAAACCTCCTGCCCTATGGCCCGAAGATTCTGATTCAGAACATCTGATGTTAAAGAACACCAAGCAGTTTTTTCAAGTGACCCAGTTGTCTCAATTACAAATGGTCCCTGTCCACACTAAGAATCATTGCACAAGACAATAACAGGATGTGGAGGTCAAAATAAAAAACTTGGAGTGAAAAGTAAACTGGCTGAGACAACATGTTGCTTAACCAGCGATCGCAGAGGGTTCAATGGGTCCTGTCAACTGACAGAAATATGGGATCACAGGTTTGTTTTTCCCACTTTTGTGGAATAGTCCATTTGGCAATTGAAAGGAAAGCTCCATTGCACAGAAACACATAACAATGGCTGAAGGTGCATCATTGCTAACATTGGGGTTGCGCTATGGTAACTGTAATCCATGGACAGGTTAGGCTAAAAGGGAAAGAACCTGTAATAGATTGTCGTGTGCTTTATAAAGGATTGCTACACCTTTATAGTTCAAATAATGGTGAAGAAGTCAAAAGAACAGATGATTTCCAAGCATAGCTTGTGAGTAAAGGACTGGTGAACAACTCATTCATGAAGCATTGTTTTTTCCTTTGAGTTTTTCCAAATGTTCCTGGTATTTCTAATATTGGAGACTTCGCTAACTGTTGAATGGATCAAGCAAAAATAAATCCAAACACAATATTCAAGTACTAGGAGGATAAAGACAATATTAAAAACAATCACCACAAATTTTTTATTTAATCAAAAATATTATACATGTTGCTGCATTTTCATGGAAAATATTGAGTAATAAAATACCAACAGTGTTGGTTTTCAGAGACTTTCATCCACCCCACCTTCCCATCTTCTACATTTCTTTTTATGTACATGGCACTAGCCATGTATAAGAAATTGGAGCATCCTTGAAATCCATACCTCTAGGTACCTGGATGCTTGGTATTCTGCAAGGTGACTCAGATACCACCAGCTTTAACTTCCTTGCAAAGCATTGAAAGTAGCTGGTATAAAAGCCCAAAGCACATGTCAACACCAATTCAACTTAGCATATCTGCAGGAATATGTTCTCACTTCCTCTAGCTTCTAAGCCATTGAACAAGTAATCCGGTATTGTACCTGGTGTCTTAGTGTCCTGAGCCCTTCTACAAAACTTCCCTTGAACCCATGGTGAGAAGACACTGCCATATAGTGTTTATATTCAGACCATCAGCAAATACATGAAAAGCACATGTGGTTCCCATCCACAATACTCTCAAATAAAAAAAAAATACATGTTGGTACAATACAAACTTTGGAATCTCTGGCTAGAATATAGTCAGGCCAGGCTCTTTTTAAGTCTTCATATAATTATCCATTTGTTAAGAAAAGTTACATGACATCAGAATTTGCCTTGAAAACACCATTTCAGTTACAAGCTTCTCACATGTAAATACAAGGTGTGTACAGCATCACTCTCTTCTTCACTCCCCTCCTTGACTTTCTTTGTGCTCTTCTATTCCCTTGATCTCACATCATCATGCTGTATCCCCATCTTGCTCCCAACCAAAGCTTTTACTAAAATTAGATCTAATGTGTCAGAAATATGCCAGTTATGCTTTTCCTTCTCCTTTACTTTAAATTGTAGTACTATGATTTGGATTCTGCATCCAGCTTCATATTAAAGAGAGATGAATCCCCCCAAAATACACAAACAAACAGAAATAGCTGGATAACAAAAGTTAGAACTGTTTCCACTCTTAGAAATTGGAAAATGGCTTTTTTCTTCATAATGATCTCTCAATTGATGGGAATAAAGTAAGGCTGAAATTGCTTTTCACATTCCGGCTCCGTTGGGGGCATTTTCACATAGACTCCTGTAGTAAGAAGGCTTCTTTTCTTTAGCTGCCAAACACAAGAAAAAACAATCATTATTGTTGAGGAATACAGAAGACACTTCTAATCATAACAGAACTAGCAAATGGTAAGTCCTGACCCCACTGAAAGATGGATGTCCACAATATACAGAATTATAAGCCCCAGGAGATTTTCTTGATTCTGCTATTAAAATTCACTTTACATCAATAACTGTGTTATTGATGTAAAAAGTAACCATTTTCTCTGAATGGAAGATTGGAGAAAAAGACTGAGAAAGCTGAAGAATACCCCAAAATGCCTGCATCTTGTCTGTGAGGGGCCACGCTTGCTAACAGACTTTAGTTATTCTGTTTGAGAGCTGTATTTCTCATTTCCACTCATCACATGCTTTATATTTTTTTTTCTCTTGCATTAGTTCCCAATTTTTAGCACCTCAGTAAATTGAGGTCAGTCTATTAGCCTGTGTAGCAATTTGTAGCAAATGAGGTAGGAAGAAGTTATAGCAAAAGAATAGGAAAAGTATTTTGGAGTAGGAAGGGGGGAGGGAGGGAGGAGGGAGAAGAGGGAAGAAAGGGAAGGAAAGAAAATAGAGAAGTCAGTGAAGACAATCTTAGTAACTTCAAGAGACTGTCAGGTAGAAATTCTGGAGAACTGATTTCATACCTCCATCTCTTCTACTACCCATGTATAATAAATAAAAAAACTCAGGTTCTCATTTACTGCACTAGAGGGGAGAACAAGATTTCCCATCAAGCAGATTGGGTTAGGTGCTATGTGAACAGCTATAAGATGGTTAAGGAAGGCACCAAGCCAGATGGTCTTCTCCAAGGATACTTTGCCCAATTTAATCTTGTGTCTCACAGTTATTAGCAAGTGCAGTTGTCACAAAGACAAAAAGCAAAGTAACTGCCCCATGTTGTTCAAACTGTTACTCAAACTGAAACCCTACTCAGAAGCACACAAACATTCAATGTCAGACACACTCATCTAAAATATTAGTCATCCTGAAACCTCCAAAGACCAATACCAAGGGTTCTTGTGTGTTTGTTACCATTGTCCTTCTTCATCCTCATTCATTGCTTCATCTCAAGAAAACCAAACAGTGTCATTTGGTCAGTTGTTATCACTAAAGGTGTCCCCACAAAAAATGATGTGTTGTCAGTATCATACTCACCATTTTGCTCAAAGAAACAGCTGTGATGAGGAAGCTGTAAAAAAACAACCCCGAACTTATTGCTGCAAGGATCCAGAGTTGAAAATCAGAATCTGGGCATGGTTCTGGATCTGCAACAGAAAGCAAAACAGAACCTCCCTGAGACATTCTTAAAACACTTAGGCCTCTTTGCCCCATTGATGAAAATACGAAGAGATTTTGAGAGTGCCACAAGAACTTGAGCTTATTAACCCCCACATCCATCCCTAAATAGTATTGTTACTCCATTGGGTTCTTTGGGAACTTCCTCCCAACATTTTTCTGTCAAAGGTAGAAGGCCAAACATCATGACACATATCACCTTCCCTGACTTATTTGATTTTGTAAGGGTGCTGCTTGGCTTACTACCCATATTAAGCAAGACTACTGTGGTGTGGTATTCCCTGGAATTCTCACAGAGATTTTCCACAATTCTGAATGAGCCAGCTGGAATTAAAGAGCAAAATGTTTTTGTGCAAAAAAGAAAAAGGCAGTAATGCAAAAGAGATCAGCTTAGTGGTTTGACTTTGCTCACCAATGACATAAATCTGGGTTCCATCGCCCATGCCTACATAGTAGGGTGGAGGGTACATGAGCTCCACCTTGCAGAAGTAGAGTCCTGTGTCCATGGCTCTCAGCCCGTGGATGGTGAGGTTGACTTTGCTTCCACTGGAGGTGCCGATACAAGTGGAATCATCTAGGAAGGACAACTCATCATCTACCATGTATGTCGTGGCACATATTTCAGTCATATGACTATCTTTCTGGCGCAGCACTGTCACTCGGACCTCAGCAGCTTTGCCCGAAGACCAATATTCACACACAAAGCTGGCAACACCCCGGCTGCTGGCCAGCACCACTGCAGGCTGGGTCACTTGCATCTCTAAGGATGGGAAAACCAAAGGAAACAGTGAATGCATGGTCATCTACAGCAAAGCCCAGGCCAAAGTTGGGCCGCCAAGGTTTATCAATGCAAAGCCTCCTCCAGTTACACTCTTCAGCCCTTGTCTCCCTCCAGCAGATGCATCACCCTTCCCGACCCCTTTCTTTCTCCATCCACCTTGGTTTCCCCTTTATCTCTAAGCTGTTTTCCAACTACTCTTCA
This sequence comes from Uropsilus gracilis, assembly GCA_004024945.1. NCBI lineage: Eukaryota > Metazoa > Chordata > Mammalia > Eulipotyphla > Talpidae > Uropsilus > Uropsilus gracilis. The sequence goes on along the minus strand of PVHY01000296.1, from coordinate 53,901 downwards.
TAAACTTAGCTCCTTAATGGAAAATAGTTTCTTAAAGCAGTTGATATGGCAGGAAGAACATTGTGAGCCAATGTTCTACCTACATTTACCTGGCCCTGTACCTCTATCACCCATGAGTAACTGCACCTAGGTATCACAAATAGAAGACATGGTTCTGCTGTAAAATAATTAGACAAATCCTGCCTCCCCCTTAACCTTCCTTTATGCTCCCTTATCTGCAGTAAGATCTGATGATATCAAAGTGCCTTCCAACTTCACTATTCTCGGGTTGTAACAGCACCATAGAAACTATAGCTCAGGAATTATATGAGTAGTAAGGCAAATTTTAGAGGCTGAGATACAGAATCTCACATCATCCCTCAAAGCATACCTTGAAGCCCTCTACCTACATTTACCTAGCCCTATACCTCTATCACCCATGAATAACTGCATATTGGTCCACTTTACCAACCTCCCCTTTCCCTGGTATTATTATCATAGAGTAAGGGACATGTTGGCTTAAAGGAAGCCACAGGGCAAGGGCACCAGGTCATTTCCTCTTGAGGCTGAGGCAACCCTGCTGTTAACTTCTGTGGGCTTCCCCAGCCGCCACCACCTCTTCCTCACCTGCTCTCTCCTTCAGTTAAACACTCATACTTCTTTATTCTTTTTCCCTCTGATTTCTAAGGACTATAGAGGCCAGTTCTCTATACAAAAAGGCTCATATCGTCTTAAATATGGTAGCTTCAAGTCACGTCTCCTCCCTGTAGCTAACATCTCCAGGCAATTGTATAAGTGACACCCCAAGCTTGAATTAAACCATGTTATTCTTTCTGCTCAAATCCTTTAATGGCCTTACATGCCACTGGTTGCAAAAACAGAAAATGTGCTTATGATCTAATCTCAATTCATACATTCCAATTTAAGTTTCCAGGACAGCTATTACTATAGTCTAAAGACACAAGTCCTATTCCCCAAGCTCCTGTACTGAACTTCTGTCCTCAGAAGAGCAAGCAATACAGCAACTGTCAGTGCCATCATTAATCCACAGCCTTTCCTAGTTAAATAGCCTCCTTCCTCAGCCTTCATCTCTGCCTATTGGAGATGCCCTCTAAGCATCCTTGGCACTGTTTAACACTATCGCATTACTTAATCAAGTTCTGCCCTATATTAACATTTTTCATGTCTTAATCATATATACTGAATCTTTGCCTTTGGTTTATAAATCCCTAGGAGTAGCCACTACAATCTCACCATATGGGCACTCAGTAGTCCTTACTGTAGTGAGATTAAGCTTAAAGAAGATCAAGTTTCCTACCTTCCCAGGGCAAGCTCCCAATTATTACCACTAAATCTAGTCATGCCTGATTTCCAGTATCTACCATGAAAGGATCCCAGTTAAAGATTGAGCTGAATTTCCTAAAAAAGGAAATTTTGTTACTTCTAAGGATATTTAATCTTTATATTTCCAAAACTGTAAAATAAGATGAATTTTAATACTTCCTGTCTGGTAAAAATTAAATAATCAAATACCTTTTGAGCATTATTTCAAACAAACCACATGTTTTTTTTAAATTGAGGTCTAGAAAGAGATAAAGTTGCAAATCAGTGAAATGCTCACCATTTTTAAGCCATGTAATGAACCTGGCATCTGAAGAATTTCACCTGACTACTGGGGAACTTGCATTTGAAGTCCACAGGTGGTAAGTCAGGGAGCAATTAATCATAATTAATAGCATCCTTTCTTTTCACTTTCCTTCTTTTTCCCTTCTGTCTGTTCTTTTTTTTAATAGCTTCAAGCTGTTTTTCACTTTTTAAATAATTAACTAGACTATAAAATTGATTAAGACAATCTTAAAACTTTGAATTAAGTAAAGAAGGCACTCTCCCCACTATTTGCTTAAGTTTTAAAAAGCTGGATAACTTAACTTTTATGAGTGATTTAGAGGACCTTCAACTTTGAATTGGGTAGAAAAAAAAAACTTCAGTGGTTTGCTTCAGTCAGTATTTTTTTAAAGAAAATTTTGAGTTTGTCCTGATTCCAAATTCAAATGTATTAAGGACTCTTTTATCTCTTAACTTTACAGTATTTTCTTCCTATCTTCTAGAAGTGTCTGAAATTGCTTGCTCTCCCGAACTAACTCAGATGTTTTCTTTAAGCTCTTATGCACTGGCACTCTGCTGGGGGCTGTCTCAGCCTCTTCACCACTGCTGACTGTGCCCTGCAAACCTTGGAATCCGGGAGCAATTGAAATCAGGTTTTTATCTTTAGCTTCTGGCTATGTTATAAATCACTGTCCTTGACTACTAGAAAAAATGAAACCCTGGTGGGAGAAACATCTCCTCCTCCACCCTCCTGCTCCCAAAACCTCACTTACCTTTGGAAAAGACAGGGATGAAGAGAAGAGAAAACAGGGCAGTGCAGGGCCAGGTTCCAGAAGACAAGTCCAGCCAAGCTCTGTGCTTCTGGAATCCAAAGCAAGGCATGACTTCACGGGAGCTGTGTTCAGGTCTTCAGGAAGCAGAGTGAAACCTTTCAGGATCCTAAAGCTTTGAAAAGTGTTTGAACCCACACAGAATTAGGACTTTATATAGCTGACTTTGATCCCAGATACACATGTGCACAATAGAAGGTACCTGAATAGAAGCCTTTTTGTTTTGGTTTTACGAGAAAGGAAGTCGTGGGTTTAGCTGTTACGTCGAAAAGATAACCTCAAACACTCAAAGTAAAACTGAGCAAAACAAGACAATCCATGCATGGAAAATGCATTCAATTTGAAACTGAAGCTTCTTATTCACTTTGAGGATAAATGGAGAGAGAGGATTTCCTGGAGTGCAGGAGTACCCCCGAGTCCCAATTTTATCCAATCATCTGGGCATCTTTTATCACCCAGTTTATTTCATTGACACCCCCAAAATTGCTAAGTGCCACTTCTCTGAGCCCTTGAACTAGTTAGAGCATTAGTCTTTGGACATCATTAGCTCAGAATTTTCACTGTGAGAATTCTGGCATACTTTCAAATTAAAGTTATTTCTTCACTTCATTTTAGCAATTTATTAAAGAGAAAATACCAAACTCACAGAAAAAAAAAAAAAAACCTGCTCATCCTCTGGTTTTACAGACAAGGGCAGAATTTAGGTGCGCCATAAAACCTTCACAAAGACAAAATTGAGTTGAAGGAGGTCCGGGAGGGAAAAAAATCAACTATAATGATACAAAAGTTTACAAAAGTATAGACTTTCATTTTTCCTACTGGGAATTTTTCAGACATAAAACCTAAGAACTGAGGTTCAATATGACTGAAGTTCTTAACTTCATGAAAATTTAAACAGGACAAATATGTATCTAAGAAGAGAACACAGAGTGTTAGGGGCCACTCTTAAAACTAGGGGGGTTTAATACATTTCATATGTTTGAATGGTAACAGAAGAATTTATTGATAATCTGTCTATGCCAGAACTTGTGTGCACTTCAGAGTGAATAATGACAACACAGAAACATAGTTATTGTTGAAAGGGGCTTCTAAAAGACATGCAAAGAGACACAGAATGGAATGTAGTATTTGCTTACTCCGATTCCTCCTTTGATTCCCATTATCCTCACACCACAATCCAGAGGAGAAAATTCTGTAGCGGAAGACCTAATGCCTTTCTTTTTAGCCTTTCTTCCATTATTCCCTCATAACCCCTATTCCACTGCTTGCTTTTCTCTTATACACTTATTTTAGGTCTTGTTACCTTTACTCAACCTTTATCTACTACCTTTTTTTTCCAATTACCCTCTTTTGTTTTCCTTTCCATCCTCGGGATTTAGAGAAGGTACTACACCAATAAACCTTAGCTAAGTTGTCCTTTGTAAACTCTCTTACCTCTTAGACAAGCCTTTCATATCCCTGCTCAAAGAGTAACTTAAGGGGCCCTTACTAAAGGCCTGATCTCAAACTGGGCACTAGAGAAACAGAAGTGGAAAATATATATACAGCTTCCATTAAAAATGACCCATGAAATCGAGCATGGTGGTGCATATCTGTAATCCCAGATACCAGGGAGGCTGAAGATAGGAATCACTTGAATTTGCGTGTTTGAGACAACTCCAGGCAACACAGCGAGACCTAATCTCTGAAAAAAATAGCCAGGAATGGTGGTGCACATCTGTATCCACAGGTTTGAGACTACCCTGGGCAACATAGTAAGACCTAGTCTCTAAAAAATAATAATAATAAATAAATAATAAAATAAAATGACTCATGGCAGTGGCAGGAGCATATAGCTAGATCCATGATCATGATAAAGTGATAAATGCCAAAATCAAAATATTGCATAAACCATTTGTACAATTCGTGAATCTCCAAAAAAAAAAGGTAAACCTTATTATGGAGCATCCCTTATCAGCAAGAGGTAGGTACTCTGACAAAAATAACAACACATGTCAAGGCTGAAAGTGCACAAAGTGCTCCTTCTGGAAAATAGACAAGGCTACTTCCACTGAGCAGTATATGGAAATCAAGTAACAAAACAAGCAAAGCAAAAATAAAATTTATTTACTAAAACGAGAAAATAGGCAAGAGTCACTGAGGGTACAAGGCACTCCTTTGGTTACCTTACCATACAGTGCAGTCTCTAAGTCCAAAAAGCTGCAGTGGGTCCTTAAGCCACCTGTGTCCAGAAAATGGCATCTGTCCCACCCTCAAGCCAGCAATGGGAGATTCAAATCAAACAAAGAAATAAAGAAGGTTTCCTCGATCTGCCTCCAAGAGGCACAGCTCCAACATTCTTTCTGCTTCAGCCCTGAAGCAGCCCAAACCACCAAAACTCACACAAAGCAGCAACCACTTTAGACATCTCTTGCTGAAAACAGCAGCACTTCAAGTTTTCATCAGGTCTCCAGACAATTCCCAAGCTTTGCAGTTTCTAAATGGAACCAAGTTTCCAAGTGCTGAATTTCCAATTAGTTTACATAAGTCACAAATTTCTCCAACATGTCTCCCCAGGCTCCTCATCAGTCCAGGCTAGGGATGGAAGCCCACAGATTTACTTCCTTCTCTGTCCCACTGCCACATATGGCAGCCACAGCTGCAGGGCCCCCCAGACTTCTTGCCACTCCACCACTTTCTGCGTTCTCCTCTTCAGCCACACTCCTTCCTAAATCTCCTTTCTCTGTCCCTCGATGGAGAAACCTCAGCTTCCCTTCTCCAAGTCTCTGCCCACCAGGGCAAAATGGTGCAATCCTGCATTACAAAGGTAGGGCCACATCATCACTATCACACATCACCTCTATCACATAGAGGCGGATGCTCTTAGCAGTGGGAGTCAGTGAATTACAAGGAACAAATTTACATGCCTGAGTATACATTTTAGGGAAATGAAAGTGTAAGGAGAGTGGGTTCAAGGAGAAATGAGGTAAGAAGACTTTTGCAATATCCCAGACACAACAGGAACTGGCAGACCTTTTCTGTAAAATATCAAGTAGTAAATAGATTAAGCTTTATAGACTCTACTCATACTCTGGTTTCTCTTCAGATCGTATAAATATTTCGCCTTTTTATAGACTCTACTCCCAGTTGTCACTGCTTAACTCTGCTGAATAGACTGAAAACATCCATAGAAAACATGTAAATGAATGGACATGGCTATATCCCAATAAGACATTATTTACCAAAAGAGCTGGAGGCAGCTTTGGGCTGTGCCAGGGATTAGCCAACCCCTGGTCTAAACTAAAGCAATGACACCAGTTTGAAAAGATCTCAACATTGCTAACCCATAAGCAATGAGTGGATGGAGAAGTTGAGGGTGACTCAAGATTTATGGTTTGAGAGATACTGTGGTGCTCTCAGAAACAGTTCAAATATTTGTCAAGTTATGTCATTCAAGACTTAAAGCAACCCTACAAGGTGATTTTTTTAATTTATTTATCTATTTATTTATTTATTTTATTAAAGGAGAAACCAAGGACCTTAGAGTTAAGGTAACTTATCCAATTCCTCATATTAAGTGGCAGAACTTGAAATTTAGCATGTCCTTGATCACTGCACTAAAGCAAAGATATTGAAGTCAAAGGGAGTTAAATCCTAATGCAAGGACTGGCTTCCTGCTGATGTGGCCTGAAAGTGCAGAGTCCTCTGGAAAACATTGCCTACTTCTCAAGAATATTACAATATTTAAATGAGATGATGTATGTAACTTGTGTAAAAGATTTATTCTCGTAGTTGGCTACCTAATGAATAGGGATACTTTTTATGAGAGGGTCACAGAGAATAAAAATGTACAATTGACTAGAATAGAGCACTTAAGGAGGAATGACAGGAAATAAAGAATATGAGTTCAGTTGGGGCATAGTGAATTTCAGGTATATGCAGACATTAAGGTGGAAACACTAGAAAGCAATTTCCAATATGGATCTGGCATTAAAATGATCAGTTTAAGCAAACATAAAGACACTGATAAAATTTTCACAAGGCCAAAGCACATAGTAAGTACTCTATAAATGTCTGAAGTGATCAATAAATGAATAAAAATAATTTGACATAAGCTATGAAGACTGAATTAGGAACTTTCAAAGGAGTCCCACCAAGTTGCCTATTTATACTTCTATGAAATATTTCTTCCATAGCAAGAAAATTCAATGATTGTGAAAAATCATTGAGTAAAAAAATACATATATTCATTTAGATCATATGATAGATTGCTTGACAATTACAAAGAGAAAAATATAATGGATAAATTTAGAGATTCTGCCTTAACCAAGTGATCAAATTGAAGGTCATCCACGATGGGACTTTCTGACATCACGTGCTACCAGATTCCATGGCCTGGAAGAACACACCGTATCTATATATATTATTGCCAAAATTGTTTAAATATAACTTAATAATTGAAAACAATTATGTAAATCCACATTGGTATCATTCTGCAAAATAACTCAAAAATGTTAATATCATAAAAGACTAAGAACTAAAAAACCCATAAAATTGTTTTAAAGTAGATTAAGGAATCATGACAATAAAATCTAATATGTGTACTCCTTGATTGGAAAAATAAACAACTTTATCCCTTTTTTTTTTAGAACTATCAAACATTATTGAGACACAGTGAAATTTGAATATCAATTATGTTTGATCAAAGCATTTTATTAATGTTAACTTTGTTCTCTGTGGTGATTGTATTGGGATCTTATAGAGAAACATCCTTGTTTTCTGTTGGTAATTGCTTAAGTACTTGAAGTCTTAGGACATCAGCAAATAATTCTCAAATGGTTAGGCAAAAATGGGTGTGTTCAGAGGGAAAAAAATAAACAACAGTGACAGAATGTTAACAATTGGTGATTCTAAGTGAAGAATAGTTTCTTCAATACTATTCTTATCAATTCTTTGTAAGAATGAGGTTTTCAAAATAAAAAGTGGGCGGTAAGAGTGACAAGGCAAATGATTAACATGGCAAACACTGCATGACAGATGACCAGACTGATGTTTAGAGAGGAAGTGTTATGCAGGGGATCTTTTCCATCTCCCTCTCTCACACCTATTCTCCATCTGGAAGACAGAACCCAGCACTACTGGGTTCCCTAGTATTTTGGCTTCTGGGAGCATTCAGCTGGGCAAGCTCCAGTACATCAGCCTAAGGATAAAAGTCAAGTATTTCTTCCCTGTTTTCCCAGATTAAGGCTCTGACTGTAGTAATAACGATACTGCACAACTACAGTTCTTGCCAGGAGGCCCCCAATCTGCGATGTCAGTTTTCACTCCTTCTTTCAGTCACGAGTGTCTGAGTGTATTTATATCCCTGCTTTCAGTCACTAGTGTCTGAGAGCATTTATATCCCTGCTCCTTACACTCCTGAATACCTCTCACAAATAATCATTTGGTTACACTTACTTAGAGCACCTAATTCCTACAGAGTGTCAGATTGCTCCCATTCTGTATCCTCAAATTGAAAAAAAAAAACAACTGAATTTATATCCTAGTCTCAGTCCCATTTAGTACATCCCCACCCAGTACCTCACACACAATAATAAACATGTTATGTCATACCAGTTTGTATTTATTATCACTAATTCTGTTTCCCTCATTTCAATCCCTATGTCCATAACACTCACATCCTTACCCCACACAGCATCTAAGTCGTGCCTCCTTTGCACACAGCAACATACGAAGAATTTCTGTATTCCAGTTTAGGAGTCAACCCTTTATATTTCCCTTCTTTCCCATGTTCAGCTCTGGGAAAATGCAACTCGGTGAGAATTCAGGCAAAGGACCCATAGATATTAATGAACCCAGCTCAGTGATTCAGAGAATGGCTGGAGACAAACGCGTGAATTCAAGTCTTGGACTCTGTTGTTAACTGAATGTGTGGTCTTGGATTAGGCTTCTTAACTTCTATGATCCTCGGCTACCTCATCCATAAATAACGTTAATTATGTTAACTACCTTATAGGGTAACTATAATGATTCAATGAGACCATGCCAATAAAATGTTGAAAAGTGTGCCTAGGACACAGTATGGCTCAATAAATGTAGCTTATATATTACATTCAGAGGAATTACAGGTTTCAAACTGCAGCTGTTGTGTAAACACTTCTCACTATCCTCTCTATTGAACAGATGGTACACTAGACTAAAATCAGGTATTAACTATTCTGATACTCATACATTTATTGTATTTCTTCCCCATCCGTGTGTTTCCATCAGCATCTAGAAACACAGTTTATTATTTGTTGCCTGATGGAGTATAGGAACCCTGAATTCTAGATATACTCTCAGAATTATATACTAAGTCCTCTCAATTATTCAGCAGTTGAATATTCAAATATCTGAGGGTACTACATCCTTGGATATTTTCATTTCAGGAAGAAGAAAGTGAATTTTGTTATTTACCTTTACCACCTCCCTCCCACCCCCTCCCCCCCCCCAAAAAAAGGTTGGTGGTAAAAGAAATTAAACTACTTGGCTAAAATTAGGACTGGGGGATTCACTGTGATTTCATTTCCTCACTATCTTCCTATATCCTACCAGCATGAGTAAACCCAGGTTGGTTTTGTAGTACTCTTAGTGGTTTCTGGATTTGAAAGATCTCTCAAGATTTGCATAATTTACAGCGATGCCTACAGTGAATTGTCTCAAGAATTCCAGAGGAGATCTGGTTTGATTAGTATAGATAACTGGATTGTTTTACTAAATTGTAGGACTGTGAATTTGTCAGGCTCAATCTAAGCTTTAAAACTTTACCGTTTTTAAACTCTGATCTCCTAAATCCCCTCTTTCTATCTTTTCCCCAACTAGTACAACCTAAAATCTAAGCTTTGTTGTAAGATTTGCACCTGGCATTGACTAAGGTACATACTGCAAAACATCCTTTACTTGATGGTTTCAGATGTAATGGGAAGAATGAAAAGTCTAATATTTGCATAGCGTGCAGTTTCAGGACATCCCATTACGTTGAGTCTATAAGCATGCCTAATTAAGGTTATATACTCTATGTTTTTGTACTAATTAGCTCATCACAGTAAACTCCTTTCAAAATCAACTTCAAAGGAAAAAGAAAATCATCTACCAAAGTAAGTGATAACTGAAGGACCTACCAACCATCTCACTTAGAAAGAGAGTTAAAGAGGAAGGAAATAATATGCAAAGTGACTGGAAAGAATTTTAACTTCATTACTATTAAATGGTGAAAATATGGACTGGGTAAGAACAAAAATGCATGTGGTAGATTAATTTTCAATGCTTAGTAAACTAATCTATATAGTCATGTCAGGTAATAATGGATGCTTCTGATACTCTGCCAGTCAATCCCTTAAAGATTGGAGAAGTAGGCTCCCGCTGACTTTTCACCCACATTGTCCTATAGCTAGGGTTAAAGTGGAAAGGAAGCAAAGTTTTATCTGCTGGTCTGAATGACAAAATGAAATGCAAAGGTCTTCACTTGAAGGTTTATCCTCAACCATCTGAACTTCATTTACACAGAGATGAAAACAAGCATTTTTGAATGAATAAGTGAGAGAAAAGTCAACTATATCACAGAGGGTGATCTGTGTTCTAACTGCTGAAGCTCCTTACCTTGTATGATTAAATATCTTTGAATATATCACCTTCATCTATAGATAATGACCCTTTATTACATTTCTGGTTTAGACATTATCTACTTTGACTATCTTTTTTTTTTGCTTCATTATTTTTTTTATATTTCGTGGTCACAATTTCCTTTTTTTTCACATCATTATCTATCCCGGGGTTCTCCCTCCACCTTATCACCCGTGAACCATCGTCTTAATCTTTTGTGTGCCCCTCCTCCCTCATTTTCCCCTCCCCCTCTCATGCTCTATGCTTCAATTCTGCTGAAAGTTAGTTTAAAATTTTTCTTATCTGTTTGTTTGTTTTCCCTTTATCCCTCATATGAGTGAGACTGTCCAATATTTCTCTTTTTCTTTCTGGCTTATTTCTGCCAGCATGATTCTTTCTAGCTCCTTCCATGTTGCTGCGAAGTTTGTCTTTTTTAATTGATGAGTAATATTCCATTGTGTACATATTCCACAACTTTCTGTACCATTCATCATTTGGGGGGCATCTGGGTTGTTTCCATATCCTGGTTATTGTAAACACTGCAATAAACTACTTTGATTATCTCTTAATCTCCTTATCTTCTCACTCCTAAAAGTAACATTAGAGTTGAATATTATTTGATCCTTAATTCTTCACACCTGTTGCAACACAGTCTGCCTTGAATCAAATTAGATAAATAACTTTATCAAAAGTTAATTTTGAAATCATTAATCTCTTCCTTTTACAATTCAGATAACTGATGCTGAGAAGTTAATTGAATTGTCCAGGGTCACACATTTAGATTTTATTCCTCCACATTTAAATCTTGTTACTTCATCATCAAGGAGAAATGGATAGAAAAGGAAGGGCAAATTGTCCAATATTTGACCTATATTGTACCACAACTCACTCCATCTAAATGGTATACTGAGAGTGTATCTGATTCCCTTTTAGAACAAATTGGGGTGGCCCAACACCCTTTCTACTTTACAAAAGAGGAGACTTCACAGGCCATTAATGTTTTCTTGACTTATTGCAAGAAGGAAAAAACTAGTAACTGACATTGTTCTAAATTATGACAGCCCCCCCCCATAGGGGGGGAAAAAGATTGTCTGTTAATTTTAAGTGGTGACACTGAAAATTTTAAACATTTGATGGAACCCATTTCCTCACATGACATTTGTGGCTAGTATAATCTCAGCATAAAGCACTTATTTCAGTTTCTTCATCAGAGAGACAATCACTGTTTTCATAGTTTGAACTGTGTTATTTTGAGTCCTGCTGCTACTGCAAGATTAGAATGATTATAGTCCATGACGTCCTTCACACCTCCAGTACGCAAGAAATTGTTATGTTCACACCTCCTCAAGCTACAAAATGAGCATCTTTATTCCTTAGCAGTGTGAATGATAGGGTCTATGATGGAGAAAGTTGTGTTAGATGATAAGGAATGCAGTGTATTTGCACAGCCTGTTGCAAGTGTTAAATCCTGGAATCAAAAGAGAAACATAGTGAGTTCTACTCTCTCTCACCTTATTGATGAGGAAACAAAGGCCCCAGGGAAGTCAAATGATTCAAATGATCCAAAATTATATGCAAAGACTGTTGGTGGCCAAACCAAGATAGGAGTCCAGAAGTCCTTAATATTAATTTAATTCTCTTGTCACTATGCCTTCACCATCACTCACCATCTTCAAAGATCTATTAAACTAATATGACTTCTGATGCTAATTTCCTACTAGTTTGCTATCTGAAACTCAGCTTCATCAAACTCTCTGGGTGGTGTTGGATACTCAGAAGCATAAAATGTATGTACCTACAAACATACATGTACACATATACACATAGTTTAATGATAGCAGTGAAAAAATGAAAAACAACCCAAGTTCTCATCAACTGATGAATGGATAAAATATAGTCTGCTCATGAAAGGAAAGTACTGATGCATACAAAAAGATGAGTGAAACTTGAAAACATTATATTGAGTGATAGAAGCCATCACATATGGTATGATACCATTTATATAAGGTACCTAGGACAAGCAAATCCACAGATATAGACTATTCATTGTAAGGGACCAGAGGGAAAGTGGGGAATGGAAAATGAGTGCTCCATGAATACAGATTTCTTTTCGTGGTGATGAAAATGTTCTAGATCTTGATAATGGTGATACTTGCACAATATAGTGAACATATTAAGTGCCGCTGAGTTTTACACATTAGAATACCTTAAATGGTATGTGTACTTTACCAAACATACAAAATGTCTTCAGGCTGATAGGTTAAATAGGCATTCAGCATCTTAAAAAGTATATTACTTTTAAGTGATATACATCACTTAAAAACAATATACATCACTTTAAAATGATATGACATGTACTGGTCATAATTTAACTCTTCTCTGAATGTAATCTGGAAAAAAATCTATAACCATGCTCACTTCCAAGTATGAAAGCAATAATTTAGCAAACATGTCCTTAATGGCTGAGATAAAGAAGAGAAATTCTGGTTATTTCTCATCGTGTACAGTTCTGACCACATATCATACTCAACCATTTTCAGCCAGAATCTGAGATGTGGATCATTTGGTTCTGCCTTCCCCTGCACAGAGATTTCTAGCAGGTTACTCAGCTGTGAAGTAACAAAATGAGATGGAGGAAGGCCATGTTAGGAGACTTTGGTTCAGTGAACTATATTATTCAAGCTTTAGGAGGATGTAATTGAAAAGTAGCTGTTTTTTAAAAACAGATTCCATTTTATGACTTATGCTTCCAGAGGAAAAAATCTCTGGGCCCAGAGCTTCATTCATAAATAGGAAACTCAATTATTACACTTAAATGGATAGCTCAGGGCCTGTTGAAGACAGTAAGAGTAATGCATTGTAACTAAAACCCACAGTCTTTAGCATTGTGCAGCAGGCCCAGTTTCTGTACTCCTCTAAGAAAATCATATTATGGCAGTGAAATTGCCTTTAAAACCCATCATATTCCTGTTATATCTCAACATTATTTAAATTCAGTCTGATCACCTAAAGTTCTTACCATGTGCACATGTAACTCTGGTCATTTCTCATTTCCCTTGCATTGTTTAAGAAGTGCCCACAAGTAGAATGTAACAGAAACATTTGTTTTCTGTCCTCCAAAAATATAAGATCAAAAAGCATCCACTAACTATGTATCAAGCAATTCACATTTCAGATTAGATAGACAAAGGTGTAGTTAAAAGCAAAGTTGTTAGGAATATTTAAGTTCATAAAATAGAGTGAAAGGAAGTTGTGATTTTTAAAAATTAGGTATTTACTACTACAATTTATATCCTGTTATAGGATAAATTCAGTAACCAAGTTTATTATAAATATTGTTGAAAAATGCAATGGTTTTTCTCAGCACTTGGAAGCACTGCTTTTACTTGAGAAAATTATCATTTCCAAATTCTCTGACTCTAACTATTCAGATCTTCTTTTAATTAACATCAAAAACATATCTCTGAAAGTGAATGTCATTTGTATAGTATGAGATAGTATTGACTTCACTATCTTAAGCAACAAAGAAAATATGGGAGAAAAAAAAACCCTTGAGACTTATTTCAAGAAACTGGAAGTAGAAAGAAGAAAAAGAATGAGAAACAAATGGAACAAGGAAACAAAGACAAAACAGAAACTTTAAAAGGAAGAACAATTTGCATGCTTTCAGAGCAGTATCTGTTCTAACCCACCTGATAGAAATAGTCAATGATAAGAGAAGATTGGTTTTGATTGTGGGTGGAATATTTGTAAATTTCCAAAAACCTCTCAATATCATAAAAAAACCCAAAATGTTCTGCTTAAATTTTTATGCAAAGAATATACAAATAATGTCATTCTAGTACTAATTTAGCAAATAAAATTGATTACGATTGCTAACTCATATAATCTCTTTTTTCAAAAAAATCTTTAGCTCAAGTTATGTTCCTACTTTAAAGTCAAGGAACTCTTACCTAAATTTAATCAAATTTCTGTTGACAAGGTGGTTAATAATATTTTTATGGATTTTTAGTAATTCAGAATGTCACCAGGATTCAATGTCTCAAATCCTAATGTTCCTGCAGAGAAGCCTCAAATGACCATTTTAAAGATTGAAACCCATCAACAAAATTCACAAGATGTTTCTTTTAGATATTTTCCATAAACTCTGTTCTTTCCCACTGTGTTTCTCAGCAAATGTTTAAGCAAACTAAAACACATAATGGGAAGTAGGACTTTGTCTCACACTAACTATAATTATCATGTTGGACTTAACTATAGGGTATAAAGGAAAACCACCTGTAAACTGTACAAAATAATGACATGGGATTTAAGAGTTTGGTGATATAGATGCTACTTAAGTGTGAATCATTTTAATCATATAATCTTGCTAGCATTTAATTTTTCATCTCTAAAGCGTGGCAGTTCAGTTAGGAAAACTATTTCAGCTCAAATTAAATTTTATTTTAAAATATGTGATATATATAAATGGGAAAAAAGCAGATTATTTAAGACTGAGTCATTTTGTAAAAATAAAGTGAAAATACATGCCGAATTATATCAGAAATGTGGTAGCAATAATTATATGAAATTTTATTTTCTTCTTTTAACTACCATTATTTTATATTTTTATCAATGTATATGTATCACTTGTGTTAGAAAAATAGAAATTACAAAAAATTAGAAATCTTTTTAATGTTCAAAGAACAACTCTGAGTGTGTTCCAGGTTACCAACATTGCCTTTCCTATTTTATGAAAAAGTTTAAGAGATCACATATAGATTTGACTTCTGGACTCTTCAAGCAGAGATTTTAAATCCAAATGAGTCTCTACAAGAATGCCAGTTTCTAAAATGTCAACCAAAAGAAGCAATTTCTCCAACATAGGATATTGTACCTTTAACATCTTTACTTTTGTTATCAAATCACCATGATAATAATCAGAAAACACGTCTTGTGTTACTTTTTCTAGAATACTATGAAAGTATTGTACACATTAAAAACTAATTTTCTTTGCCCAAATATAAATAATATTTATGGGTATGATCAATTGGACATGCAGATAAATGGATTATGTAATCAATACAGGAGAGACACATTAGTGGTATAAATTTTAGAGGAAGAAAGTAAGCTTATTTAATGTGGTCTGGGCTACCCAGGATCTAAATCTTAGAGACCTTGAGAATGGGAGTCAGAATTTTAAAATCCATCTCTACTTGATTGTGACAAGAAGAAAGTAACACTCCCAAGCAGTTAGATAGGCCTGATCTCACATCACATATAGATGTATTTTATGAGTGCATATCGTTGGTTTTTAACTTTGCAGAAATTACATGAAATATGCCATGCAGATCATACAAACAGACTACCTCCAGTTTAAGGTGGATTGCAAGTGTCCAGGCTAAAAGCTGTCAGGATCAGAATCAGATAATTCCTAGAATTTCCTATGTTCGGTAACATAAACTAGACTTGACCTTGAGCATACCATGAACAGGAAATTGATGAACCAATCCTGAGCAATTTAAAATAATTCTCTGGCCAATTCCTCTATGTTAGAATAATATTCCCTGTTCTACTTAAGGGTACTTTTTTCTCTGTGCTATGGGGGTTTATAACCATGGTAGAACTATCTCTGAGCAATGAGTGGATGATAACTGATAAGAAAATATGGTAGAAGAAGGCTAGAGAAAAAAGCTCAGCTTGCCTTAGCATGTGGAGCCTTTCCAGTGAACCAGGCTTTGCATACTGCTCCAACATTAAGGAGGCATCTCTCCGGTGTCATAAGGAAAGTCCCAAAGAAATGGAAGGGTATCTGGCTCCCCACAGTTCATTAAGGTCAGAAAATGCTCTCAGAGATGAAAAGTTCAATTGTTCCATATTCATGTGGATGTGAGTATAAAACTGCACATTCAAGTAACTGAAGGCTTTTAAATATGTCATTTTGGAAGATTATACTTTTCCAATTACTCTCATTGTGTGACTCTTTCTTCTTTTGGAATTATTCTCACTTTTACGGAGAAGAAAATGTAGTATCTTATTATCGTATGGTTTGTTCATATAAAACAGCAAACACCTATTTTGGTCACTAGCATTCCTCATAAGAAAGAAATTACTGAGAAAAATATAAAATTCTGTTCAAACAACAAATAAGAGCTGCTTTTGAAGATGTTGCAAGGATTGTGCTACAGGAACATTTTAAGTGATTACTGCATCACTAGAGAGGGGATTAGAGCTTAAAGTGTAACAGGAGGAATGATTCAGCCCCATGGCAATACACAGCAAATGGGTATGGAGAGGAAGACTTATTTTCTCATTATCCATCTTTAATGCAAGATGATAGATGGGAAATTACACCAAACCTCAACAAGGCATGATCCAAGTTATGACAGAGTGCAAAGGAAAAGATTGTGTGTAGTAAGTAGAAGACAAGAGGTAGGAATACAAAGGCAGACATCAGATGCTTCTTACTCAGAAGGTCAGTCTAGATCCTCAGAAAGATGGATCATATCATGGTCCTGGTCTCAGGAAAAGGAAAAATAGCAAGACAGACAAAAGGATCAAAGCAGACCCTTAGTCCTGAGATTCAGACAAAGGGACTTGGAGAAAGTTAGTCCTTAACCCTAATATGGGTAGAGTCCAATGACCCTTTCCCAAGGTAGCGAGCCAGGTGAATCCAATGGTCAGAACTACTAAAGCTTAACCACATTCATACAAGGACTAACAATTTTAATTCCCATATAACTTCAATTAAGGCTGAGGTAAAACAGAGTCTGCAAGTGTAGTAAACAGAGGGAAAGGTTGAGATATTTGGGAACACAAAAGAAGGAAATGAATCAATGTAAAGCTAAGACATCAATAAGAGCTGATTGGATACCCAAAGTCACTTCCTGAAAAATTAGCATGCGTATAAATTCAGATACATTTACTTTAGAATACCCATCACTTTATTGACAAATCACATATGAAAAATGTTAAATTTCCTTTTCTTCTTTATGTTTGTTGTCCTTAAAAGTGTGCTATTGTATTCCATGGGTTGATGTGATTTTCCAGTCACTGTGTTTTTAAATTAATTTCCTAATTTAATGCTGGGTTGAAACCAGACCCTGGTACAAAGAACAGACAAAATGAGAAAAGACTATATTCTAAACTCCCCCACGTTCTGGTTTCATTATGTTCCTGAAACCTATGAGTTGATAAGCTAGGCTTTATTCTTACCAAACCTGAACCAATTAGAACTTGAAGTTGGAGGGAATTCAGCCTTAATTTGGAGTATAGTGCTAATAGTAGAAATGAAACCAAATATGTGTGAATGTGTAAGAACTTAAGAGAGGAAAATATTAGGTGATAAATTTATTAAACTGAATCTCTGAGCAATGAGTGGACAGTAACTGATAAGAAAATATTTCCAGATCTCAAAGATCAGTAATTACTCTTTGATCATACTTCTAAAATAACTTTTCTAATTACATTCAAACTTTCCAAGAACATTCACCTTTTATCTGAAACTACATCATAGAAGTTTCAAACTAAAAGTCATTGTTCAATGCTTACATGAGATGATGTTTTCATGGTGTAACAGTAAAATAATCATTGACATTTACTGTGACATTGAAGCAAGAGACAAAAGGTCCTTGTCTCTTGCTAAAGAAAGAAAAAGAGGAAGATCAAGAGAGAAGGTGGAGAGGGATATGTTGAAGATGGACAGAGAGAAGGGGAAGAAAGAAAAAATGGTGAAGAGAGGAGGGAAGATGAGAAGGGCATAGGAAGGAAAGGAAGGAACAGGCAAGTATTTATTTTTTAATTGAGATAACATTGGTTTACATTATTGTGGAAGCATAGGATCCTTCCCACTCAGGTATCACCACCCACTACCACATCACTCGTAGTCCACAACCATAGCCACCCATAGTCCACTATGCTCTCTTTTCTCTATGTTCTCACTCCCTCTTCAAACCCCTCCCTTCTATAGCCAGCTTTCAATGGCACAGTATTATTAGTATTAGCACATGTATTATTAAGTCCATGCATTCTCAAAACAAATCGGTTCTGATCAAACCCTTTGGGTACAGAATACTTTTAGTCTTATTTTGATTGCTTCTCAGAAACATCATTTTCCTTGGTGCCATGTCTGCCTTCTAGACCAACCCCATAGAGATATGTCCCCAAGGAATCACAAAGTATGTGGATCAATAGTAATACCCAATTTCTACTCTCATTATTTATCTAAGTTTCTCAAACTATTGATATTAATGACATCAAAAATTCAAGACCTTTGTTAGGAGAAATGTTTGTGAAAGAAAATGGGAAGAGAAGGGAAGAATGTTGGGAAATCATCAGATCATGATATAAATCTCATCCTCAAGGAAAGGAGAAAGGTAAATAAAATTAGTTGGAAGTGTTCCAAGTCCTCTGCAGTCTATGAAAGAGTTGGCAAGACTATCAGGGGTCTTTGAGCCAAGGGGAAACATGAAACAGGCTTGCTTTAGAATCCCTACCACATGCAATTATTGGCTGGGAACAGCAACTAAGATGCAAAAACTCAGCATAAACAGAGCACTGGATGCCAGCATGCAGTGACTTGAGTCCTTGGTACATTTTCATGCTTACAGTAGGGATCCTGTGAGATTCATTCTCATGGATGTCATAATTCACTCCAAGTTTCACATGAATACACTTCTCTACAGGGCTTCAGGTAATGCCTCTTCCACACATCCTATGAATCCTTCTTCCAGAAGAAAAATTCAAAAAAGGGAGGTTAAGGGGATGAACAACTGCCATCATGGCAAGTGATCTCAAAGTTATAAAATTTTCCCCATATCCTCAACTCACTTACTTGATAATGTGCCCCAAACTTTCATTCTCGAGAGTTCTGCACCCTTCATAACGATATCCTTTTTTAAAAGTATTTATTTTTTTATTTTCATGCAACATTGATCATATTTGTAGAGTTATTAGTTACTTTATGGCCCTTCTTATATCACCCCCCTTCTCTTTCTCTCCCTTTCCCTCCCCTGGTTACTCCAGCTCCTCTCTTGCTGTAAGACATTGGTTGATGCCTGGTTTACTGGTCTCTTTTTCCTGGAGTGACTTCCTCTTTTCCTGGGGGAGAACCTATGCTCCTGGAATGCAGCAGTCCATGCTGGTGGGAACTCCAGGGTTTTTGGTGAGGTGGGCAGATAGGTCTTGCATGTCAGGAACCTCTCACCAAGTAGATGAGTGGTGTGGTTCTCCAGTCTCCTTTGTTGCAGCACTTCCAATGGTTGAGGTGACGGTCATGTTGGCTGTCTCTTTACCAATGTCTGTCCCTTGGTGCTGCTTCTTTCCTGTATAGTTCTGGTATCTTGGGTTGCGAGCCAAACTCCCAGACACTGGCAGTGGATACATTCCCTGGTGGGGACAGACTCCAGATGGTTGATTCAGTTCCTTCCTTTCTCGAAGTTTACAGCTATGCCATGGGGCTGCAGTGATACCTATGTAGCTTTCCTCCAGTTTTTGGAGACGGAGGGAGCTTCATTCACATTGCACATGTCTCTGAACCAGGTAATTGACTCCCCTGGTCCAAAGACGTTATAGGTGGAGCTCTGTGACAGGTCACCACAATAGTCTCTCAGGCATGTCTCTTGCTGTTCCAATCAGGCATACTTTCGGTCATACCCAGATGATGAATATACCAAGTGCCTATATGTTCCTTTCCTCTCCTGGATGTCTGCATCTGCATTGTTGCTTTTCTTCTTCTTAGTGCAAATCTGGCTGAGGTGGAAATAAACTGGAAGGTGACTGGTTTACTTCCACCGGCACTCTAGGAGGATCCCTGCCCCCCTCACCCCTCACATACGTGAGAGGGAAGAGTTGGTTCCCCAGCCCAAGACCTCTGCCCCCCAGGAATTTGAGAGCCCCATGGTATCCATAAAAATACTCTTTACTGTTTTTGTCTACTGCAAATAAGTGTGGTTTCATAGAACTCTTTAAATTAATGTTTTTGTGTTTGTGGGGCAAATACCCAAAAGTGGGTTAACTAGATCACATGGAATTCCTATTTCTCTAATTTTGAGCAATCTTCATACTGCTTTCTATAATGACTGCACTAATTTACATTCCTACCATTAGTGAATAAGTTTTACCTCATCTTCACATCCTTTCTAGCATTTGTTTCTTGTCTTTGGGTAATAGCCATTTTCACAGGTATGTTGTTGCTTTGACTTGTGTTTCCTTAGAAATAAGAGATTATGAACATTATTTCTCATATTTGTTAGCTATCTGCATATCATCTTTAGAGAAATGTCTATTCAGATCCTCTGCCCATTTTTTTTAAGTTTTATCTTATTTGATTTGGGGGGGGGGTTCTTCCCCCTCCCCTTCCCTTGTACCCACCTCTGGTCACTATATCTCTTCTTTCACTGTCAATTATTTCCATTTTCAAGCCACTGGTTTCTTCCTCTTCTTTCCTGGGACAATATTCTTTTGCCAGATGTAGATGTGTTTTCCTGGGACACAGGAGCCTGTGCTTAGTTTTCCAGGTGTATCTTGCAGGTAGCCAGTTCACGTAACATCAGTGAAGAGAAATGCTCCCAATGCCAAAGACTGAACTATTAAGTGAAGAAGAAGTAAAATGTGACAGAAGCTGGGTTGGAGCAGATGACCAGTAAGGAAGAGGATGTACCCCTTCCCATTTTTAATGGGGTTTTCTTGTTGTTGAGTGTCACAAGTTCTTCCTATAGTTTGAGTATTAACCCTATCTCAGACATACGATATGCAAATATTTTTAGTATTTGAAGTCTATTTCCAGAAACACTAAGAATCACAACTATAAAATCTAGGGTCATACTTTAAGGAACTAGAAAAAGAAGAAAGTGCAAATCTAATAGTCGGTAGATGGATGAAGATAATAAAAATCAAAGTAGAAATTAATGAAATAAACATCAAAAAGACAAACCAAGAGATCAAGGAAATCAAGAGCTGATTCTTTGAAGAGGTTAACAAGACAAACATTTAGTCAGACTCTTAAACAAGAAAACACAATTAAGCCAGACACAAAAAAGAAGTGACAAAATACAAAGAATACTGGTATTACAATTATATAGCAAAAAAAAATGGACAACTTGGAAAAAACAAACAAATTCTTAGAAATATGCAACATTCTAACACTGTTACAAAATTGAAACAGTAGTCAAAAGCCTTCCACAAAAAAAGTCCAGGATCCAATGACTTCACTAGTCAATTCTACCTGTTTTCAATGAAGATTTAATATATTTTATGATAAAAATTCTTCACAAATGGGTAGATTAGGAATATAATCAACAAAATAAAGGCCACATACTACAAACCTACAGCTAATATCACACACATTTGGTGAAAAAAATGTCTCTTTTACCAATAATATTCAAGATAGTGTCAAGTGTTCTTGACAAGGAACTCTTGTTCTTGATGAGTCTTTCCCTAGACAGGTAAACTTTGTGGATTACTCTAGTGTCCAAATATATCACCTCTAATTGTGCAACCCTCCAGGACTCTATTAACCTGGCCCATGAGGACTCTCATTTTAACAAAGGGTAACATGATGATATTTTGGATCTCTAAGTATTTTATCTTTCTAGAACCTGTGTCCGTTAATCCCTTTCCTCACAAAGTAAGTGGTTGTAAGTTCCTTGGGGGACAGACTGAGGGAGTTGTCACAGTATATTTTTGTGATTGTGTAAAAGTACCTAGGCACCTCATTATTCAGTCAGCAGGTTCCAGACCTGAAATTGACTCGGGTCAAGGAGTTGAACAAGGGATTATGACTTCTAACTGGGGGAGTTGTCTTCAGTCCCCTGATCCTCTTCTAACCACCCTCAAAATCTAACCCCAGGAGTATTCTCCTAGCTTCTACCAATACATGCTGAGTAATTATTGCTATTCATTCTATGCTAAGTCTCTTTCTTTGCCAGTCACAGCATGACCTCATTTGTGGTATATAGATGTTTAACCCTAGTTAATGACTTAGCAATCAGGACAGGAAGTAGGGATAGCTCCTCAAGGTGGTCCCTGTATTAAGAGGGATTTCTACTGTATCTTGCAGTACCATAAAACTGTCCCTTATTAAAAAAGGTGGGTCACCTCTGTAAATCAAGTGGGTCTAATGAGATTGTAGTGTCAACATCATCAATGTTGATGTCCTTGTTCCATGTCTCAATATCTGGGATTTCCAGGTTTCCCACCAAATCCCTGACCTTTTCATAATAAAACTGTTTTGGCTAAGCTTTCAAATGTCTCTGTAACTCTGTGCCTCTAATAGTTACGTTTTTAATATACCTTTTAGCTCCATCTGCCCTGTTGTGAGACATGGAGACTTTTCTTTGAAAGCATCACAGAAATTATCTGGCTCCCACATTTATTAACATTGCTTCCTAACTGCTTCCTAACATTCTTTAATCTTCCAATATCCTTCTGTAGGGTATTAAGACAATTTGGGAGTAACTAGTCAACTCCAGTATTTGTATGCATTATTCTACCCATATTTTCAGAGACTTGAATCATCATAACTTACTCAGCATTCATCTCCACCTGGATTCTTTCAGTTCACCTCTAGTGAGATTTTGAGTAATGAACTCCCTCCCATGTTGTGCCAGAGACTACACTACATTTACTAGACATCCCAGTATCCTTCTTTCTTGCTGGTTGATGTGAAAGTTGGTCCCAAATTCCTAGCGTAAGGCCTATTTCCTTGAGGAAAGAAAAGCCAACATGAGATTAAACATGCCATGATTTTATGAAAACGGATGCCTGAAATACATTGAGAAGGGAGCTGAAGAAATGGTTGTCAGACTATTATGTAAATCTAACCCTGAGTAAAGGAGAGAGGAAACAAAGGTTGAGAGGAAACATTCTCAATGCCCAGGCAGTCTTAGGAAGGTTCAGCAAAGCCTCTAGAAAATCCACACTCTAGAAACAGTTTTCAGTAAAGTCCTGCCTTCCCAAGAAGAATCCTGTTCAATATCTCTGCCACATTTGCTCACTAACTGTGAGCAGTCGTGAAGCATGATTTCAGCACAAACAGAAGGATAGACTTCAGCCTATAGCATAGGGTCTTGGTTAGTTAAACTCCTTATAGCTAAAAGTCTGAAAGTCTGGATGTTTGTAATTTGTTACCTGTGAGGTCTTCTTCACTGGATTTGTCCACCTTTGACTACCCATGATATTCAAGTATGGAAATGTCCCTATGGAGAAAGTTCTAGTTTGCTTCTGCTAGAACTCTTAAGTGTTTTATTGGATAAAGAATCATTTTAATGTTGTTTTCTTGGTTTGGGTTGCTTTCTTCATGGAGGGAGTTCTAATTAAAACTCCATGCACTCATATGTAGGCTTCCTTGCAGTTTTCCCAAACAATGAGGTATAATTGTTCTTATCTCTGTATAAGTGGATATGGCAGTTATGCGAGATACTAGGTTCAGATTTTATCTTAAAGACTTAACTTTATTCTTTGATATTAATTTGCCACATGGATCAAAGCCTTCAGCTGCTACTGTAGCTGCTGCACTGTCACCTCATCTATAAACAGCTTTGTTTGGGACTTCTGGACTCTGTGGACACTATCTGGGATGAGACAGCTGGCCACCTGTGGCCTTAGAAACTCTTTCCTTTTTCCCAATCTCCTGTTTGTTAAGTCAACCCTATTATTTTTCAGACCTTGAGCCTGAGTAGTCTTGTAATAATGTGTGCAAGTGAAAATCCATTGACAGTGACCTCTCCCACTTGAGTCACTGTACCTTAGTCCTGTGTTAGCACTGTTTTAAGTACTCTTTTTCAATTTTTTGTACTGGTTTAGTGTATCTTTTAGCACTGTTTCTGTGTGGCTGCCATCTGCTAGTTTCAAAAATATGAAAAAATAAATAAATCTCATGAATTTAGTGGGTTTTGTTCATTAGTTTTTGGTCATAAAACTGAGCGTTAACTGATTCGAGAGCAATGAGAGACTGAAAGAGTTTCTCTCTCCCTGAAAGAGAACAGAAAAAATAGCATAGTTTTTGTATTCATGACTTTTTCCTTTTCTTACACTTCTTGCATTTCTTTTCTTTGGTCAGTCAATCCACTCAATTATCCATTCATCCTACCAGACTACTTTCCATTATAGTCTCTTCTCAAAGGTAACAAAGAGCCTTTCCCAAGTGTGTGAACAGTCTAAATTCACATGTTTTGGAGCATCCAGGCACCCCAAATCTCAATAAATATTCATCAGTGTCTACCTAGACTTCTTTTAAAAATTTAGATGTGGAATGTTAAATTGAAACACATTCTTATTTGGATAGCAGATCAGAACTTTCCACTTTAATCTGGACACAGCCCCACATTTACTAGGAAGCTGGAAGGAATATCATTAAGGATCGCAGCTGCTCTTACGAATTTGCAACTTCCAAATTGCATTAGGTTTGACAGTACTTGTTGAGCTTCCAGTATGCCTAAGGAGGAAGTCCTAAATGGTTTCCAGATGTCCATGGAAAAAGACTTCCAATGGCTTTGGGCTAAGAAATAGATTAACAATAATAGAATGCTAGTTCCAAAATTCCTGCACCACAATTGCTTTACAGGTGAAAGCAACCCTAAAGTGAAGTTACAACTCCCATGAACATACACATGGGAGTTGTTCACTGGACACACACAGCAAACATCTCAGCTGTGTTCTTATCATTCCCAGAGTGTTGTTCTGGGACATGATAAAGTGAGTATGGAATGTGGGAGGAAGACTCCA
This sequence comes from Uropsilus gracilis, assembly GCA_004024945.1. Taxonomy (NCBI): domain Eukaryota; kingdom Metazoa; phylum Chordata; class Mammalia; order Eulipotyphla; family Talpidae; genus Uropsilus; species Uropsilus gracilis. The sequence continues at coordinate 29,164 of PVHY01000296.1, read as the reverse complement.
AGGAGAAGCCCCTCAATCCTCTTCCCCCCAACACTCCCACAGTTCTAAACCCTCACAGTAATCCAGAAGAAACAGAAGGCTTATCATATGCTTGACTGTGAGCCATTACTTAACATTGCAAATGCATGAGGAAGTGGGTCTGCTGGGAGGAAATCAAGCAAAAGCATTTGTGAGCTGAAGCTACATTGAAAACATATTAAAATATGTTAACCTAGAGTTTCAGAGGCTTTACTAAGTCATAAAGAAGGTAAGAAAACATGTTTCTCATTTCTAGATTTGCATCATCTAAAAAAACTGTGTGCTTGTCCAACAGGCTTTCTCAGGTCTCAAAAGCAATAAAATTGAATTAAAAACAGGTTGCATGTTTTCAGTCTTTCTATACTCTATAAAAGTGAAGGTTATTGAAGCTATGTCTATAAAACAAATAGGAGTCTTTAGGCCAAATCTGGTCAGGAGGCAAGAGGTGGGGGAATATGGTGCCTGGCACGATTTCTACCTCTCCCCTTTTAATCTATGGTCCCTCTCTCAGTCAAGATGCTTACCCATTCAAGTCTCTTCACTACCTTTAGTTTCTGTCCAGCCTTTTTTGGCTCTAGAAGAAAGGTATTCAGAATGTCAGATAAATTTGTAAGGAGCACTCACACAAGATCTGAAATACAGTGAGATGTACTATACCAACTCATGCCTTCTTTACCAGGAATTATTACTCATTTGTGTATCAGGTAGTCTGAACTAGAAAAAAAGCACCATAGTATAAAAATACATTACACACAATGTTCAGGAGGGGACACAACAGGAAAGATGGCCATGAACATTACTACTCAAGCAGATATTTATATGCCCCAATAATATAGCATAGGAGATGAATTTGAATTTAATTCACGCCAAGTTGGTGGAATAAAACTGATGGCATGAATATAGAAAATTAAGATGGTTATCAAAATAAATCACTGTAAAGGAAAATGAGGGCCAAAAAGCACTTTGTTAAAATGTTTTATACTAGCAAGGAACACAGTTAATAGACTCAAAGATCTCAATGAGGAGAGTACTTATATTAATGTTCTATTATTTTACTAAAAATAACAGTTGTTAACTGTATATAAATGAGAAAATTCATATAGACAACAAAATTCTTACATCTATAAATGATGTGCTATAATGTGTACAATTACACATTATAATGTTATAATAATGTTATAATGTGTACAAACTCATGGTGTTATAATGTGTACAAACTCAACTGTAGACATAGAACCCTACCAGCCCTGTTCATCCCTGTTAACTCAGAGAATATCCTTAGGATAAGTGAATTTGAAAGGTTTTTCCATGAATGTACATATGCAAAATGGAATTATGTCAGACATACAAGTTTGTATTAGCTAGTATATCAGAAAAATTTTCACTTCATTAAGTTCATTGATAGAATTTGATTGTAGTTCTTTATGATGACTCTTTGAGCCATGATTTACATGACAGATTCCTTTTTCATTTGAGTCCTACAGTAGTAGGACTTTTCTTTTTTCTTATTCTCCTTCATCAGGCCTATTGCTCATTCCTTTGTCCTTGCTTTTCCTTGAGCTCTAGTAGAAGTATTCTCAAGCTTTTATGAGCATTATGGTTTCTGGAAGAACTTATTAAAATCCATATTCCTAAACCCCACTCCTAGAAATCTAAACACATTTGACTGTAGCATTGGGAACCTTTATAGTTAAGAAAGATCCCAAGTAATTACTTTGTAGAAGGGTGGAGAGACCACAACTGTGACAATTACCATTTTGCCAAACTACAAAATATAGTCTCAATATTTATAACCTGCCACCCTCTGGGAACCCTAATCCTATTTTTTGAGAGATTGAGAAATATGGAGATTCCTTTCCATTTCCCAAAGATCCAAGTTAAATGACTTGTTGTTTACGGATTCTTCATCATAGGATGGATCAGTATATGCTGTGGGTCATAAACACCCAGGCCTTATCACCTCTTTTGATTCTGAAAACAACCAAACATTTGAGACAAACCAGGAACACAAGAACCTCTCCCACTGTCCTCTGATACAATTTTAACCCAACTTCAATTTACAGATGACTTTGGCTATGGGTATAAATACAGTTATTCCTCAACTCCAGTCAACCCACCAAAAGTCTATATAGTTCAGAAAATAGGCTGGCATGTTCCCTCTACTTTGCTTTCCCTCAACCACTGCCATTTACTCCTGTCTGTCATATGGTGATAGGAAGGGAAATGAGTAAGTATTGTTTTGAGAACCCTTTGAGTTGCTTTTCTTCCACAGTCAGACTTAGAATTCCTTGACTTATTGGAAGCCACACGGCAATAAACTTTCCTAACATTCTATGACCAAACAATTCTTGTCTTGTTTTACCTCTGTCTAGGATGGGAGGGAACACAGTGACAGTGGTAAATGAGATCGGGTTCCTATAAAAAGATCGTGGTGGATTTGGAATTATGTGCTGGGAGACCTAGGTGTGGACTAAGCAACTCACTGATTACCTGGGCCGTACAATTGTCACAAGTGTCCTTACAAGAGAAGCAAAGGGATATAACAGACAAGCAGAGAATGCCTTTTGAAGGGGAAAGCAGTGATTAGAGTGAGGCAGTTACAAACTCAGGATACAAGGACAGCCACCAGGAGTTGGAAGAGGCAAGGAAGTGATTCTTCACAGCATCCCCAGAGACAGTATGCCCTGCTAGAAATCTAGCCTCCGGGACTGTGAGAAAATAAATATTTGTTGTTTTAAGTCATCAAGCCTGTGGTAACTTATTAGAAAATTGGCCTCAAGAAACCAAAACACTCTCCAATCCAAAAAAGTTCCCCTTCCTTTTTTTTTTCCATGGTACATCCAGCATAGCACCTTCAGCACTCAGTTATTATCCCCTACTTATCTTCAAACTCCCTGAGAATAGGGTTGGGAGCATTGTCTGCTCTCTTCCCCACTGTACCCTCAGTACTTAGCACAAGGCCCTTCATACGGTAGATGCTCAATAAATATTTATAGAATCAATAGGTGAATGAATGGATGGTTAAGAAAGGTAAGATATCTGGAGAAATGGTGATACCTAATAATGATGACTTGAAATGCTATTATTTAGAGGGATTGTAAACGAAATATATTGAATGTCTACCATACTGGTCATTATGCCAGATGGTTATATATTATCTTATTAATTCTCAAACAAATTCCTTGAATAGTTATCACTTTAGTTTTACAAATGAAGTAGGGCTCCGAAACGTATGTGATTCACTCATTTTCCTATAGGAAGGAATAAACATCAGTAAGGGTATAACAAGATCCCAGGGGTAAAAGACAGGTAGGCTTGATTTCAACCTAGAAACCAGCTGGTGATATTAATAACCAGAGCTACTCAACAATGAAAAAGCAGACAATGTCACTGAGCGTGTTCAAGCAAAGGCATGATGATCATTCAGCAGGATACAAAAAAATATCTGAACTAGCAGAAGATTGCTGTGGATTATTTGCTAAATTCTAAGGCTTGTTACAACCAGACTATGTTTCTAGGCTCAACTGTGAAGTCAAAGAATCAATAGTTTTATTGAGGACTTAATAAACCCATGAATCTGTTATTAAGGGCTTTAAGATCTAATAAGGGCAATCCATAGGCCTTGGACCAATGACACAGATGGAGTTGACATGGGAACACAGTTTCTGTAAAAGACCCTTCTATTCCCATCTTTGGTCAAATAACCCACCTTATCTTTCTATTCCTTTGTGTAACCTCAGTCATAGGAGAATCAATCGTTGGCATTAGCCCAAAGTTCCCTGCCAACTTCTAATACTAGACCAGTATCCAAGTATTCAAAAAAAACCCTTTTGAATGTGTTCTGTGCCTTGTACAGCTTTCCCAAAGTGTTTCTAAGCCAACTGCATAGTTCATGAAGAAGTCTTCCCTGGAGATGTTTACTCCACAATGATTCCAAGATGTACTATGAAGAATTCTTTTTAATTTTTAAATAAAATCTCTGAAATTAACTTGTTATCTTATCATTTGCTTCTTTCTCCAAAAGGCAGACTACAGAAAATAAAATCAGTAAATCAGAAGTTCAGTTGGCTTCTGATACTCAGTCTTATATGACCTCTCCTTTCTTTCAATATCCAGAGATACTTTGTACTTCTCTTAGTGCCCTTTATTTAATTAATTTCTAAAATATGTTGTATTATTATTATTTGTCTTCTTGCCATATGCTCCCTATGAGATTATAAACTCCTTAATAGTGGATACACATTTTGGTTTTAACCCCTTGCAGTGCCTTCAACATTCTATAGCAAAGCTAATCAATTGAACTGTTCAAAGTTTTGTTATGTTATGTGTTTTAATTTATCTGAATCTGATATTTCACCAACAGATTAGCTTTTCTTAGCTATAGAGTAAGGAATATATCCTGAATATAAAGTAACTAGTACATTCAATGTGATGGTCTCTCAGTTTGGAAATATTAACAACTTACTCTATGCAGAAATCATCACAACTAAGATTTAAGAATTTTCTTTGTTGCTTTTCAGTTTGCACTTTTCCTCCAGACATACCAACATGTTTGCTGATTGTTGCTTAAATTTTAATTTTATTTTCTAATTTAACACACAACAAAATCTGCTTTTCAAAATGTGTCTAGTTCTGTCCAACTTTCACACATGTATAGATGGACACAGTGATCATTATAGAAATACACCAACCATTACAGCAAAATACAGAAAAGTCCTATCATCCAAAACATTCCTTGATTCTGTCCCTTGGTAGTCATGCCCTCTGTCCAGTCCTACCCACTGCTAACTTATTGCTCTACCACTCCAGCTTTGACTTTGAAGAATGTCAACTAGATGGCGTAAAATGTTAAGTAGCCTTTTGACACCAGCTTTTTGCAGTTAATATAATGCTTTTGAGATTCATCCATGTTGTTTTATGCATTACAATTTGTTTTTTTTTTATTTCTAAGTTGTATTTCACTAAGTGGGTGTACCATAATTTACCCACTCATGCATTGAAAGACATTTGTTTCTATTCTTGGTAATTATGAATAGATCTGTGGTGAACATTTAGGCACACATTTATGCATGAACACAACTTTTAATTTATCTCAGGTAAATACCCAGGAATGAGATTGCTGGGTCACAGGGAAAGAAATTGTCAAACTAGCTGTATAATCTGGTTTCCCCATCAACATATCAACATATAAGAGATCTGGTTGCTTTGCTTCTTCACCAGCATTTGGTATCATTAGTACTTTTTTTTTTAATTTTTAGAGACTAGTTCTCACTATGTTGCTGAGGTAGTCCCAAACCTGTAGACTCAAGTGATCCTTAGCCTCAGCCTCCCAAGGCCGGGATTACAGGCGTGCACCACCACACCCAGCCAGTACTTTTTATTTTGTTTATGAATTCTAATAGATATATAATAATAATATCTCATTGTTAGTTTCTAATATACTTATAAATTGGATGATTCTATTAAAGTTCAGGAATGGGATTATCTAGCAAATCATATGACCCCATAGCCACATTTTATTTCTTATATCTATTATCTCATGTGTATAACATAGTAACTACCATGTAAAATTTCCCCAGGTCAAGCTCAGAATTCTGTTATTATCTTTTCAAACTATATTTGAACTTTCATTAATGGTGAGCATGAGTACACAACTCAGTGGTCTCACAGAACCCACACAGAAACATGAAATGGCATAATAGAAAATGGGAAAGCTCAGCACAGAGAAAAGGTAAATGCTGCAGGGTGAAAGGGACATGTCACCCTTCCATGGTATTCTCAAGCTTGAGCTCTTCTCCCAGCCCCTATCTCCCTCCTCTTCAGTCACATTTTGACAAAATTTGTCCCTTCTGCCCAAAATGTTCTCCCCACCTCATATCTTAGAAGGGTTGATACCATCTTGTTTTCATATTTTCTACTTAAATATTGTGTTTATAAATGACGTCAATTGGCCATCCTAACGTAGCCCCATAAGTCATTCTCTATTTCCATCATGGTGTTAATCACTGACTAACATGATCTTATTCATCTTGTGTCTCTCCATCTCAACTCAGTAGTTCCAGTGCCTAGAATAATGCTTCATGTGTGGTAAGCACTCAGTCAATGCGTGTTCAACAAGTGGGTGGCTAAATGGATAAACACACTTTAAGAAACTTTCTTCTTACAGAAATTGCTGGGAGTCGTGTTACTCATGGTACTTTAAACCTAAGTCCTGACTGTAACTTACACTTCACATCTTTGTGGCATTGGTAGGAAAGGTAAACACTGGAATTGTTTCAAGGCTTAAGACATTTTCAGTGTAGAGAAGTAAAGACATAACCAGACCTTTGGTATAGACCTGTCTGTCATTCTGGGAAAATCATTAGAGTAGCCTTTCATTCATAGATCAAAGACCCTAAGCTAATCATAACTACCCATGTCTGAGACATGTCACACCAGGAAAGCAAACTGCTCTTCTGAGAACGTAAAAGGTCATCTGTAGGGTGGGCAACCTGAACTCCCTTTGAAGACATGCTTCTTTTCTAAGAATGAACTTGGATGACGCTGTGCCTTCACCTTTGTTCTGGTTCCCATAGAACATTGTATGAAGTGCTAAAATCAGTTGCTGGAACCTTGAAAATACATGCTGTACAGACTTGTTTTTTTTTATGTAAAAGTAAACTATGGCCTTAGTGGCACACAACCTGGATTCTCATGCAACCCAACTTGTGGTGCTATTGAAGCCTAGGAGATCCAGATTTTGAACAGGTTTTAAATAATCTTGACTCAGGATTTGCAATGGAACATTCACTGATATACTTATCCACATATATTTATTTCTGTATGTTGGCTATCAGTACTAATACTGGCTTAATATGTTGTGTTGTGATTTTTCAGTATTCAACCCCGTGGATGGCATGATCTCCTCTAGAAATAAGTCAATTTAGGAAATAAAATAATACTGGGAAACTGGCTTTTAGAGTGAGTTAAAAGGAACTAATTCACTATCTTGAACCTGGACCTTGAAAAAAGAACATGTTTTCAGAATGATAGTGTGACTTTTATAAATACTGACACCTTTTGCTACAACACATTCTAAATTATGATAATGAAACCTTCATTCTCACAAAGTAATTTGGCTCAGCCTTTTAGTCATATGCTAAATATTTGTTGAGCACCTGCTACGTGACAGACAACTTATAAGCACTAAGAAAACTGTGAGAAGCAAAACAGACATTACCCCTTCACTTGTGCTGATCACAAGACATTGGTGAAATACAACAATCTAATTTGAAATTATGAAGAGTACAAGAAAGTCATGGAAAGATTTAACAGACCCATCATTTTCTCTGGAGAGCAAAATAGGTTCTCCTGAAAAACTATTATTGGAAGCCAGAAAGAAAAAGAGAAATACTAGATGGTCTCAATTATATGAGGGATATAGGGAAAACAAACAAACAGATAAGAAAAACATTTAAACTGTTAACAAAACTGAAGCATAGAGCAAGAAAGGGGGAGAAGGGTAACAAGAGATTAAGATGGTTCACAGGTGATCAAGTGGTGGGAGAACCTCAGGGTAGACAATGATGTAAAATATATGTGTGTGTGCACATGCATGCAACCAATTTAAATAAAATAAAATTTTTAAAAGAATTATTTAAAATTACTATTTAAATTATTTAAAAAAGAATTATTGAGGCAAGAGCATACTAATGAATAGGGCTAACCTGAGCAAAGAGGAGGAGTAAAACATCCTAGGCATAGGAAAGAAGTACAAAAGCCTTGAAGGAGAACATAGTACATATGATGACTGCAAGGCTGACCAACAAAACTACAGAGATTAAGAGGTCCAGAATAAGGATGTGCAGGAATCCAGTCACACAGGTCTTTGGATCATGGTAGAAACCTTTATCTTTATTATGATAATCATGAAAATTTTGAAGGGTTTTGCTATTATCACTCTGGTACAGAGTGACACTCCCATTGGAGAAGGTAAGATATGATTCAGGGGAAGCAAATTTAGTGCTCATGCCTGGTCCTTAAGTTATGGTCTCTCAACTAAAATTGACTCTTCTGTACTATGCATTGTGAGGCTAGGAGTCTGAAAACTACATTTCTACTTTGACAGCTGGGCACATGTTTAGGCTCTGTCAATAGAAAGTGCTAGGAGACAGGATATAGGAGCTTGAAACTGCATATAGGAGCTTGCTTTTACCTGTCTGTTCCACATCTGTGTGAATACCACTCCAGGTCCCCTTCATCACCCTGGCAGTACCTTCCATTAGCATCCACTGAATCCATTTGCAATTTTATCTAAGACTTCTGGAAGCAGCTTCTTTATCCCCAGCCCCACTCCCCAGAGACACCAGCACCAACCAACTGGAGAACTCTCCTCAGAGGTCTGGCTCTCCAACACAGAAATGTTCCCATATAGATTTCTAAGTCTTAATAATTCAACCTCTTGCTGTCAACCCCTTGCCCCATGAGTGGTAGTTACAATTGCTATCTCCATGATGCTAGAATTCTTCTTTTACTTTTTTTTTTTTTTTTTTTTGAAACTAGGTCTCGCTATTTTTGCCCATGGAACTGCAGGCTCATGTTGCCCAGGGTACCACGGACTCAAGCAATCCCCAACTTCAGCTTCCCAGGTAGCTGGGACTACAGGAGCGTGCTACCACACCCAGCTATTTTTTGGGACTATGTCTCGCTGTATTGCCCCGAGCTGGACTCAAACCGTGATCCCAGGTCCCCATCCTGGCTTACTAGGCTGCCACTTACAGGCATGCACCACCATGACCAGCTACTTTCACTTTTTAATAGCCTGGCTTTATCATTATGCCCATTTCACAAGTCTTTATATGAAATTCTCTCTGTTAAAATAGTGTGATTTCTGTCTCCTGCCTGGATCCTGGCAGATACAGTTGGCTACTGTAGCACCTCAGCAGACAGAGATGACAGGGAAAACAGAAAACAAAGCTTTCTAATCAGAAGTTTTTATTCCAACTTGATTGTTCCTTAATTGATAAAATTATGATGCAGCCAAATGATTACCTTTTACAAGTAGTTGGTAGGAACTGTACCCATAAACGATAGCTAATATTTATGGAAAAGATCGAAATGGACTTTATGAATCTTTAAAAGGCCTAGGGACATTTTTATAATTTCTAATTTATTCTACTATCTTGAAATATAATATATACCCATGTATGTTTAGAAATAAGTATATCTAAAAATCAAACTCTTAAAAGATATAATGGCCCAGTTATTAAGCTAAAATAACATAGGAAAGTAGTCTAATAGTAATTTAGGATTTTGTAAAGCACTCTTTAAGCCTAGTAGTTAATACGTAGTACAACTTACTCTGCCCATTCTGGTAACAAATTTCCTCACAGAAATGAAGTACACAACTGTCATTTGATTTAGGGTGGGAGTTTAAATGTCTTGGGTGAATAAAAGCCTTGAGTTTTCATTAATCTAAGTTATGAAAAAGCAGACTTAAATCCCAGTGCTATTTATAAAATAATGAAACTGTGAAATATATCTATGAAAATGTTAATTAGTCTTTAAAGAATATAGCTTTTATTAAATTTTTGCACAATTTAATTTAAAATTGCAGTACTATATGTTAATGTTTGTTACACTATACTAATCAAGACTATCAATTCTCAGAGTCATTGCCCTGTCACCTTAACCAATTTTTTCCCTTGAACTACCTGAATTTCTCTTTAAAAATTAGTCTTATAGATTCTGTCTTGTCTTCCCACATTATAATATTTCAAGCCGCATCATTTTCCTTATCAGCAGCCACGTTCTATTGATTTTATCTTCTTGGTTTTCTCATATCCACACTGTTCTATCAGTTTCCTCTCAAAATGTCCTGGTTGACCTTTGTTACCTCTTATCTGGATTTAACCTAAGTAAGGTTGCCAGTTTAGCAAATGAAAAATATAGAACTTTCAATTAAATGTGAATTTCAGATAAAACACTTCTTTAAGATTAGTGTGGTTTTTTTAAACCACATATTGCATAGTTAAACTTTTTTAAAATGTATAGCTTACTTGAAATTTAAATTTAACTGAGTATCCTGTAATTAACCTGACAATTTTTCTCCTCAATCATAGCTTTCTCCTCCTCTTGCCCCAACCTACCCTTTATGTATTTCTACATATATCTAAAGACATACTTCTGGTCATATCATACCATCACTGCCACCCTTTCCATGTTTTGAATTTTTCAGGCAAAAGGAAGCCATTTGCCATTTTAAAATATAAGCATCTTATCCTAGCATTCAAGTTTATCACAATATTCTTATAAAATGATATTTTGGCATTTAACTTAACTCTTCTCAAGTGATTCTGTTTGCTCCTTGACCTATGACTCTATGTTTTCCTATTTTTTATATCTTGACTATGTAAGTCAACTTCTAAAATATCTTTTTATCTTAAAAGGTTTATATCAGAAATAAAGAATACTATACAGAAAACATTCAATAAGTGGCTGCATTTATTGTAATTTTATGATTATCAGCATTCTCTTGAGACTTCAAGCAGAAGAAAAGTAGAGATTATTTTAATTGGAGCAAAATATTGATTCAATTCTTCTTGCATGTTCACTATCTTGAACCCCAACTCTTCAACCTGGAAAATGGTATATTATTCTATAACATAAATGTAAAAGTTATTGTGTAACTGTCTCACAGTGTTAACTCCTGGCATGTGAGGAATCAATTAGAGTTGTCTAGAGTGGAAAAACTTAGAAATAAACCACTTTTTATCTATATATTAGCGAACTGAAAGCACCCCACCCATAAACATGCTGCTCCAAAACTAAACTGCAGTTGCTTTTCTGCTGCCTTTTATTCTCAATTTCTAGCCATTTTTGAAATTCTGGAAGTTTGTTCTTTATTTCAAAACTTGGATATTTGGCATGAGCTCATATTAGGCATTGTTTTAACTTCCCAGATGTGGTGGAGATACAAAATAATAAATGAAATAATCTCATACATCCAAACTAAATTTTATAAGTTTATACAAATACCAAAACAAAAAGTTATCGGAATCCCAGCATTTTGGTTTAAATTCCAATTGGGTGCACGATTAAATAGGGCAAATATTAACTTTACTTTTAATGGTCCTTTTTAAACACTGGTAATGACAAGTGCTTGCACTATACTTTTTCCCCCCTTGTAATATGACCATTTATGGAAACTTAACCTGAGAAAAGAGATTGTCTTCTGAGAAATGATATAAAGCAATTTACAGTAGATGAGTTCAAGGACACAAGATCACAGTGAGGTCGAGACAACTTCCCTCCCCGTGCTCTCTAGTGTTACCCATTTGCACATTTCCAAGTACTCTACATAGACATTTTCAACTTGATCTTCAAAAAAAAAAAAATATCTTTCCAACACTTTGAAAACAGTTAAATTGCTTTCCTATTAAGAATACCAGATGGTAGTCATAATGGAATCCCCGGCATCTTCGAAGAGAGCTGGGTGAGTGAAGCGTGGGCATAGTTAGGGGTACGACCTCATACAAATGGGAAATTACTCTGGTTCTCACCAGGGTCACTCGGTCCCCATGATAATGAATGAATGAGCCAGCACCTTCGCCTTCTAGTGCTGCTGAGTGGGCCTCCAGGAAATGAAATTTCTCCACCAACACCAAACCCCAAACCAATGAGAGGAGCAGTGTTTCTGGCTTTAATCATACCCCACTCAGCTCGGTGGAAACAAGACTACTAGTTTGCAAAGAAGCCAGAAATTACACTTCCTCTACTGGCTCAGGCAAGAGCTGAGAGCCACCTGGAGGGTTTACTGGGTTCATGCCTCCCTATCTAGAACTACATCTTATTTACAAAGTATTTTGGAGGCCTTTGCTTGTGAAGGAGAAAGGAGTGCTGAGAAAAGGGCTGCAAGTTCCATCATCTCCAGCACTGAAAACTGTCTGGCACAGAAGTGCCCAAATGTGGGTGCTGGGACTGGAGCCAACGGATGGCATCCGCACCTTCCTCCCCATTCAGTGACACCAGGTTGATGGGATGAACTTAGCCATGGTGGGAGGATAGAAACCATGGAAATGGGCAAGTGACACAAATCCTCCCCCTTTTCTTCCTTGCAGAGATCCAATTTCCAGCCCAACACTGGGTTCAATTAATGCTTGAAGTCAGTTCAGTCATTTTAATTCAGTTCATAACAATTCAATGAGTTGTTGGAATTTATGGATAATTTAGTGCACTCCAGGTATCTTCATATATGCCGTCTCACTAGGTCATCACATTAAAACATGGACACAATGAGCAGATGTGTCAAGTCCCTGTGATGTGTCTGATGTGTCATCCTTTCCAATGCCTGTGCACACTGTTATTGAATTTCTGTTTTTTTTTTTTGTTTTTGAGACTAGATCTCACTATTTTTGGCCGTGGAACCGCAGGCTCACGTTGCCTGGGTACCACGGACTCAAGCAATCCCCAGCCTCAGCTTCCCAAGTAGCTGGGATGACAGGCACATGCCACCACACCCAGCTATTTTTTGGGACTATGTCTCGCTGTGTTGCCCAGAGTGGGACTCAAACTGCGATCCCTAGCCCCAGCTGCTTCATAGGCTGAAGCTTACAAGCACAAGCTGATTTCATTTTTGATGAAGAAACTGAGGTTCCGCATAATGAGTGCAGGGTAAAAGAGTTGGATGGGCTTTTTCCTCTATTAGCCTCTGTGGCCAGCACCTGTTCGCTTCCCATGATTGTATGCCTGACCCAGTGGGTGTGTCATGTGTGAGTGGGCTCACCTGGGCCTGAGAGGAAAAGATAAAAGAGTAGCATCACCCTGGAAGGGGATTTTGGGGTGAAAGCACACAAGAGGGGAGAAAGCCAGAGAAGAATCGTGCCAAGATTCCTTGAGGACTAGGGCACTCACCTGCCTCCTCTCCCCCCTGGTCCTGGCCTGGCCTAACCTGGCCTTGTACTTGCCCTGCCCAGTGTGTTTGTATTATTGCTAGAGTCAGTAAAGAACTCACCAAAAGCCTGATGCTTACACGACAGCTAGTGTCAGGAACAGGTAATATGGTCAAGGTCATCCATCCTTGTGGACTTGAACCAAGGCCAGCTGAAATGAAAGCCTCTGTGCTCTGTCACATACCACTGCCTGGTCACAGCAACCCCAAACTGGTCATCATCACTATTGAGACAGATATCATGCCAAAAGAAAGCTCAGTTCCTATCTAGTTAGTTTGGGGCAGCATATTGCTTTGCTGTTAGAACCAGACAGAGTCCCCACCCTAGTTCTCCTCAGGGGCCCCCATTCTTTTGAATGCCTCTTTTGAGTGCCCCTCAGTGCATGCCTATAGCCAGAATCAGCAGGCCCACTCAGGCAAGAACCCAGATAGAGATCTACAAAGGCCCCAGTTCCTGTTTCTTTCTTTGTTTCTCCAGAATTCCAGCTCTCTCTCCTCACTCCCTGTTGTGCAAGCACAGGGTAGATTCATTGTCAATCAGGGGAGGTGGATAGAGAGAGTCTTGGAGCCCTCAGTGGAATTTCCAGGCCTTGAATGCTGAATCAGGTACATAGGCACACCAAGTAGGGGGTTGAGGGCCCACACTCTCGCAATTTCTCTTCTCAGTGTTCTCATGGTATTCTGTAGTTGTCTCACGTATGCCACGGCCAATCTCAACGCTGTGCTGCCACCATTTTTTTTTTTTAGACTAGGTCTCGCTATTTTTGCCCATGGAACCGCAGGCTCTTGTTCCCCGGGGTACCACAGACTCAAGCAAGCCCCAGCCTCAGCTTCCCAGGTAGCTGGGATGACAGGCGCGCGCCACCACGCCCAGCTATTTTTTTGGAACTAGGTCTCACTATGGGCCTCAGGTGGGACTCGAACCTCGATCCCTAGCCCCAGCTACTTCATAGGCTGAAGCTTACAGGTACAAGCCACCGCGCCCGGCCTTGCCACCATCGCTTTTGTCCCTCCTTTCTAGGTCTGGGTGTGCACGTTTACACATGCGTAGGCCTGTGCTTTGGGGGTCCTGGTGTCCATAATCAGTCATGTGTGCTCTGAGCCCATGCTCCCAGCACCCTCCGTAACAACACAATCAAGGTTGTAGATGACAGCCATAGAGGCTAGTGCAAAAAGGCATAAAAAAGCCTGATTTTTAATTCATTTACCTGCACTCCCTACACACCTGGGGAGTGAACCAAATGGCCCAAGTTGCTCTAGGATCATTTCTCTGCTGTAGCTCTAAGCCCCCTGGTCAGGTCTCATTACAAAGTCTGGCAAGCAAATCTCTTCTAATGGCTGGGGGGAGGGCTATTTCCTTTTTTTTTTTTTTCTTTTTTTTTTTTTTTTTTTTTTTTTTTTTTTTTTTTTTTTTTTTTTGTTAAAACATTTTATATTTTTAATTATTTATTTAGCTTTTGAGTGGGGGGATTTTTTTTCATGAATTCATGAGCTATTGGGTGGTCTGGGTGGTGGTAACATGCTAATTTGGAGTGAAGTTCACTAGTAACACACAGGAAGAGTTCAGGGCTTTGAACAGCCTGCAAACCTTGTGATTTGCAGAACACTGTCCTGCAAAGATATTTATGCTCCAATCCCTGGAACTTCCAAGTCCGCCATGTTATGTGGCAGAAGGAGAAGGGTTGTTACCTATGTAAGTAAGTTAGAGATCTTAAATATGGAAAGTAGTCTGGATATCCAGGTGAGCCCAAGCTAATCACTTGAACCTTTAAAAGCACAGACCTTTCTCCAGGGAAGCAGAGCAAAACCAGGCAGAAGGAGAAGGCAGAGAGACTCAAGGCAGGAGAGGGACTCATCTGTAGCTGCTGACCTTCAAAACAAATAATAGGCCATGAGCAAAGAAAGTGAGTGATCTCTAGAAGCTGAGAACGACAGCCAGCAAGGAACAAGGACACAAGAATCTCATTCCTTGTTCCCTGGACCTAAATTTTGCCAATAACTTGAATGAGTTTGGGAGTGGACTCATCTCCAGGGTCCCCAGAAAGAAACACAGCCCTGCCCATACCTTAGTTGTGACCCTGTGGAATCTGGAACAGAAAACCAACATGATTGTGAGATCACAGGTGAGTGCTGAATGCACAGTAATCTCTTATGGCGGGACAGAACATCGATTACCACCCAACATAAGGTTTGAGCCACATGGGTGGGCAGTTCCAACTTTTCCATGCCCTGACACAAGCACCATCTCTAGGCTTTGGGGAGTGGGAATGGAGGCAGTTGTGCTTATCTTATGCTTCAGCCCCCATTGCTACTAGTGCCCCCACCATCAACAAGCCTTTCCAAATGATGTCTATACTGTAACCATCCTCGTTGCCAACTGTAGGGCAGTTCGGCCTTTTCATGATGCCCATTGTTGTGCAAGCATCAAACTTGCCAATCTGCATAGGTTCTTTATTGGTTTTAGCAGTTATACAGATATACCAGGCAGGGCAGATCTGGGAGACAGGTAAGCCTCCCCACTCCCCCCACCCCGCTCCCCAGGAATCTATGCTTTTTCTCTGGGTGCTCTGGCATATGCTAGCTCTCACGCTCGCTCACTCTCTCTCTCTCTCTCTGTCTCTCTCGCTTCCTCATGCTCCTATGCATGTGCATGCACTTTCTCCTTTTCCCCTCTCTCACAAGCTCAAGTATTCACACCCACACATTCACATACCTACTGGGCTGCACAATCAAGGGGAAGATACAACACCACAGATGTTGCCTATATAGGCTAATGGAGGAAAAAAGCCTGAATAACTCACCCTAAGATATCCTACCCTACCTCCACTTGATATGGTGACAAAGAGATGCTGTTCCATCTTCTGCTAAAAAAATTCTGAACATGACCAAAACCCAAATAATCGTTCATATTTTCCTGCATACTGAGTGTGATTTGCATTTGAAGTCATCCTCAGTGAGGCTCAGCAACAACCCTGAGGAGAGTTGCTGAAGCCAGTATTCACAGGCAGCTTGATGGATGGTGCAGCATCATGAGTAGTGCTGTAATCAGCACTAACTGAATGGAACAGAGAGCTGCAGCAGCTGAAGGATCTACATTATTCCAATACAAATAGGTTCCAAAGACTCACGGCATTGCTAGTATAGTTATCTTTTCCTCATGGATGTAGATACAAAATTTAACAGCACATTTGACTATAACCACAAAGACATAGTTCACAGATTCAAACAGGAATCTTCATGTACACTAATTGGACAATAAACAATACATAGGTACCTCTTCTCTGCCCATTGTTCTAAATTACCAACAAATTACATAGGCCTCATATTCATCCATGAATTTTTGTGATATGTTTTCATGGATGTCTATATAGACAGGATTCAGGGGGGGAAATCAGGCCCTGACATACCCAGTGGCAGCCTCAGCATTGTTCAATAACTCTGATCGTACCTGACTGGTTGTTCTACTCATTGAGTACTGGATGGCCAACCCTCAGCCAAATCCTACCCCCAGGCTTGCCAGTGAGTGGAAGCAGCCACACAAGGCACAAGTAGGGGCTTCTCCCAGGCCCACTGCCTTTCTGCCTAGGATGGAGCCTGCTTCGGGCCTCCAGGTATTGTCTGTACCTCCCTGTATCGTGTGTACCTCCCTGCATTGCTGAGGAAGCTGAAAGTGGAGTGCCTATCTGAAAATGGAGTGCTGTGTCATATACGAGACACTCAATATTAGGACCTGATCCTGATAACTGGTCTTAACTGACAACTTTTGGTTGACTTTTCCATAGAGTTTATTGCCAGCCTCAGTAACTATAGTCTAATTTAATCTAAACCATCAGATCCTAGAACATTAGAGCCATAATGCACCTTAGAGAATCATTTTCTCCAAAGACTATGTGTTGCATGTTAGGATGTGGACCCGGGGAGCTCAAATCAATTCCTTGCAGTGAAGATCCAGGTATAGGTTCTGGCACATAGAGGGGTGACAGAGCCACAGAGCATGATGGTTAGAGGTTTGAGCTCTGCAATCAGATTACCTGTGTTTGAACTACAGCTCAGCTCTTCCAAAAGAAAAATAAGCATTATAGTAATAATACCTAATTTATAGGTTGCAGTAAAAATCACATGGAAAAATATACTTAAACTGTATATTAAATATATTTGGTGCAATGCCTAATACCTAGAAAACATTAAATAAATTCTTCCAACTATCTATCTCACTGATCAAGTGATATTGAATTAACTGTTTGCCTAACCCAGCATATAGCAGAGTAAGGTCATTCAGCAGCATCTTTGGGAATCTGTCATGTGTTGTGTGTGATGTTGGTTCCTGGAGCAATCTGCACAAAAGAGTTCACCTGGGATTATAGAGTCACAGGGTAGGAGCTCCATAACTTCAAACTGGAAGGCATGCCTGCATGTGAGACACATGGTCCTTCCTCCTGTTCATGCAACCCTCAAACTCTTCACAAGAATTAAACTCACCAGTCTGAAATCCATACTGACCTTATCGTTGCTCTTACTCAGGTACAGCATTGCCAGAATCAGAGAACATCACCTACTCTTCTCTGTTGATATTTGTCTTTAAATTATCCTTCAAACTCTCCTCTCTTGGGGAATTAGTCTACTCAGGTTGTCAACAACAAAATACCACAGACTGGGTGACATCAACAACAAAAACTATTTCCTCAGAGTTTTGGGTGCTGGATGTTCAGGATAAGGGTGCTGGTTAGCCTTTCTCCCTGACTTGCTGATAGTGTCTTCTCACTGTGATCTCACATAGCATTTTCTCTGTGTACATGGAGAGAGAGACTCTAGTTTGTCTTTATTTTCTTACAAAGTCACTAGTCCCAGGAGGTGCTTCCAATTCCTTTGGTCACTTCTCTGTAATATCTATGCAGTTTTTTTTTTCATGATTTTTCCTCTAAATGCTTGAATTTCCCAGAGTTCCATTTTCTTACTTCTGTTCCTCTACCTCAACACCTATTCCTAAGCAATTTCACACACACTACCACACACATACAAACACACATAGGTGATTTTGTCTATCAAATCCATCCAAATGATACCCTAATCTATAGCTCAAGCACAGATTTGTCTCCTAGTTCCACACTTATATATTCAGTTTTCTGTTGGTTATCTGTAATGATATCCCATGGAACCAAGCTCAGTACTTCCTAAGACTAAGCATCTTTCTACATCATCCTACTGCTACTTCTGAGTCTTCTGTCCTATCATCTAAACTAGATGTTTAAAGTTGATCAGAAAACTGCAGTTATCCTAGATCCTTTCCTGTTAATACCCTGTACAATCCATAAAAATATCTTGGTAACTGTCCCCTGTACTTCCAGCATTTACTATGGTGTCTGATTTAAAGCAAGCACTTATTAACTACTATGAATAAATAAGAAATTAGCCAGAAGTAGATCCATAAAAATATAGTCAATTAATTTTTGACAAAGGAGTAAAGATAATACAATAAATACAGGTTTTTCACAAATTAAGTTAAAAAACTAGATATCCACATGCAAAAAAAAATGAATCTAGATTCAGACCTTATACTCTTCACAAAAATTATCTCAAATCAAATCATAAACCTAAAATTAAAACTCAACTATAAAAACTCCTAAAAATTAGCACAGGAGAAAACCTAGACAATCTTTAGTATGAGAGTAATTCTGTAGATATAATATCAGGGGCACAATCCATGAGAGGAATAATTGACAAACTGAACTTCACTAACAATAAAACTCTCTGTTCTGTAAAAAAAAAATGCTGTCAGAAGAATGAGGAGACAAGCCACAGATTGGGAGAAAATATTTTTTAAAAACACATAGGATAAAACACTACCACCCAAAATATACCAAGACTTCTTAAAACTCAACAGTAAAAAGACCAACAACCCACTTAAAAAGTGGGCCACTTGTTGGTGTGGATTTGGAGAAAAAAGTACTTATACACTGCCGGTGGAGATGCAAACTGGTCCAGCCACCTTGGAAATCTGTGTCAAGGACCCTAAAACCACTGAAAATAGAATGGTCATTCAATCAAGCCATCCAACTTCTGAGACTCTACCCAAAAGATACGAAAACACTAATTCAAAAGGACACCTTTACTTGGATATTTATGCAGTACTATTTACAATAGCTAGGATATGGAAACAACCCAAGTGCTCCAAAATAAATAAATGAATCAGAAAGTTGTGGTATAGGTACATAATGGATTATTCAATAATCAAAAAGACAAATTTGATGCATCGGTGATAACATGGATGGACCAAGAAGGAATCATATTAGCAGAAATAAACCAGAAAGAAAAAGAGAAATACTGGATGATCTCACCTATATGTAGGATATAGGGAAAACAAATAAACAAAAGGACAAGTAAAACTGTCAGTAGAACTGAGCATAGAGCAAGGTATTGGGAGGAGGGTAAAATTGGGTGAGGGATGGGTATAAGAGTTTAAAATGATAGTTCACAGGTGACAAGGTGGTGGAAGAACCTTAGGATATACAACAATGTAAAATGTGTGTGTGTTTGTGTGTGTGTGTACTTGGAAAATTTTAAAAATAATTTTTTTTTAAAAAGTGAGCCACCGACCTGGACATAACCCTCACAAAAAAAGATGGCAGGTGGCTAGTGACCATAAGATACTCCACATCAAGTCATCAGGGAAATGACAGCCATGAGCTCCCACTAGACAACTCCTGGCATGAGCAAAGTCTAGAACAATAACAGTAGTAAAAGTTGATGAGCATATGAAGCAATAAGAACTCTTACTCATTGCTGCTGGGGAAGTAAAAGGATACATTCACTGTGGAAGGTACTTCAGCAGTTCTCTTACTCTTACCATATGATCCAGCAATTGTACTTTTTGGTATTTAACCAGTGAAGTAGAAAAATTTACTTATTGTATCATGAGTTAATTTGATAAATACATGTGATTGTCAATAGGAAGGTGGAAGTCATGTGGGAACATGCCCAATTCATTCATTGCAAAGGTTGAATTGTGTGGAACTGTCTGAAATATCTGTGTCAACCTCAGCATGGACTGGACAAAGGAGGGTATTCTCAAGAGGGTAAATATCCAGTGCAACTTAGGAGGCTCTGTTCCCTGGATTCTCACTCCTGCCACCCCAACACCTTCTCCTTTTCACCAATATGCCACATGCTCTGCACTCTGAGGCTACACCTCTGTGTAAGAGTGAAATGAAATGAGCTAGAAGCCTATGGTGTCAACGTGACACAGTTCAAAGCAAGTGAGATGTGACACCTTTTTAAAAATCTAATTAGAAGTGGGCCATTGACTCTAATTCTGATTTCTTATAAAACCCAAGGATATGCTGGCAAAATTGAGTTAAGGAAAACCTGATTATCCCCACAGAGGTTTTCAGGATGGAAGTTCTCTGGTTTGGAAGTTTCTAGAAACATACACCTTATGTGCAAATTAGAGAGTGTCATGAAAGAAAAACAAGCCATTCCAATCCAATAGCATAGCATGCCAATAATTTAAGCTTCTAAAAAGGGGGAAAGAAAAAGTAAAACTCCTTTTAAGAAGTTCCTAGTCTAGTAAATCTTAAAAATTAACAAAAAATTTAATAATAATAATTCTCACAGAAAAGATTTTCAAAAATAGACCATAAAGGAATTAGGTATTGTTATTATCATTACTATTATTATTATTATTAAATCTTATAATCAGAACGGATTTTCTAAAGCAAACCATAAAGGAACTAGATAGTTCCTTGCTATCATGTTCATTATTGACAGATTTGGCTTGATATGGTTTTTAATAAAATTATGTTATATTTTGCATAACAAGGTCTCTATCCGCTTCCTGGAGGTGGCTGATAGTTCATCGCCTGAATGATTGTCATACCTTTCAGCTACCTACCATTTGAACACCTCACCTGTATTTGAAGTCTCCTTGCTTCTGAGTCTTCATGGGAGGCAGAACCCACCAGTCGCAAGAAAATCTGAAACACCACCTGATACCTTTCCAAGCATCCCTTGCAGGTAGTTATAGGCACAGAATCCAGAAACCACAAATCAGATCCTCCCACTCTGGAGTTTGAACCAAGATACTTGAGACACAAAAAAGCAGTGATTCTGAGACCCTGTCTGGAGGTGGTAGCAGTTGCAGCAAGATGCTGTTTCCATGCAGCAGTGACTGCATGCTGTCGCCATCCTGCACCTAGAACAGAGGTGCTGCCTGTGGCATGGGTGACAGAAGATGGCATCTAGCCTGGGCAGTGGCAGTGGGGGCCTCCCCAGAGAACTCTGGAGGCACAATGACAAATATGTGATCCACTTAGGCTCAGATACTATGAGCCTAAGGGAGAAGTAAAGATTCTGAGAGCTGGAACTGGGCTGTTTGCAGCTCTGGACTGTCTAGGGCCAGTAGTGAAAGCACTTTCTTTTCAGAACCACCACCAGGCAGTTGAATGTCGCGGGGGGTTGAGGGGGATGGATGGGAGGCTTTTCACATCTCAGTCCACATAGCTACATGTTCAGTGAAGCATGAAAGAAAGAGCACGAAAGCAATGAACTGAATGTGGAAGTGTCAAGAGAGCAAGCAGTAGTGCCCTGGACTATGACTATTGCAAACCACAAGCTGAAAATCTGGTCCCTTGGTTCTTTCTCTCAATCTGTTTTGAATACGGCACCCATTTCTGTTAAGGTAGCTCTAGAGGTATTCAAATAAGTGGTTCAGGTTATTTACTTTTTTAAAAATGAATTCGGTGAAATGCTAGCCAGGATGTATTGTGCATAGAGGGCCAAGCTGGACTTGTCAAGGAATCAGAAATGAGTAACACCCACACATTTAAAAATACCTACATTGACAAAAATGTCATCTCACATGCTCACCATATTCCATAATTCCAAGTATTACATCCTTTTCATATTCCTGTACTAAATATTTTTCATTGGCAAGGTAATATAATTTTTAAAATTCTTCCAAAGTACATAAAATATTAGCTTAGCATAGATAAAATAGAAGTTTATGCAATATACTCACACAATAAATTCCCAGACGATCTGGGAAATCAAGTGTTTGGATAGAGAAAAAACTCTTTCTGACCCATAGATCACAAAAGTTTAAGGACAGAAAACTATACGATGTACCTATTCTTTAAAAGATTTGTCTCTGGATTCAGAAAAGAAACTTGCAGGGTTCCTCAGCAAGGGCTTTGGAGCAACATTATGAACTCTCATGCAGCTCTGTCAGTGCCCTATAAGTAGAAGGTATTCTAATTTGCTCAATACAACACCCTTGAGAATACAACATGGGGGGAGCTGAGCCAACCATTTCCCTGGAAGCGCTGACCTCCCATGCAGCCCCCTTGAGACTAGGGGGGGCTGCCAGATGTGCAGGCCAATTGGGGGGAGGGGTATTGGTGAGGGGGCTTGAGGGGAGTGGGAGCGTGGAGGAGTGGAGGGGTGCAGAGGTGCATTGGTGGCTGCCAGGTTGGGAGGAGTTACCCCCTCTGGCCTCCAAATCCAGTCAATCCTCACCAGGAACAACAAAATCTCTAATTCAGTGGCAGATACACATGATGATGGAGGTAAGGAGAAAAGAAGTAAAGCCCAACAACGAACATTTCAAATGTATGGGACACAGGGTTGTGAGACCAACTATCAAGATGAACTATCTCAGAAATATAACCTCCGAGGTCTCCGCAGATGGGAACGCAATTTCCGGTTCAGAGATGCCTTCAGCATGAACTCAGCACCCTCCCATTTCACACGGAAAGGAAAGCCACAGAGATGGGCAGCAGCCCCACGACAAACTACCAACCACCTGCCAGTGCCTATTCTGACCAAGAAATTTTTTATAGAACATCGTCTGGGAGAAACAGTCCCAATGCCAGCGACCAGAATCGCGAAGCAAAGCAGCAAAATGTGACAAAAGCTGGGTGGGAGCAGAGGACCAGTAAGAAGGAGGATGCACTGAAAGGATCCAAAGATCCAAACATGCACGAATGGGCTGCCCGCTACAAAGATACACCTGGAAAACACAGCACAGGCCACTCTGTCCCAGAAAACACGTCTACACCGGGCAAAAGAACATCGCTCCAGGAAAGAAAAGGAAGAATCCAACGGACTAAAAACTGGCCAATAACTGGCTATGAAAGAAGAGATAAGAGATGAGTGACCAGAAGGGGGGACTAGGGGGAGGGGGTGGGGAGGAACACACAGAAGAGAAGAAAAAAAAGATAAACCTTATGCATAAATAAAATTAAATTTAAAAAGAGAATACAACATGAAAGCAGATTTCATGTGTGCTTTCTTTCCACATTAAATGTGCTCGCAATACTGGCAACAAGAGGAAGTAAGACAGCACGGTGGCTCCATAGCATGGCTGTCATGTCAGACCATCCCAGCTAGGCATGATGCTCACAGCGGGACCATGAATGCTACAGCTCTCCCATGGCTCTGCAGTCACCACCCTACTGAGAAATGCCAACACGTTGTGCCACCAGGAAATTCTGAACAAGTTCTATTGTGGCGCCACAGGAATCTAAAGATCCAGAGCAAGTGCACTGACACACACACACTCACGTTTGCTCTTACTCTAGGCCTCGTGTCCCTCATGCTCCCCACAAGGAACCTCTATTTGGTGCTCTAATCTTTTGATCTTAGCTGCCCCTCATCCATGCATCCTTGGAACACATCAGTTTCTAGAAACCATTTGCTGTCCAGGTGCTGTCAAGCCTCAGATGAGAAGTTCCCAGGGAGAGAACACATAGAAGCTCAACTCTGTGTACCCAATTTCTTTGTCCAAGTCTCTGGGGTGACAGTATAACCAACCTGCCCCTTTGGGAACCAGCCACCCACAGTTCACTTGCTCCACAGCTGCTCACTTGACCCAGGCATTTTGGCGGAACTTCCAGAAGTGACTTTTTGAGTCATCAACAATATCTTTTCAGTGTTTCCATGGCCAATGTTCACTCAGAAAGTAGCCCATACCCCTGACTGGGCATGATTCTTTTGGGACACTGTG
Source organism: Uropsilus gracilis (assembly GCA_004024945.1). Lineage (NCBI taxonomy): Eukaryota > Metazoa > Chordata > Mammalia > Eulipotyphla > Talpidae > Uropsilus > Uropsilus gracilis. The sequence goes on along the minus strand of PVHY01000296.1, from coordinate 5,219 downwards.
GCTTAATAAGGAATATATTTGGTCTTTGACACCCTGCATACACAAGAGCTCATCAAGCATAGAGGATCAGACAAGGCTCCTGCAGGAAGTAAACTTTAAGCTGAGATCTAAAGAATGAAGACAGTTACCTTGATAACGATGTTTTCAAGCAGAGAAAGGTATCAGTGGCAAATAGCATCGTACTCTCCAAAAACTAAAAGACACCATATGGTTGGCTCAGAGAAAAGGTAATGGAGCTTAGCACAGAAACAGGCAAGTCACATAGACATGGAGACCCAAAACAAGCAGCTTGATATCAGGCAGCCTCAGGAGAAACCTGTTTCTTCTTTTAACATGAAGCCCTCTAGCCCTCTAGAACTGCAGACAGGTGGTTTTTTCAATCTACCCATTCCTCTTTCCTGCCACTCTAATTTCTTTTAAATCCAGAGCCCACATTATGCCTTCTTAGTTTTTCTCTGTGGTCTTCACCTTCTCAGTGCTCAGGGATCCTTTTGTCCCAATCATTGACCTCCCTCCATGTCAATTGCTGCTAAGGATAAAGCATTGAACCTAGAGAGTGGAAATAACTCCAACTTCTAATTCATCCCCTTGTCCAGTAACATGTGAGAAAATACACAGGATCTTTTGAATGATATTTTGATCACTTACTATAAATGGGAACGACTTCTGGTTATTAGAAACACATTAGCAAAGGGATGCAGACATCAGGGTCCTTGCGTGGTCACTTCTGTATCCCTCTGTTGAAAATCACAAAAATTCCATATATTCCCCCAAAAAAAAGGGGGGGAGGAAGTCTTCACAACCCAAAGGAATATGTGACTAGTTTTGAAAAACCAAACCAAATCTTTGTGACTAGAGGGATTACAACCTACTCTCCTGAAATTGCAGTGAAACACACTGAGACATAGGTGGCGCAAGGTGACTGTAAAATAAGTGTTTTTCTTTTCAGGTTACCTCAGAATCAGCCAGCTCTAAGGCCACTATCTCAAAACAAGAGCGCCTCCAGCCCATCCCCCATCTTGACTACAACCACTCGTGGCTGTGTAGCTTCCACTTTTCTATTACAGCCGAATAGTCATAGAGGAGGAGGATTCAGATGTCACTATTTTCTTTAAAAATTTTTTCTGGTATTTTGTGTCAATGCTGTATGAATATTAGCCCATATTTCTCAGACTTATCCTACTCCCATCTTTAGGGGACAGATATTAATCTGGTCCAAGTGCACTATATAAGAACTCCAACTCTTCCTCATGCTGGCCCTTGACCTCTGAACCTTCTCCTTTAACCTCCTTTACTTTTAGTACCAAGACCAGTCACAACAACCAAATCTTTTTGGACAATGACAATTGGAGATGAAAGGCTACTTCAGGTTGTTAATCTAAGTCTTTATAGCTACTGGTTTAGTAGTAATCATTTATAAAGCCCTAACTTTGCATCACAGTGATGTGATGAGTAGTGATCAATCACCAGTATGGAAGTGAGAAACAAATTTAAGAGCCAAATGGTAGCATTTTCTAGGCTTGTGACATCAGATGAAGATAGTCAAAGTCTAGTGAATTTTTCAGTCATCTGTACATGTCTGTTTCTGCCATGTATGTGTGTCCCTCTAACTTTGTTCTTGTTCCCTTTTTTCCCTAAAATTTCAGAGCTATGGCATTGACCCATACTCAATTTGGTATCAACTGTTATGTTTTTGAGAATTTCCTGAATATAATCATAATATCAATACTTCTGTTTGCATGTGACCAAAAGGCACCCAGAGACCCCAAACTGTTAAGGGGTGCACATTCTGAAAGGATTTCAGACATCCATATGTGAAAGGCAATGGAAACAAAATCTGAGTGTGAAGGATATTTAGTAGTATTCGTGTGCATAGAGAGAAAAGAAAGGATATCTCTAAGAAAACTCTCAAAGTTATCCATCCCCTCATGGAGAAATGCCCAGACAAACAGGCTTGGACCAAAGTGTGGCTACTGAGGCCTGAAAGCTTATCACAAGTCTAAGACACCTTCTCACAGGTAACCATAAGAAAGTGATTAGGCAGGACCCAGAAAGCTGGAATAAAGGAGATTCCACATCAAAATAGCAGCTGCCATGTCTCTTCCAAGCATCTCTTTCAGTTTCTCCTCCCTGTGCAGCTGCCTTCAAGTCCCTATGTGCAAATAAGAGCTGGAGAAATAAGAGAATGAGTCTGTCTCCTTCCATAGTATATAGGTTCACCTGGCCACTCAGCTTTGACCCAGTTCCCAGTAACTCCCCAACTCAGAAAGTCCTGATCATGGCATACTGGAATTTATATCCAAGTTGGTTATACATAAGTGGGGTGAGGAAATTGGCACCTCCCCTTCACAAGGTGTATCTGTAACTCTAACATTACCCTTAAAGTAGCTCTTTCAGATGGCAACACCTTTCTAAAGTACTTGCTTAAAGTGTTACCTCACATAACCCTCACAGAAATCATATGAAATCAGTACTATTACTGATTTGCAGGTGAACTTAAATCATTCAATAAAGACCACACAATTAGATAGTAGAGCTGGAATCTAAATATAAGCCGCCTGACTTGAGAAGTTGTGGTTTTATCCACTGTGTTCTCATATACTTAGAGCTATTTGATGGGGATGAAATGAATTAGTTCATCTTCCTTTTCCCTTTAAATGTGTGATGCACTAGCATGAGGGAGAGCCTAAGGGTAGAAATAGGTCCTGCCTGCACCCTCAGAGAATAGTCTTTACAAGTATACATTGATCAAGGGAATCTAGTATAGACTCAGTGATGTTGCCCACAAGTACATGATGAAGACTCCTAAGGACAAAAACCAGGGAAAGTTAGTAGATATCTCATGACCAAGAGAAAAGTGTAGTATATCACTGACTTGACCTCTTATATTTGTTTCTGTTGGAGTGAAAAGGAAATTACCCTATACCCCTTATGGTTCTTAGCTGGCAAGTGATCAGACAAGCATTAGATAAATTGATAAGAGAAAAAATATATTGAAATTGAATAGTAATGTATACACTTTTCTATATGCATAAGAGAAACCAAGTATGACTGAAAAACCTGTATGACTTTAGACACCATCTTAAGCAGCTTAGCTCAGATAAGAAAGGTTGAGAGAAAAAGGAGAAATTTCATTTAGGAAATTTACTGGGAAAACAAAGGGATGCAGGATGCAGATTTAAGTTCTGACTTCTCCAACTGAAATGAAAGAAGATAAAGTTTTCCTTGGAGAGGCCCTTACAGAGAAGTTTATATATAAATATCAAAAACAACTTCCACTCAATCTTCAGAACCCCTCCCATGAAATAAACATCTTTCTAAAGACAGATTTAGGGAAGCTAGACTTTTGGTCCCCAACATTTCTTACTTCTAAAATGGCAATAATTCCATCCAGCTCTCTTAAACATTTATTACAGTTTCCTAATGAGGCAATGAGTAGTATTAACCTGCTAGAGTATCACCTAGAATCAGAGTAGGATGCCCTCTCTATCAGAATTTCAGTGCATAATTTCAAAAATTACAAGCTTGTGAAAAATGCAATAAAATAAAAAATGTAAAGTGCATTTGGTGGTGCTTCAAAAAGTTAAAACATAGAATTAATGGCCATTTGCTCCAGGAGTTCTGCCCCTAGATAGTGATGCATAAAAATTGAAAGCAAAGGCTCAGATAGCATTAGTAACAATAACCAAAACTAAAAACAACCTACTATGATGTCAATGTTTGTATTCTCCAATGCCCATATGTTGAAATTCTCACATCCAATGTCAGGGTGTTAGAAATGGGGTCCTTGAGAGATGATTTGGTCATGAGCATAGAGCCCACATGAGTAGGATCAGTACCATCAACAGATAAATGGATAAATAAGGTAGTATATCTATACAATGGAATATTATTCAACCATAACAATGCATGAAGTATTTATTCATGCTACAGAATAATGAAATTTGAAAATATTATAAGTGAACTAAGTCAAAAAAGGATAAATATATGATCAATGATATGCAGTACCTAAAATCTGCAAATTCATAGAGGCAGAATGTAGACTAGAGGAGATCGGTGACTAAAAGTGGTGGGGATGAGGGGGTATCATCATATAATGGGCAACAAGTTTCTGTTTTGCATGATGAATGTCTGGAAATAGGTGGAGGTAGTGGTTGCACAACACTATGAATGTACTTAATGCTGCTGAATTATACACTTATAAGTGGTTGAAATGGTAGATTTCATGTTATGTATATTTTCTACACTAACAGAATAGAACTTTTTTTTCTTAATTTAAAATACACATGCTATCTAGGAGATAATGCCAACTGCCTAGCTAATATTCATTCTCTTCTTTTTCTTTACTAACAGAACTTTGAAGTGTTGTAGGCAGTAATGAGTCTGTTAAAAATCTAAAAATCTGTGTTTCCCAGGCTCCCTGCACATGGGAGTAACCTTATGACCATAAACTATGTAGTAAGATGTATATCCCTTACTGAGTAGAGCTTCTGGAAAAGTTCAACAAAGGGTGGGCATGAGAGATGCTGATTCATCTGGCATACTCCCTTTTACCTTTGACCCTTTCCTACCTCATCTGGCATGGAATCTAGGTGTGATAGGTAGAATCCAGCAGCCATTTAGAGATCAGGTGAATGGAAGTCTGTTCTGGGTAAGTAGAGCAGAGACAGAGACAGAGACAGAGAGAGAGACTAAAATACCTTGTTGTAGCTCTACCTTTCATGGGACGCTTGCTGTTGGGGTTCAGATGACAGACTTCAGTGTGGGGGATTCTCAGGTCCCTCTGAGAAAGAATTCAGCAAACATTCCCATTCATCAGCACACAGGAAAAGGAAAAACAGAGTTGCCTACTTAGATACAGATGAGCAGTCTTAAGAGACAAGAGCTGCATTGCTGATAATCTAAGTTTAAGAAAATAAATGCCTGCATAGACCTAGGTGGGCGGGAAAGCTGTATTTAGCCAAAACAAGGGGTGTTCTTTTATTTTATAGTGTTCTTTGGTGAAATTATTGTGGAAATTATTACGTTGGGGTCAGATTGGGTTGGTCTTCTGTGACCTCTGACCGATGATCTTTTCTGACCCCACGTCAGATTCCTGGAAACTTTCATTGTTGGTTCATTTAAAATTCATTAATCGTCCCTAACCCACCTCTGGTGTTCCTGCGCGCTGTGCGCCTACCGTGTGTGCCTGCGCGCTGTGCGTCTACCGTGTGTGCCTG
>PVHY01000295.1:158995-263961 GCA_004024945.1 Uropsilus gracilis | reverse complement strand
ACTGTAGCCTCTATGTGGGGCACCTGTAGCTCCAACAGGAGCTCCACTGTGTGAGAGCCCTCTCACAGAGAATGCCACTTTCAGCACCTCCCGAAGATGAGTCCTCACAATCACGGGGTCAATTGGAGTCACCTTTGCATTATACAGAACTGTGGAGTCATAGGAATCCAAAGACCCCAGAGGTCTAAGTTCAAGTGCTCTTTTTTTCTCTTGCCAAGTCTGACCTTAAACAGGTGAACGAGGATGACAGCCCACACTCATTTCCACTTTTTGGTCAGCTGTGCCAAGTCCACAGACACAGGCATCACTGTGGATGAGGAGAGAATATAGATAAATTGCAGCAAGAATTGGAAACATTGAAGTTTAAGACACGTTTGATGTCTTGGGAAATTCTGTGACTTGATAACTAGAAATAAGCAGGCAACCCAATGGACTACAAAGGCTGGGAAAAAGCACTCCTCCATATCCTAAATCTTCATTACATTAAAGTAGTTTGTGTAACTAATTACAAAGCAACTGATGTTTTATAAAAGTCAGAATTAAAAAATCAGTTTTCTCAACCTGAAATCCTTATTCTCATTAAAATAATGTATCTACAGCTTAGAGAATTAGTGCAAAACTAGGTAAATAGTTTAGCATATTTCTAGAATGATGATTGAATCTAAGACTCTGGACAACACTTCCTATTTCTATGTCCCCTTTTTTTTAAATAACGTGTAAGTAATGTAGACAGTTAGATTTACTTAGAAGAAATTTAAATAGGGACATCCAAATGAAAGCAGGGTAAAGTAGCTGAAACCAGAAGGCTAAAAACCATTTACTTCTCTAGTATGAGTTGCTGGATTTCTTGCTGGGTTAATGAACTGGCACTACACAAATAGTACAGACACCTAAGTGTCCATGTACTCAAAGATAGGCACAGCCCCCTAAATCTGACACCAGAGCCATAAGGAAAAGCAGCAAAGCAATGGAGATGGGATTGGAGAAGATGGCCTGCAGCAAGAAAACATGGACAGATCACAAATGAATACAGACTGGCCACCCAATGCAAACTTAAGACTGAAAAGCTACCAGCAAGGCTCGCCTGGTTCCAGCAACACAGTCCCTCACCCAGTGAAAGAACACTGCCACAGGAAAACACTAATGGACTTAACAAAGACTTGCAAACAACAAAGAGTGGGGTTTGGGAGAATGGAAGGGACACAGGAGGGAGGAGGGTGGGGGAGGTATCCAAAAAAAAAAAAAAAAAAAGTATCCCAGAAAAACACAGAGGTTGTGTCTAAAGAACAAAATAAATAAATAATAAAAAAACAAAAAAAGATAGGCACAAATTCGAAAATAAGTAGTTACTGGGAGAAGCTGAAAAGTCAGTCCTTCTGGACCCTAAATTCTCTTTCCATGGTGTCTTAATGAAATAGTACTTTAAATGAATAACAGTACTTATTAAATATAAGATAATGGTCACTAATTTAACATACTTTAGGATAACTACTCAGAGTCATAAAATAAGGAGAAAATTCCCTCTCCGTTTACTTATTTCCTGATGAACTATCTCAAAATTTCATGACTAAAGGTACCTAGGAAACTGGTTTATAGGGGATATTAGAAGTCACTGGAAATATTTGCTTTCAAAGCTGGAAAAAATTCTTAAATGAAATTTATTATTTTCTGGAGGGATAACATGTTAATAGTAGATATCTGTAGTGATTATATGATATCTAAATCTACGTGCATCTTCCTATCCAGAGATCCAGTATTGCAGAAGATATATATCAACTTATTGAAAGTAGAGGATTGAAAACACATTCTGCCTAAGTGCAGTTTCTCACTGAAAAGGTAGAAAACTCTTGGCACCAGTTCAATATTTAACTAGAAATAGCTACAACTAACTACAGATATGCTTTTTAATGCCAAAAAGCCAAAAACAAAACCAAACCCATTATTTCCCAACCCTAAAGTCTTTCCCATGGAAGTTTGAGCTACTACTATAAATAATGGGTAGTAACTAGTGTAGAGTTAACATACTTAAATATAGAAAATAGAAATAAATAGAATAACTATTTAAATCTTTGTATTTGAAAAACAAAACTTTTCCAAATATAATGTATTAATAGTTTACTCAGTTCCTTTGTAATTACGTAAGTAAGGATAGTGAAATACAAAATCATTTATGCACAAGGCTCTTTGTATTGATACTGAAAGGTCCTGGATTTCTGGACTGGATTCTATTGGATCCGTTTCTTCAAATCAATTATCAGTACTTGTTTGTAACTCTTTTCTTGCAGTAAAATATGCATAAAATTTATACTCCAGGAGATAGGGTTGACAGAAGTTTGCCTGCTGAATAAACAAGGCATGACTTTGAAATCAGTATGGAATGAAAACATTTTCAGAGGAATGAATGGTGAGGGATAAATATAATTCTCAAATAAGAGTATCATTACCCTCCCAATTAAGTTAGGACTCATCAGTGGAAATAGAATTTTCTCTTGACATCCAAAATGTGTGCTTCTGATGTGAAACCCTTTAGAAATGAGAAACTCAGAAGTAAGCTCTGAGTGGTTTGGGCCCTCATATCCTGGAGGTGAGCGGTCTACATGTCAGTTACTTCCTCACAGTGCTAGAGGCAGGGAGTCTAAGATTAGGGACAAGGAATGGTTGGTATCTTTGGGAAACCTCTCTCCTTGCCTTATGCCTACTGAGACTGGACTGGACTCATGCTGTGAAATGAGGAATACTTCATTTCACTATCTTGCTTGTCTTCAGAACACTGAAGACAGAACTGGCATGATTAATGTCCGGAGACCAGAGAGCAGTTTCTGACAATTCTTCTCCCAGTTTCTTCCCTCTGTGTGTCTGTGTTCAAGTTTTCTCTTCTATTGAGATGAGAACACCAGTCAGAATTATATGAGGACGCAACCATAGTGACTTCATTTTAACTTAATTATCTCTTATAAGACCCTATGCCTAAATTGGCTCACCTTCTAAGGTCCTCAGGTAAGATCCCTATGTATGAATTCTGGGGGGAATGGTCTGGGCAAAGGCATACCCTCCCCCCAGAGCCATCTCTAGAGGTCCTTCCAGTTCTCAACCCTCATCCCAATTTCAGGGGGGAAAAAAGGTGGAGCCAGGCATCCTGGGTCTAGACAAGCCTGTTCTTCATGACAGATGATTGCTGGAAGAACATTATGAATGCAGCTCTAAAGGCCGAGAGACAGAATGTCCTCCCCTTTCTGAGTCATGCACACTACATTTTTCTTAGAGAGAAAGAATAATAAACAGAGAGACCGAGTATTTTAAGTCTGCCCTCATCTGCCAAGAAAAATCCTGGTCTGTTCTGGAGCTTGCTCCCTTCATGGCCATCCTTGATGCTGTGTCTACAGATGTCTGTCCTGGCAAAGGCACCCCTCTGGCTTCAAGATAATCCTTGTGGCTTTAAATAAACACAGGTTCCTTGAAACAGTCTTACTCCGGAAATAGTGCCAGATGCCACTTCAGTCCAGTGAGAGAGGGGCTGGTGGCATTGAACTTCAAGAAGAGTCTCTTAAAGTGGCATCTTCATTTCAACTATTGCATTGAGTTACTGTTACTTCATAAGTTCTCCTTTGAACATACATGACACAGCAGCATTCAACAATAACAGATTTTGGAGTAATGAATTACCTTTGTGACTGTAGTCTGTGCAAGGAGGTACATTGTTGATGGGTGAGTATCAGCAAAACCATTTCTGTGAATTTTAACTACTTACGTTGTTTTTGTGACTATAGGTCTGCAAGAGCAAAGACAGTTCAGTTGTCTACAATGTAGGTAGATGTTTTCTGCCATAGGACACTCGATAAAGAAAATAGAATGACTAGCCTGATCAAGGAGTATTGATTTTTTTAAATCGATTAGTTGTACTCAGTTATCTATCCTAAAGGCTTATTCTCTGTATTTCCCTTCTGCCTCCCTCCTGCCTCCTGGCTCTCTCCCCCTCCTCATCTTTCCCCGTGAACTCAGGCAAATTCTATCAGTCTACCAATGGCAGAATTCTAGTGAAACACTTTCTTTACCTCAGTTGTCATTTCTTCATCAAAAAGAATAATACATCGCTGACTTGTACATTCGTTATTTAAATATTTTCCATCAGATATCTCTAAAGAATTTTCAGCACATGTTGAATAAATGGTATTTTATTCTAAGTTCCTATTTTCTTGATGGAATTTGCTTCTCTAAATCTATGTAGAAAATTGGAAAGTACTGATATGACTCCAGGAATTCATTCATCCTTCCCATTATTAGCAGCTTCTTTGTTATGATCCCTTATTTTGTACTAGGGCTACCATTGTTTCTACTTGCTTATTCACCAGTTTTGTCTGAGATATTGCTGTTTATTCTACAGTGATCAGGAACCATTTCTAATAGGAATGAAGAAACAGAGGTCAAGCTGGGTTTTCTTGGTAGTCTACAGAAGTCACTGGGCAAAGTCTTTCCATGATGTTTCCCTCATGGAGGTGCAAAAAAGAAAAGTGTGTGGCTTCTAGAACTGAACAGTCAGAACCCAGGTGTCTGTAATGCATCCCTGCCTTTCTTTTAGGTCTCTGAGTTCAATCCTCTGAAGTTCACCAGCATCATTGAGTGTGAGAAGCCAAACAACGACTTGACAAGGTTTCACGGTTGCATGTAAGTGTCAAGCCCCCCCACCCTCCACCCCCAACCCCAACCCCCATCTCCTGCTGAGGTCTCGCCTTTGAGTTTGACAAGCAATATATCTATGTATCTGTTTCACCTTTCTCTGTGCTGCATATTTTTACACACACATGATTCTAAATATGTATTTATAGTCTTGGCCACCTTGTGTCACCTGTTCAGAATGTTGCCCAATAGCTGAGGCTTCTTGGTTGTTTACAGGCCTAGTTTGTCAGATCCTGTAGAAACATATCAGAGTTGTCTATGATGAGCATTCACTGCCTTTCCTTCCTCTAATGGCCCTGGGAAGTGAGGGAACTAGGGAGAAAAACATGGCAACTATACATGGCCCCGTTAGAGGGAACTACAGGAGCCAGCAGGAGACTGAGTGAAATTCATTCATTCATTCTTCTACCTAGTCATTGAATAAGTGTCTGTAGAGCACCTACGAAGTGCTGGGCCCCATTTAAACCTCTAGGAATAATGCTGTGAACTGAATAGACAGAAATCCCCACCTCAATTAATTTCATTCTAATAAGGGGGAAATCCATACATAAATAAACAAAAAGTTCAATATATTTTATGCTGAATTATCAAGCCCCTTACTCCAAAATAAAGACAAAGAAGCTAGATCAATGATACAGGATTGACCTTATGCTGCTCAGTGATATGTTGATGGTTTTTGAAGATGATGGGTGGATGGGAAGTAATTATTATACCTCCTTTCACCACTTATGTCTGGAAATTTCAGCACTAATAATAACACATATGTGCATGTGTCTGTTGGTGAAGGAAAAAATAAAATGAGAGAAACAGGGGATGTGAGAAGGAAAAGCGTGATCCACACATTGGATAGTGGGCGGTGTCTCCCAGAGACAACAAGAGGTGATATCAGGAACAGGTCTGACAACTCTACTCTCCACTTCATTGGTCATGATTCAGCCTCCCGGGCTTGGAGCTCTCATCTGGAGAAATGGGACCTTCTCCCTTTCTGGGGTCATGGATCTGCCTAGTTGTCAAGGCGCAGAGCAGCCCCCACAAAGAGGAGGCAGGGGAAGCACCACTTCTGAGTGTCCCTGTAAGTTTAAATCTCGATGAACTGACCCACCCGCATCACTGCCTGTGCCCAGCACATGGTGGGCTCTTGGTCACTCTCGGGTCTGAGTCCATGAGTGAAATCTGTTACTAATCAAAGGGGAAATGTATCTGTTGCCAGGAGTGCCCCGCTGCCCATATTCATGCCTGTGGTTCAGTACTTGGAAATGCTAGTAACCTAAAGGAAACAAATAAAGAAGAACAAAATGCATCTTGAAATGCTAAAATGCAGTCTCTGCTGCTTGGAGAATACTCAGCTCCCCAAGCATAACTGGCCTGCTGTGGGTTTCCTTATCCCTTTGTCTACACTTCTTTGACCTATTGTCCCCAGGATAGACCACTATCCTACAGACCACTCCATGACACCCTCTCAGCACAATGTGAGATTCCAGTCACATGGACTAACAAGAGCAAATGCAGGCTCTCCTAAGACCCTGCAGTAACTATTGCAGCAGGAGGGAGGGGCAAACTCAAGGGAAAATATTCTGTGAACATTCTACCCAGGGGTGAAATTTGGGGGGACTAACACCACAACAAAGAAAGGTAAGCATCCTTTTCCACAGACAACCCGGGCATAAAGGTGTGTCTTCTCTGTGGGGTCCCTCGCAAGGCCCTGAAAAATACAGCCTGTGCCCAGACACCTGGCCACACCTCAGTGCAGCTTGAGTGGGATTAACCCCAAAGGGATTCAGCTCTAGCTCCGTGACCCTCAGACCTGTGCTCAGGAAGATGCCTTTGCCTTGAGGTCACTGCACACATCTGGCTTGGTGCTTCCTTCTGGGTGACTTCTGGCAAAGTAGCTAACTTGTCTGCGTCATGGGAAGAATCACTGTTGCCCTTTGCGTCACTGCTGCAAAACATGGTTGAATCAATACACCGAAACCTTTGAGACCGGTGGGTGCTTAGTAAGTGTTGGCCACTGCTACACTTTGGCTGCTGTCACTAATATGACTATTGCAGCAGTGCTCTAGAACAGGGTGGGAGGAGGGGCTGGAGAGAGGAGAGACTGGAGAGAGGCAAGGAAAGAATCACTGGCCGCCAGGGGAGGAAAAGAGACTGGAAGAATGAATGGTTTGCAGTGATGTGTCAGGTGACCCCACTGGACAAGGAAAGGTTGGATTTTGAGATCTTCTGAGCTTGCAGATCTGGTCAGTGCATCGGGCGGAGTGACCCAGCTGACAGAAAAAACAAATGCGGGTCAGGAATTCAGGGCAGTTGGAGCCAGAGAGATGCATTTGAGTACCCTCTGGCTGGAAGTCGTGCTTGAAGTTAGGAACAGAGGGTCTGAAAAGAAACAGGAGCTGTGTTCTCCAGTGCAACAAGGAATGGCTCCAAGAAGGATGCCCAGCCAAGAAGGCACAGTGGGAATATCAGCGAGGACATGTAGGGAGCAGGCCAGCAGGACGCTGGACTCCCTGGAGCCTAGGAAAGGGGAGTCTATCCATGTAGTTGCATAAGCGAGAGTGGACGAGTCCAGATTGTTGGGGATGAAAAAGGGAACCACACTGCCAGACCAGGTCTTTCTAGAAATGGCAGTTGAGAAAGAGGGGATGAGGCAAGAGATGAACCTCATGAAAACAGAAGCCAAAAAGTTCCAAGGTTGGTCTTGCCCCTGAAGCTTTCCTGATGTTCCAGAATGGGGCTCGCTGGGCATAGGGCTGGGGTTTCAAGCTAGGGAGTTACTCAACCACGGAGCAGAGTTCTTTGCTTATCTTCATTATCTGCAACTTGATGTAGCTGTTGGCCTGGAGCCTCACTCGTGCCAGGGAGCCCAGCAGTGCAGGCCCAGGTAGACCCAGGCAGGCCTTCAGGCTTCTGGAGCACTCTGAACTCAAGCAAAGCTGCATGTACCTGGAGAGCAAATATTGGAGGCAAAGCAAGAAAACCCAGCTGGCACTCCTGCTCTCTTGGTCCCTCAGGCAGGGGACCTGAGGACAGTTACCCTGCATTTCAGAACCCTGGGTCAGCCCTAATTCTGATGAGGACAAAGCTGTGATGAGGATGGCATGACAGACCTGCATGAGGCATGACCTGAATTAGAACTCTTTGTGCAAGAAGGTGGTGCTAGCCATCCTATATGATTTTAGGTCTCTGGGAACAGCCACACAGGGAACATCATTAGAGACAAAAATTAAACTATTATATTAGAAGTTGCAGGATTGTTTTTGTGGATTGGGGGGAGTTGAAAGAACGGGATAGGAATGGAACAGCTACCAGTGGGTGTAGGGTTTCTTTGGGGAATCCACCTTGTGGGGTCTTCTCTTTAATTCTTTGCTGACACTGTCTGCTCAGAGATGGCATCTCATCCCACAAGTTGGGGCTCAGTTCTTTACCCCATCTGAACATCTAGTGACCTGTGATTCTGTCCAACTCAGTTAGAAATCAGAGGTTTTTACAACTCCTTTTGCAGTTCCGTGAATTTGCTAAAGCAGCTACAGAAGTCAGGAAAACATGTACCTGTGTTTACTAGTTACTAAAATAGACTATTAGAATGTCCATGTGACCATGTAGATGGAGGCAAGGTGGAGGTCCAAGCCAGGAACCACCTATTACCAGTCTATTTTCCAGCGTCTCTACATGTTCACCTGTCCAGAACCTGTGCTTTGTGCTTTCACAGACCCCTCTTCGTGAGGACTTGAGTCATCATTAACTCATTTCCGATCCTTCTTGCTTCCCTAAAGGATGGGGGTGTGGGCAGGATTGAGAATTCTAATTTATCCTTTCAGGTACCCACACCCCCATCCGGGAGCCACCAGAAGCACCCCCACTAGAACAAAGGATACTCCTATCACCCAGGAAACTACAAAGGATTTGGCATCCTGTGTCAGGAATATCCAGGGCCAAAGCTCAAACTTTAGGCCAGGATCTGCTCCTGGTGCACTTATCACTTGGGGAAATACTTGCAAGTTCTGTTCCAGGAACCAACATCAAAGACTATTAAAACACAAGTCTGTTGCTGTTTTTCTGCATCAGCACTTGCTATTGTCTTATGTCTTATTTAGCCATCTGATAAGTTGACAGAGGGATCTCATGACAGTTTTTTTAAATTAATTTATTTGTTTTATTTGACATCATTATCTACCCCGGGGTTCTCCCACCACCTTATCACCCGTGAACCATCGTCTTTTGTGCCCCTTCCACTCCCGCTCTTCCCCCTCCCCATCTCATGCTCCATGCTTCAGTTTTGCTGACAGTTAGTTTAAAATTTTTCTTGTCTGTTTGTTTGTTTTCCCTTTATTCCTCATATAAGTGAGACCATCTGGTATTTCTCTTTTTCTTCCTGTGTCTTACAAAGTTAAATATCCACTTACCAGCTAACCTAAATTATTCGTAGGTGTTCCTATTAAATAAATGAAAATTTAGTCACATAACTGTACACAAATGTTTAAAGCATCTGAGATCGCATTCAATGGACAAATGGATGGATAGATTGTAACACATGTGTACACGGGAATAATCCTCAACAACAACGAGCAATAAACTGTTGATACATGCAAGCTCACACACATAAACATGCACAAGTCTGCAAAAGTGTTATTTGCAATAACACCTTTATTGCAAAGGTTCCAAGAGTCCTATGCCAGAAGCCAGAGATGGAGACCCATGTGTGTATTTCTCATTATTTCACAAAGTTCCCATGCAAACATTAGGCTCTTGATGTTTCTAGAAGTCCAGTTTCCCAGGAGATGAGCTGCCCATGTGGAAGCTTTGAGGTTTTCTTCCCATCCAGCATCCAGGCCTGCCTTCCTCAAGGCAGGGCAGGTAGGGAAGCCGGGGCCACCCTTATGATGATACTCCCTGTTCTCGGCAGCATCCACGACAGCGGGAAGAAGGCTGGGCTGTGTAAGGAGAACTTGTTGCTCCGAGGATGCACCATCAGGAACACAGAGGCTGTGGTCGGCATCGTCATCTATGCAGGTAGGTGTGTCTCACGTGGCCCATGTCGGTCCCGGCTCCCTGCTCTGTGCTGTGGGCTCATCAGCATTCTTCCCATTTTATAATTACCAAAGGAGCAGGCATCTGTTAGAGAAAATGTGGAAAATGTCAAAACTCTGAAAAACCAAGATAATAATTGTAGAAAAGTATGAGAAACAACGCTTATAATAGTTACCTTGACCAAGAGCATCTTGCTCTTGGCATTTGAGCTGTTTTCTTTCCAGGAGTAGCTCTGTGGTGGTTACTCAATGAAGATTAATTTTTTAACTAATTGTTTGTTTGTTTTTTTCTTTTACTGGGGTAACTTCGGTTTGCTACATTATATAAGTTCCAGGAGGACAGCCTCACACCTTAGCAAATGTATATACTGCATCTTGCCCACCATTGATGATCTGGCATCCATCCTCACCATGCCACACTCTTCTAGCTGTTCCTCCCAGCCCCTTTCCCCTCAGAAACCATAATTCTGCTGCCAAAGTCCATATGTTCATTTGTGTCTATTTGTTTACTTGGCTTCTCTATCTTGCCACATATGTATAAACTCACATGGCATCTGTCTCTCTCCTTATCTCCCTTGGCATAGTTCCCTCAAGATCCATTCAATTGATCAAAAATGACAGGATTTCATCCTCTCTTCCAGCTGCATGTTTTCCATTGTGTGGCGATGCCACCTCAGGCTAATTTCATATCCCGCTTTTCCTCTGGGCTTTTCCCATGAGTGTTGTAGGCTGTGGCATCACACCACACAAGCCACTTCACCCGTCCCTCTGCTCTGCTTGGCACCGATCCACTGTGTGTCCCCGTCCTCCCCACAGGACACGAGACCAAGGCTCTGCTGAACAACAGCGGGCCCCGCTATAAGCGCAGCCATCTTGAGAGGCAGATGAACTGTGACGTGCTCTGGTGTGTTCTCCTCCTCATTTGTATGTCTCTGTTCTCAGCAGTCGGTAAGTCTCCTCCACGGTGGGTGGCCTCTGGGTCACCCACTCTGACCCAACACTTTGACATTAAAATGTGCCTCTGTCACTCAACTTAGACCTCGGGAATAGCCACAAGCCCAGCTCCCCTTACTGTGGCCACAGGAATGAAGGTTTAGGAAAGGAATGCTGTTTTTCAAGTCAGCAAGTTCTTGGATGGAAGGGTAGATTCATTGCACTGGTAGTCGTCAGTCCAGTGGGAGAAGTAGACTGGCAGCCATTGATGAACTAAGGATAGCAGTGGGAGAAGCACAAATGCTGCTAATGGGAAGCCCATGGAAAGAGGAATATAATAGTTTGAATATTAAGACAGGAGTAGCAGGGCTGGTATAGTCTCGCCTGCCCTCCACCCAACTGCTACCTGGGAGGCTTCTCTGAAGGGCAATTAAGCCCACCAGTAAGTGACCTTCACCATGTCCCTATGCAGCCACTGTCACACTCATAGTGGCTGTGACTTGGTCTTGGGCCATATGGGTAAGTGGCAGATGCATGGGATGGGAAGGACTTCTATTATCACTTAAGCCAGGGAGCTGGTTGATGAAACTGCGCTGCTGTTGGCTTCTCAGAATCTATGAAATGTGAATTCTGCATCTCCAAGAAGGGCGATAATGGGCCGTACCCAGAGCCTATTACTGAGACTGGTGTTTTGTGAGATCCTCATTAGGAAATTCCTTACTGAGGGGTCAATTGAAGGGAAGAAGTGGACTTATAGTGGTGAACTTCATGTAGTATGTACAGATGTTAATTTATAATGATGCACACCTGAAACTTATGTACTCTGATACATAATACTACTTTAATTGATGCATGTTAGACACATATACGTAGCCACATATAAACGACATTTGCTGAGTTTGCCCAGGAGGGAAACTCCACGGTCTTTTATCACATGTTCTTCATACATGAAACAAGAAACCACCTAACTCCCCAAATGAGTTGGGTTTCTATATCCATTGATCAAGAGATGGATCAATCAACCAGTAAATGGATATATAAATATATAAAGGAAATTGCTTTCTGGGGTTTTCCACTAGCCGAACCATCATATATGCAGTTCCTGAACACAGTGTTGTTTAACACCTCCAGGGAGTGTGAGGAAGTCAGGGCCCCAGAATCTTCCCCCAGCTTGGTCTCTGGTGCCAATAGGCTGTGTTTTTGCTTTCTCAGGCATCGAGGCAGGTGAACAAACCCAAATATGCTTGCTTTGAACCATAGTCTTAATGTTACATTTTGTTTTAATTTGCACCAGTGGTGTTCTAACTTTTCTACTGGGTGAATGATGTTTCTTTTGACTGTCACTACAGGCCATGGACTATGGGTGCAGCGATACCAAGAAAAGAAATCATTGTTTGACGTTCCTGAATCGGACGGCAGTGCCTTGTCGCCAGTTACAGCTGCAGTTTACTTATTTTTGACAATGATAATAGTGCTGCAGGTAACAGTAGTCAGCATCCTCCCACAGTCCCGTTACTTTCCTGAAGAGAAATTGCCCTGCTCTGCTAAGAATGTGCTGTAAATTCTGTATCCAGGATGATCTCAAGTGCACTTGCATTTTATTTTTCCTCCTCTTAATCCATGGGATGTTTTCCTGGTGATTTTCAAGTTCATATTCTCCTTTGCTGATTTCAAGAGTCACAGGCTTTGAGGAATTGGTTTTGACCGCTGTTTTTGTTCGACATTTTTTCCTACTCAGTTATTTTTCAAGTGAGAATTTATCTTAAGAAAATTTAAGATTTACCAAAAAGTTGCAAAAAATAACAGGGAGATCCCACATGTTCCTGCCCCCGGTCCCCATCATGAATGTCACCATGATTCATTGTCTGAACAAGATACCAGCTTTGGTATTTTGCCATGAATTACACCCCACACTTGATCCCATTTCCACTAGTCTTGGCACCAACATGCTTTCTCCTTTCATGGATTCAGTTCAGGATGTCATGTTGTGTTTAGCAGCATTGAATTATTATTACGATTATAATTATTATTAATTCACATACCTCACATCCCTATCACTACCTGAGAAGCTGTACCCAGTGGGCTTGTTAGAGGGGAGAAGGGGCAGCGAGCATCATCAGCAACCTCCTTGATGACACGGTAACCACCCAGGGAGGAACTCTGCTATCTTTTACCACACGTGCTACATTCTTCAATACACAGCCTCATATAATTTGCCAAATTAGTGGTTTCTGTTATAGTAAAATACACTTCACATAGAAGTTACCATCAACCCTTTTTAAGTACACAAGTCAGTGGTGTTAAGTACAGTCACATTGTTATAGAACCAACACCACAGTCCACCTCCATCATTCTTACTGTCTTATCAAACTCAGACTCTATACCTATTGAACCTAGTGCAGTTCTCAAAAAGCTCGATGTGGTCACTTATTTCCTAGTTGCTCTCATTAAAGTTTTGATAGAAAAAGAGATTGAGCTATTATGGTGATTCACATGAGCATTTTAAATATTTAACAATATAATTTATTTATTTTACTAATTATTCTCTCTTCTGTAACTTTTTCCGCACTCCTTAAGATACATCAACATATGAGTGTTCAGTGTACAACATGATGATTTTATATGTGTAGCCATTGCAAAAAGATCCCCAAAATAAGTCGTTAACTAACATCTATCACCTGACATAGTTACAATTTTATATTCAAATAGACAATGCTGTATTGTTAAGTATAGTCGCCATACCTCACACCCTGGGGAATTTTTATTGCTGGAAATGTGTGCTTTTAACCTCTTTACCCACTTTGCACACCTATAACCCCAACCCTTGGAAAACACCACTCTATTGTTTCAATGAATTTAGGTATTTCAGATTCTATAGCTGGGTGATATCCTGCAGTTTTTCCCTTTATCTGACTTATTTCACCTATTTCACACCTCAATGTAAATTATGTCCTAGTCTTGAGTTAATGCTATCATAGTTGGTTGATTAGCATACCTAAGTTACCAGAAAATCATGGTTAGTCTGGATATGACATTCTGAGCCCATAAACCTCAATTCATATTGCGGTTCATTTGAAAATACTAAACATTGCTTCCATGTTAATCAATGTTATTCTTAAATGGCCAAAGTATAACTGTAAATAACCTTCTCCAAGCTTCCTTCCTATTGCTCTGCATTATACAAGATCCCAGAAATTGGCCTTCAACCTTGAAAAGACTGTCTCTTCTGAATGTGAGGTGTGTTTGAGTTGCAGGTAGCAACTGTCGCCAGCTCTGGTACGAGGTGAATTTGCTTGTGAGGGTCTGACTCTGCCATGTGTTTTTTTATTCTCTTTTCTCTTTCCTTTCCTAGCTTCTGTCAAGTACAACTTAGTCCTATGAAAACACTTGCTTCTGTCCAAGGCATGGGTACAATACATCCAGACACGATAGTGGATTTCCGACCTGCAGTGGCGCCTAGGCTGCCCTAGTTTAAACTCTTTGCCAATATCCTAATACTTTCCCAATACTGACTCTAAACCCAGCTGTCTAAGCTCTTAAAGGTACAGTATAACCCCTCCTTCCTTGCCTGGTAGTCATTTGGCATTTGAATAGCTTGGACTCATTCGAGGCTCCGGGGCCCTCACAGTCACTCAGACTGTGTGCTTTGTGTCTTCCAGGTTTTGATCCCCATTTCCTTATATGTTTCCATTGAAATTGTCAAAGTGTGCCAGGTGTACTTCATTAACCAGGACATAGAACTGTACGATGAAGAGACAGACTCGCAGCTGCAGTGTCGAGCTCTGAACATCACCGAAGACCTGGGGCAGATCCAGTACATCTTCTCGGATAAAACTGGCACTTTAACTGAGAATAAGATGGTTTTCCGAAGATGCACTGTGTCTGGCATAGAATATTCTCACGATGCAAATGGTGAGTTCAAGGGTGGGGGCTCCCACACCAGCTTGGGCCAGAGAAGACTGGCTCCAAAGCTGCAGACACATATTCACACTCACATGCATGCTCACATGCACATGCTCATCAGGGGTTGCTGATTTTCCAAGGAGAACAAAACATAAAAGTGCAGCTCTTGGGAATCTGACAGCTTTTACAGTAAAGGCACTTTTGCATGACTAGCAATACCCTGCCCATTGCAGCGGCTCATGTCCTGGGCATCTGCTCAAATGCCACTCATTTTCTGCCACCCAAGTAGAACCAAACAGGGTATCAGCAATTCTTAGGCATTGGTCTCTCTGTTCTGCTACCCCAGGAGGCAGAGTGGTTTTGTGATGTCACCGCTGGTCTTCTTACCTGCCGAGGACTCTCAGAATGTCATTAGTGATCCATGCTGCTTCCTCGTCCTGGGGATGCCATGTTGGTGGCAGCTAGAAGGACATGGCATCACTCTCTAGATATATTTAGCCGTCTCTCTGCCCATCTCCTCTTGGTGACCTCTGCTCCCACCATAAGCATAAGGAGGTGCTCTGTTACATGGACCCATGGTGTGACTGGAGTCACCCCCTTCCCAGCCAGGAGAGCTGCCTGATCTCTCAAGCCACATGCTGTTTCTGGGGTCATCACACCTCTAGGAGGGACACCTGCTTTATAACCAGGACTCTCTTTGCTTCCTGTAACAGCATCCAAGGAGATCCAGACACGGACACTGAAGCCAAAGCAGATCAGGGAGACAGGCTATAGACAGCAGAAGGAAGTTGTTTGGGTTTTTTGTTTGGTTTTGTTTTGAAACTAGGTCTTGCTATGTTGCTCAGGTTAGTCCCAATCCCACAGACTCAAGCAATCTCCAGCCTCAGCCTCCCAGGTAGCTGGGATTCCAGGCACCTGCCACTGCACCTGTCTGCTTTTTTTCCAAGACCAGGTCTCGCTGTGTTGCTTGGGGTAGTCTCAGATCTGCAAACTCAAACAATCCCAGGCCCCTTGCCTCCCTGTACTTGGATTACAGGCACATGCCACCATGCCATGCTAGGAAGCTGTTCTTTAAGGGGATTTGGTGGGAAGGAGCTGCTGGAAGCATGAAAGTTGGTGTGTGGGGGGAGGAGGGTAGATGTTATAAGGCCAAGAATGATGGTTTCCACTGTGTCTTCCATGTACAATTAAACCCATATTAGATGGGACCTTGTCCACTTCCTTTACCACTTAATCTGCCACCCCAAAGTAGGTGGTCCATGTCCACATCCCACCCACTCCCTGTCCCTACCCTCTGCTCACTGCCCACAACTCCATGGCCTCATGCAGAAGGACTCGCTCACCTCCAAGCAGAACTCAGCCTGGTTGCAAAGGAGTCACAACTAGATCTGCAGTTGGGCCTGAAGCTGTCTTGGAAAGCTAAGCCTGAGGCAGAATCCCAACTGACCTGGTCTGACAGTGGCCAAGAACCGACCCAGAGATCAGCACAATCCACAGCCTCCAGAAGATGCCAGAGGCCTTTTCCAGAGGCCAGACACCTCCGTTGGTGACATGCATCTGGGCCAACAAGGCCTGTTCCTCTCAGGTCTCTTCAACCCAAGGAGTTCACAAGGTTTGGCTCTGAGCATAGAGCTGGCTTGCAAGCACCTCAACCACCATGGTGTGTGACTATGGGTGCTCACCCCCGATATTGCCCACTCCTTGGCTTCCTTTTCCCTGTGGACATTGAGGGCCATTGAGAACACTGAGGGCTGAGTCACTGCTAGTGAAAAGTTGCTGCCCAGCCACATCCATGGATGCACCAAGAGTGGCCAGGGACTGCCCCCACCCTGTTGAAGGCTATTGGCATCCTGAGGGGGGGCTACCTTTCAGCAAACACCTGATGGCTATTTCCAGAGGGTGAGGCAGGCAGGACACACAAACCGGGAGCTGAGTGGCACCGTCCTCAGATTTAATTCCTCGTGGCTCCTCTGTGACCACCAAAGGAGGGTTCGCAGCCAGGAGCAAGGCAGACATGTGGGAGGAATTTTGCACTTGAATTAAATAGCTCCCTGAGTTGAAATCGAGGTACTGGCCAGCACTTGACATTGTGCCCATGGGTGGGTGACTGCCCCGTCCCTGTCTCTGTTTTTCTCCTCTCTAAAGAAAAGTCTTTCTGAACATGAGAACATGGGGCAGGTCAGCACCCACAGGGACCAGTGGCCCCGGGAGTTAGGATATCTGGTACACCACCCAGCCAGCACCTGGCCATCCTTGAAGCTCTTAGTGGATCCTGTTAGAGCTGAATAAACTGCAGGAGTCGTCTCCTCATTGCCTGGCCATCATGAAACACGCTGAACTAACTGGTCAAAAGCAGGAAAATGTGTTGGGAACTATTGGTTAGCAGAAGGCTAGTGGGAAACAGCAGTGCTGGTGCTTGTGAGCCATCATGTGCCCGAGTAGCACAGGAAGCCTTGCTCAGCAGCTTGACATCTCATTCAGTGACTTGCCGAGTCCCCGCCCTAGCTGCATGCACCTGCAGCTGCAGGGGGACATTGGGTGCCCCTGGTACAGATCACAGCATCCAGGGCACTCAGTGAGCAAAGATTCTCTGTGGGAGAGCGCATTCAGCACAGCAGAACTGTGATGTCGCGGACAGCCAGACAGATGCTCAGCATGTGATCTGCCCTGAGCTCCAGGGACTCAGGCCAGCCCAGCAAAGGGCACAGCCTGGAGCCCAGCTAATGGGTGAATCACACCTTCACCATCTGTCTACCCACCTCCTCTCAGCGCCCCCCTGAACAGCAGGGCTGCATATGAACCCACCTCTGCCCTCTCCTTGTTTGTGGGATGGGGTGCCATATGAATACCTTGGTGACCCTCAGACCCCAATCCATGTCACCTTCACCCCTTGCCCTTGGGCCCTGTAACCTTACCAGATGCCTCCAGCTCTGACACTCAGTCTTCTCATCTGTGAAATGGGTTGAGATAGCAACCACCTTATCAGATGAACCAAAGGGGGGGGGCTGTGCGAAAGCATTCCATCCATCGGTGGGAATGAACCCTCCTTAGGGCTACCCTGACACAGAGAGTGAGGGTGGAGAGCTCTCTGGTCACTTGCATCCACCCGGCCTCCTGTGATGTGTCACCTTGTTCCTTTCTCCACAGCCCTGCGTCTGGCGGGGTACCAGGAGACTGACTCTGAAGAGGAGGAGGTGGTGCCCAAGGGAGGATCGCTGCCCCACCTCAGCACTGTAGACTACCACCTCAGCACCCGTGTCATGCACAGGAGCCACAGCACCAAGTCGCACCGTCGCATGACCACCCGGGCCGAGGCCAAGCGGGCCAGCATGCTGTCCAAGCACACAGCCTTCAGCAGCCCCATGGTGAGCTCACGAGGGGACCCGCTGCGTGGCCGGGGCCTCGTCTTTTCTCCTCCCCTGTCCCTTGCCCCTTTTCATCTCATCAAAACATCTGTGTCTGGAGGGCTGGTTCTGCTTACCAGCAACAGTTCTTCAGCCAGCACCTTCTCCTCACACGCTGTATCTGACACAGCCCTTTTCCATGGTTTCCAGGGCTGGGGGTTGCCAGAAAGTCACCCAGATGGGTGACAAATGAAATGAATAAAATGTCAGCGCAAGATGACAACTATGACAAAGCAAAGCCAAGTGCAAAAATGAAAATGTTTTCGTTAAGGAGCCCACATCCTATTCAGCTTCTTTGTCTCTGGTCTTGTCAGCTGTCCAAACATTTGGTCAGGCAGGAAAATTTCCAGAAATTAGTGAGTGACAACTTCTAAAAGATTCTTTTCATCTGCAATGCTTTAAGAACAGAGAGGGGGAATCCATTTTGCTAACTTTACGATGACCTCATTCTTTCATAACTTTCAAAACCCATCTGGAAATTGCCATTTAAATAGAGAATTAATGTCACTGATTGTGCTTTTATACAGGACATGTGGGAGGGGGTCTCTCACTCTTGGCTTTCTATGCACAGAAGTTTTAGTATGCTAGTTACATCAGCAAAAGAATGGGAGAAAAGTAGTCAACGATAAAAGAATGCTCAAATAAATTATAGTATATTCACCTGAAGCTGTTAAAAAATATGTTTTCAAATCATTCTTCAAGATCTGGAAAAGTCCAGAATGTATACCACATTGGAAAAAATGGAAACTGCCAATTAATCTATTTTAATTATGTGAAATGTAGACAGAAAAAGGACTGGAAGGAATTGTAGAAGCTGGTTTTTTAAAAAAGTCTGCTACCATGAGGTGTGTTATAAAGATTTGTTAAATTTTCCCTCTCTTTAAATGATTCTAATTTTCTGATTTTGAGTAAGATGTTAATCTATAAAATAATATGTAACCATATATATATATATATTACCTTATAATAAGAACATGTATCTGTTATTACATATATGCCATGCATTCCATTCCATATTTATGATATATAATTTATCTTACTACTATATAATTAATATATTTTTATTTTAAGTTATACATTATATATTCTTACACAATTAAAATTTTGGTATATTTACACAATGGGATATTATTCATCAATTAAAAATGACAAATTTGAAGTATTTGAGATAACATGGATGGACCTAGAAGGAATCATATTAGCAGAAATAAGTCAGAAAGAAAAATACAGAAACCAGATGGTTTCACTAATATATGGGATATAGGGAAAACAAACTAAAGGCCAAGAGGTAAAATCAAAACAAGCTAACAACCAAACTAAGGCACACAACTGGGGGTGCATACAGCTGGGGGACGGGTAGGAGCAGTCAGGGAGGGCAGGTGGTAGGAGAACTCCAGGGAATACAAAGATGTGAAATATATATATATATATATATATATATATATATAATTATTTATTTAAAAAATAAAATAAAATTTTGAGATCTCAAAAATAGTATTTGTGTATTGGTATGTTCTACAAACTGCAACACTGTTATACTTTAACACTAATTATAATGATGAATCATAAACTATAAATTCAGTGGACGACTGTAATATGACACACACAAATGTAAGTCCATGTATGTGTGAAGTCAAATCCTACATTTATAACGAAACCAAGGTGCCTTCTATAGCTGTCAGAACACTTGGTGCTCTCAGGCTCCCTCTTGGCTGTTTCCTTCGCAGGAGAAGGACATCACGCCTGACCCAAAGCTGTTTGACAAGGTGTCCGAGTGTGACCGCTGCCTGGCCACCTCGAAGCACCAGGAGCACCCCCTGGCAGAACTCTCCCCGGAGCTGTCAGACATTTTCGACTTCTTTATCGCGCTCACCATCTGCAACACAGTGATTGTCTCGTCCCCAGAACAGCCCCAGCAAAAGGCAAGTGCGCTTTCAGGGAGTCCCAGGCCCAGCCCCCGCTGAGGTATTCCTGGAGGGTGTTGTTCTTCCTTTTCCTGAAACTCCTTTCCTGGCCATTCCTCCAGGTGCCGCTAGCACCAGCTCTCCAACTTAGGCATGCCCAGCCTTTCCCTGGGCAAGCCAGCTCATAGGTGCCAGCCTGGTGACCTGGGGTGGGTCCCAGGATTAGGCCAAGTGGGAGAGGACAGATGTCCTCCCAGCCTGGAACAGGAAGGGTGTTCCTGCACAACCAACACAGAACCTCAGGGTCCCAGCCCAGACTCTGGGATAAACTGCTTGAACTTGCACCCCAACTTCCCTGTCCCACTGGGCTCACTACAGACCAGCCATTCCCCTCCTTTACCTCAGAGCCTTGCCTGGGCTGGGAGGCCATGGGAAGGCCCATGCGTCCACTTCCCCAGACCCTTTCCCAACCTCCTGGGCCAGCCCTGCCAGCAGGTTCCATGGATGGAGCCCTTGGTAGTGATATGTGGGGTGAGAAAGAGGCCTCTCCCTGTCAGTGGCAGCAACGTGTCTGCTGCACCCCCAGGATGCTCACTCCTGCCTGCCAGGACCCCCATGGGCTGGGTGCACCCAAATGCAATGACTAGGGCTCTTAGAGATGGGGGCTGGTGCAAAGTGGCCCGCTGCTGAAGTCTAGCTGAGGAGCTCGGCCTGGTCTCTAGTCTGGTCTCTGGCCTTTTCCTGCTCTCTGGGACACATCTCTGGAGAGGGACTGGTTCTGGTTAGGTGAGGCCTCATCTGACAGAGCTGGGCAGGGCTGCCATGACTACGCGAAAGACGCAGTATGACGGAGACTCGCAATAACATCCACACCCGAGTGGATTCCACACTGCTAGCAGACTCTACAAACAAGCACATCTCTGGATGCATTTCTGCCCCCACATATTGGTCAGCACCTGCTGGGAGAGTGACTGGAGCCATCAGGAGCACCTATATGCCCCCCTGAATCTCCTGCCTGGACAGTGTGTTTAAAGTCATGGTAGGAGCAGTGAAGACGGTTCTTCATAGAGCTGGGCCTGTGTACCTTGCCTCACCAATACCTGGCTTCTCTGGAGCTAATCGCTGCAGTTCACTATCTTGTGTGCAGGGCAAAATTATAAGATGCAGGATGGCTGTAATTCCGTGTTTTGAATATTTCAGCATTTACCTTAAATCTGTTCTCTAACAAAATCAAAATAGGTACGTTAACCAGGATTAGCGATGAGCCCCCCCTCCCCCACTAAATAATGTTCTGTCTCTCCATCATTGAGCTTTTAGAACTTTAACAAGAGCCTGTGGCTGTGGTTTTGGTTTTCATTTCTCATTACAAGATATATATATATATTTGCCGTGATTTAAAACTCATCTAGTGCTATAGCTCCTGGATTTGTCTGTGTATTCCATTTGTCTAGAAAGATTCTTGGGGGACATTTTATGTTTATTTAAATCTTCTATGGACATCTGTCAGAGGTAGGTAGGAGCTGGTCTTTTGTTAAATAGCTTTTTGACTGGGGTGGGAAGGTTTAGGAGGGGGGAAGGAAGCTGGGGGGTGGGGTTGGTGCCAGGCAAAGACAAGCCAGCTTCTCTAAACCATCTCTGCCAACCAGTGAGACTCCGCAATGAGGCTTCCGCCTGCAAGCTTGCGGGCACCACCTGGCCATCGCTCCCTGAAGGTGAACACTGCAAAGCCTTTAAGTGGCCGAAGCCAGAGGAGGGTCCCCCCCAAAAGAAATGCTGCCATGTTCAGTGCATGCTGGAAATCTGGGAAGCAGGAAGGTTGTGCAGGTGCCCCCACTGGGGAGATGGAGGAGCACCCTGTGGCTGTCAGGCTGTGGGCTCTTGGGACCCTCCTCACTTCTCTCTCATTGCTGCTCTTGCAGGAGAAGGTGAAGTTTGAGCTGAAGTCCCCCGTGAAGACCCTCGAGGACTTCCTGAAGAGGTTCACGCCCAGCCGCCTGACCTCCGGCTGCACCAGCATCAGCAGCCTGACCACCAAGTCACCGAGCAAACCGGGGCCCAGCTTCCTGCCCACTCTGTCCAACGAACCCTCGCTGCTGAAGCTGGAGGAACGTCTTAGCGAGTCGGGCACGGCCATTGCCAGCAAAGGCTTCAGCAGCAGAAGGGACACCTGGCCCGCCGAGCTCCCCACCAGAGAACAAGAGCCAGAGAACAAGCCTGAGCCGGCCAAGCAGAAGAATCAAGAACGTTTCTACGAGGCCGAGAGCCCGGACGAAGCAGCGCTGGTGTACGCGGCCAGTGCCTACAGCTGCTTGCTGGTGGACCGGCAGCCGGACCAGGTGTCAGTGGAGCTGCCCCAGCTGGGCCGACTCACCTTCGAGCTCCTGCATACCCTGGGCTTCGACTCCATCCGCAAGCGGATGTCGGTGGTGATTCGGGACCCGCTCACGAACGAGATCATCGTCTACACCAAGGGCGCCGACTCTGTGGTCATGGACCTCCTACTGCCCTGCTCCTCAGGTAGCCCCCTCCCCTCCTCTGGACCACACAGCACCCCCGGCTCCAGGTAGAAAGTCTGCCAAATGCAACCGCACCCCGAGTCCCTTTCCACGAGTAAAGTGACTTTCAAACACCCTTCTTTTTCCTGTTATTATAAATTATTTATTTTGAGATAATGCTGGTTTATTGCACTATGCGTTTTAGGGTCCTAGGTTCATAGCTTCCAATGCACTTTATCATATCACATCCATCCCTCAGCACCCATTACCCTCCACCAGAGTCCAGCCTAGCCTGTTGCACCTTCTCCCCACCTTGCTGGTCCCCCCATCCCTGCTGCTGGGTACCTCAGCTCTGCAGTCAGGTTGCTAAGGTTTGTTTTGGTTTCATTAGTTTTTCCTACGTGGTGCCCATCAGGAACGTGCTCGTCACATTGTGCTCTTTCCCAGCGGTGGTGATGCCACCTGTGAAAGCATCAGGAGGTAGAAGGATCTGGGGGCGGGGGGGAGAGAGAGAAGATCAGGGAAGGGAGAGCTTCAGTGCCTAAACTCACCCCTGAACAAACAGGAGGTTCCTAGAGTTGATATCCAGCATCAGGATTTAAATCTGGACAATGATGTTTAAGGACTTCCAGAAGTTTCCTCTTGCCCTGTGATTGCCTGGGCTTGTGATGTCTAGGCCACAGATTTTAGTCCTCAGGCAGTTCTGGAGCTGCCTAGACCACAGAGGGAGCCCCAAGAAGTAGGAACTGTGGCCTTGTCCCCACTGCCCTCTTTCCTAGCTTGAGGCAGAGAAATACGACCTTGTTCTCTTTCATGCATTAGAATTACATAGAAGTTTGGGTTGCAAAGCAAGAGTTCAGAACCACAGGTCTAGAAGGCCTACCTTTAGCAACCAGAAAGACTGGCACTTCTTTCCAGATACAGATGCTTCTGGGACTTGGCAAAGGGAGGACCGGGGCCTCCTTCCCTACTCAGGACACAAGTTACCTGTAGGGAAATGAAGCAGGGTGTAGGTGAAGATCCTGCTAGGATAGCCTTACCCTCATGTGGGAGGGGCATCCATGTGGTCCCCACTGCATAACCTCCCCTCTCCGTAGTGTCCTGAAAATAGCTCTGCATGATTATTACTGAGTATTGGGGTTCCCTACCCAATGTACATAGATCAGATAATAGCAGCTGGATTTATTTCTGGTGAGCTTGCACAAAAATAGGTAATAGATTTGCATCTTCAAATCTATCTTCCTAGTTTAGAAAGGGAAGAGGCTATACAGGTTTGGGGCTAGGTGAGCATACGCATGCTCACATCCAACCTCTTAGGGCCCAGGTGTCCACAATAACAGATGTGCTTGCCCCATGCTCACACTCCCAGACACCTTCTGCACGAGCACAATCAAGGCCGCAGGTGACAGCGATAGGCTAGTGGCATAAAAAAAAAAAAAAAAAAAAAAAGCCTGACTAACTCATTGACTCTACAATTGTCCATTTAAGTTTGCACTTCAGATAAACAACTTTTTACTAGAAGTGTGTCCTATGTGTAAGTAGGCCTCTTAGGTTTTCTCTGGCAGCACTAAGGTATGTGCCAGGGCTAGAAACTACACTTTGTATTCAGTATAAATTTTCATAATGGAAAACATGCCACTCAGAGGCTGAACAGAAGGATGTCACATCAGTCTTCGTGTTTCTATGAGCTGAGTATTTCAGTAAAAAATATGAAACAGGCAAAAATAGACTGAGGTCCTTAAAAATTCAGATGAGGTTCTTTTCCAGTGACCAGCTAACTTTCACTTTGCATTTGGTGTTGAAAACTGTGTGCTTTGACAAGTAATGTGACTGCATGGAATAAATCTCATAGAGCAGATGTTGCCCGAGTCTCCCTCAGTGGAGGTTGCTGGAGTAAGTCACAGTGAAAGAATGCTTCTGTGACATTCCTGCTTAATGAACTGCAATGAAATTCTGGCCTCCTGTTCCAACTGCAGGCAGCAACTGAGGCAGAAAGGCGAGGGCCACTTATTCCTCAGTGGCCCTGAAACACACTCACTTATAACATAGAGTTGTAATGCACAAATGTAAAGTGCTTTTTGCTTCCCACTCATAACTGTTGACCCAAGAAAATGGTGGCTTTAGGAGGAGCAGGTCACCTTGCCATGGATTCTGCAGCTGGGTGAGGCTACAAGCCAGCTTTTCCAGGGTTCAGTCATAAGCAGAGTCTGCTCCTAATCTGTGTCGACAGAAAACAGAAAAGGGTGGGTGTTTGGACAATTGTTACTAGCTGATGGCTTATTTCTTAGCCTTTTTAAATTATGGTTTAAAAAATGCCTAAGTTAAATCGACCCTCTTAACCATTTTAAGTGTAGTTCAGCAGTATTAAATATTCACTGTTAGGCAACAGAGGTCCAGAACTTGCAAAATTGAGCTTGTTGTTCCCTGAACAACCCCCCTCCCCTGTTCCCCTCCTCTCCTGCCCCTGGTGGCCACCACTGTACTTTCATCTTCCTTGAATGTGACTACTTTAGCGACCTCAGCCTCTGCCTGTTCCCATGGAAAGCTAACCCAGCAGAACTTCCTGTTTAGACGCTCTGGGGTGGGGCTCGGCTCTCTCAGGTGAAAGACAGGAGATCTAAGTGCTGCAATTGCATGTGCAGAATTATTTCTAGAGAGAATTACCAGACACTTTCACTCAGGTGTGGAGTATAAAGGAACAAAGTGGAGCAACTAATGAAACTCAATGGCAGTAACACTTAGATTCTCACAACATGATGTGGTGGATTGTAGGGCGTGGTACTGGATCTTCCGTGGTGAGTTCCATGTGGTACGTTCATTTATAGAGGTGTGAAGCTGTGCCCCTGAAACTTGCATTGTTTTCTAAATGTATGTAGTAAATTAGTAAAAACTGAAATAAAATCCTGTCGTCACTCAGCTTTACTCCGAGAGAGAGAGAACAGTGAGCACTCCCTGAGGCTTCTAGAATAGCTGCAGGACATCCCAGTGGCTCTGCCCTTACTCATTATGTTTCTGCTTTTCTCTGCCTAGATGATGCCAGAGGGAGACACCAAAAAAAAATCCGAAGCAAGACGCAAAATTACCTCAACATGTACGCGGTGGAGGGTTTGCGCACCTTGTGCATTGCCAAGAGGGTGAGTGGGTGTTGCCCACACCCCCCCCCCCGGGGTGTGTGGGGATAGTCCTCCCACAGGTGCTCAGCCCCCCACACAGCACTCCCTGCTCATCGCTCACTGCTGTGTCTCACTAGGTCTTGACCAAAGAGGAGTACACCTACTGGCTACAAAAGCACTTGGAGGCAGAATCCTCCCTGGACAACCGAGAGGAGCTCCTCTTTCAGTCGGCCATTCGTCTGGAGACCAACCTGCATCTGCTGGGTAATTAGGCTCCCACCCCACCCCACCCCCGCCCCCTTGCCAGCTGCTGCTTGGAGCAACGCTGTTGGGAGAAACAAAGCCATTTCTGCTTTCAAGTGAAGGGTAACTTGCTGAGTGAGACCCCAAGCATGGGAAATGAATAGAGATTTGGAACAGGAGACATGGCGGGCATGAAAAGCTGGTCGCACCCTGCGAACACACCTTCCTCACAATTGCCCAGTGGAGATAATTGTGCTCACATCCTAGGAATACTGGAGAATATTTTACTTGGCAAATACTAACCGATCATGATCAGCTATCATTATAGTACTAATAATGATTCCATAGTCATTATTACTGTCACAATCTTGTTAGTTACTAAGTTCCAGGAGCTCGTGGAGGTTGTCATGGAGGGACAGCCCCCCTCTTTCTCTGGGATGTCAGAGAACATGTCACAGCAGAAGTGATGCTGAGGATGCGCTGAAAGATGTTAAGTCTCTTAGATGGTGAAGACAGGGAAACACAGATCTGAGACTTGAGCTGGAGGACTGGGGAGACAAGGGAAAGAGAACCTGGAAGACAGTGTGGTGTCCCCTCAAAACTCACCTGAAGCTCCGCCCCCATTCTGTCCTTCCTATGGAGATTCCCTGCTTCAGAGCAGAGGGAAGCCTGCCAGAACTCATGCTGCCTTCTCTCTGGCTTGTTCCCAGGTTCCCACTTTCCCATCCTGTACACTCACCGTGGGGGAGGTAGGCTCAGGTCCAACACACAGCACAGGTTACATGAGCTAGAAGAGAAGACAGACCTTGCCCTGAGGGATGTCCTAGACCCCATGAGGTTCTGTTCCCTGAGCTCACAGCTGGATACACAGGAGTGTGCTTTGTGAACCTGCATTGAAGAACATGTCTAAAAATTGGGCATGTCTTGTGTGGGTTTCATATGTTCATTCCGTTCTCCTTGCACCTGACATCTCATCCATCCTAGTATTTAAAGAACAGGTGCCTGTCTTAGACATTTGAGGCTGCTATGACGAGATCCCACAGACTTGGTAGCTTTACCCACAGGCGTTTATTTCTCACAGCTCTGGAGGCTGAAGCCTGAGATCAAGGTGCTGGCCCTGGTTTCTGACATAACAACTCTTCCTGAATGACCAACAGTTGCCATCTTTCCATATACCTGTGATGGAGAGAGGTCATCTCCCTGTGTATTTTTCCAGAAGGACACTAACTCCACCATGAGGGCTCCACCCCTGACCTAATAACCTCCCAGATATCAGCACCGTCTGATATCATCATCCTAGAAGTTAGAGTTTCAATATAGTATTAGAGTGTGAGACCCAAAATATTGCCCTAAAAGAGAGGTGGTACTACTGAGAAGAACTTAAGGAGTGAGGAAAAAATGATACCCATCCAGAGAGCACATTTCTACATTGAATATTTTCTTCTCCTCAATATACTTAGACAAGAGAAAATCCTCATTATGTTTGTGGAAAAAGCACTTTCAGGATAATGCTGCTTTCTTGAAATAAGACCCTCTGTGATCCACTTGGCTTTGTGGTGAGCAGACATTGTATTTGTCATTCACCAGGACTTTTGTGTGGGTTGGATGATTTTTTAAGGCCTTTTCATCACTCGAAGTGTGGTTATTCCCATCTCCCTACAACCTTGTTACCAGTTTCCCATAAAGTTATGTTAGCTGTGTGTTCCTCAGAAATAATAGAGGTGCTGGTTGTTGGTATAAAGGATTATGTTTGGTGACTCCAGGTTATCCCTACTCAGTCTTGATGTGTTGAGTCCAGAGGGCTGTTGAGAATGTCCTCCCATGTTCAGAGGTGAAAAGGCCCCGAGCAATAGCCGATTCCCTGGGCCAGACCAAGACCTGTCTGTGGTGTGTTGGTGTGTGGCATCATTTTTGCTCCTTCAGCACCTGCGGGTTTGTGACAAGGGGGCTCACCTACACTGTTGTCCACTCCACCAGGTGCCACTGGGATTGAAGACCGCTTGCAGGAAGGGGTCCCTGAAACCATTGCTAAGTTGCGTCAAGCAGGCCTGCAGATCTGGGTTCTCACAGGTGACAAACAGGAAACGGCTGTTAACATCGCTTATGCCTGCAAACTGCTGGACCATGAGGATGAAGTCATTACTCTCAATGCTGAATCCCAGGTAGGCAGGTTTCAGGGAGGTCTTGCTCTTCTGCCAGGGACAGCCTCATGCCAACTAGAAAGTGAGCCCCAGGGCATGGTCTGTTCCATGCTGATGTCATCAGTCTATGGCCATCCTACGGACGCCCCAGCATACATGAAGGTTTAATCTTGTCACATCTATGTATGTGAATCCCCAAGGAGGCAGGAGTTTCTAGTTGGAATTCCTGCAGTGAACTCCCGCTTAAAATGTCTCCATGTTCTAGATGATGTATACAGTTCATCAATTTGTTTTTTATATATCAAGCATTAAGTGCCACATCTTAGACACATCTAACTGTGAAAATTATCATTTATACTTTCCTCTGAACATTTTGTGATTTAATGTCTCACCTCTAGACACAATCCATTTTGTATAGAACTTTAAGGTTTGAGGTTTATGCCATCTTTCTGCAGTGTAGCTGCCCAAGCAATCAAATGCCATTAGATAGAAATCGATATTTTTGCCATTAGATTATCCTTGCAACTTTGTGAAAGAAATTGTCTTATTTCTAAAACTCCTGTTCCATCCCATTGATCTTTGTGTCTATCTCTTCACTGATACCTTGCTGTCTATTGATTACAATGTTGTTGACTTATTTTTGTTTATTTTTGTTTGTTTTTTATGTCTTAAAATTGACAGTGCTTTCTCTAATTTCCAAGTGTTTGGGGATTTTCTTTTCATTTCTCTGTGACTGACTGCTGGTGTAACTATGGTCCTTGAATATGTTCTCTATGATTTCAATTCTTTTAAATTTGTCTAAAAAATTTTTTAATGACATAGGATCTATAGTCTATCCTGGTGAACATTTCATTGTCCCTGAACAGGACATCCATTCTGCTGTTAGATGGATTGATTGGGTTCGGTTAGCAGATGAATTGATTGGCTTCAGTAAATTCATCCATACCTATTTTTATAAATAAAGTTTTATTTTATAAATAAAGTTTTATTCAAACAATCTTGCCCATGTTTTTAGATAAGTTTTTGCCTATTTTCATGGCAGTGTTGAGTTGGAGGACCCGGACCCATGTCCCAAGTAAACACATTCCATCTCCTCAACCTCCACAATATAGACTGGGTGGTAGAGTCTTATAGGAACTGCTCTTCTATGTGGAAAGTCGTCCTCTTTCTCTAAGTTCCTGGAGTAAAGAAAGAGCCTTTTGGGTGGAGTCTGCAGCCTGAGGCCCTTGAGCCATCCATCCCAGATGAGCGAGGAGGGTGCTCTGGCCTGCAGTGTGGCCACATAAACCATAGCAACTCTTCCTGTTTCTTCCAGGAGGCATGTGCAGCCCTGCTGGACCAGTATCTACACTACGTGCAGTCCAGAGCCTCCCAAAGCACCCCTGAGAAGACCCTGGGAAATCTGAATGTGGGCTTCTCCCCAGTCTGCCCAACCTCCTCTGGTCCCAGCCCTAGCCTTGTGATCGATGGGAGAAGTCTGGCCTACGCCCTGGAAAAAAGCCTAGAGGACAAATTTCTCTTCTTGGCCAAGCAGTGCCAGTCAGTCCTTTGCTGTCGCTCAACACCCCTGCAGAAGAGCATGGTGGTGAAGCTCGTCAGAAGCAAGCTTAAGGCCATGACCCTGGCCATAGGCAAGTATCCAGACCAGCCAGGCAGGACCATCCCCTCGCCCCCAGCCACCCTTTGTAAATGAGCAAACCCCTTTCTCTCTACACAGTCGCATTTCTGATCCTGTCCCTGCAATACCATAAAATGGGAAACATTTTCCTTGTTCTTTCTGCATCATACATGCATAAATACACGCAGTCATGCATGCAGTCATACATACACACATACATATGTACATAAAATCTTTAACACAACACCACAAGTCATAAAACTGTCAGTCTGATTTGAGAACAGCCAGATTTGAAAGCCAAAAATTATAGTGGCAACACTTATAGCTATTTATTAGGAGTCCAACAATACATTTTGTGGTTTAAAATGGAGTTTACACTATTCCCCAAGGAAGGAGATTGTCCCAGGCGGTCAGACACACAACAAGGGGACCCTGCATACCGATATTAGTCCAGGTCACCTTAGGACAAAGGTCCTTTGTAGGTGCTTCAGCTGTTGTGAGCCTCCCAGGGTACCGGTTAAATAATGCCCTGGGGACCCAGAGTCTCAGTGGTGACCAGAAACTAATTGCCAAGGTCAGCTGACCTCTACAGATTGTTCCTAAATAAGTAGCTAATTGACTGCATCTTAAAATATGACGTCCCTACATGCTATATCATTTCGCCAAGGACAGTGTCTCTATGGTGGTTTTGCTTGGGAATTGAAGCCTAGAGTCCCTTCTGTGCTAATTAGAGCCTCTTGGCACCCACTGCTTTTTCCCAACGCATCATTCCCAAACACCTCTGTTCTGGTCCCTTCTCCAGCCAGGTTCAGGGACTCAGAAGCGCCACCTGCTGGTGAATTTCAGGAATGACTGCAGGGGGTCTTGGGAAAGGATCCTGATGATGCCCAGATCTCCCTACCATATAGAATTTAGAGTTGGCTCTGAATAAACTCTCCTCACCAATAAATAATAAGTGTAGGATTTTCTGCCAACATATAGTATTTCTGCCAACCCCTCATTGATGCAGGCACCTTGTGCAGTACTGTACCTAAACCAGGAGGGGTGGCCTCAACGTGGTTGTCATGGGGGTGGTCCTACACATCCTCAGGACCCTGGCAGCCAGGAAGGAGAGTGAGCTGGACACAGATGTGAGCAAGTGCATGTTTAGCAGGGGTCCCTAATACCTGAGGAAAAATAGGCAGCTCTTCCTGGGGTGTGCCCCTCTTTAATGGTCCTTACTTTTGGAGGTGCAAATGGATGGGGGGTACCTTTGCTGTCATGTGCCTGCAGTGTCCTGCAGATATCCCTGAGAAAGTGTTATAGAAGGAACTGAGGCTGCATCTGCACCCCCAGTGCTACCCTCATTCCTCTGAACTCCTGGCCTCAGCGGTAATGTGAGGACAATACCCCTCTAAAGAACTGAGTGGAACATGAATGATCAACCACATCTTCATAGTGCACAGTTGGCTCCAGACTCAGCTGCTGAACCACCGATGTGTGGTGTTCATTTAAAAGACTGGAAATAAAACCCTTCCTGGTTAAAAAGAATTGAAAAGAACAAAATAGAATCTCAAAAAGGGAACGAGAAAGTAATGACCCATCCAAATTTAGCTCATTTCTTTGATCATGAATTAAAATAGTGATGTGACCTGGTCCCAGGTGCCCGGTGGTATATGATACAGAGAGTACCATTGCCTACTGTATCTCATTTAGAATGGAACATTCTGGAAAAACCTGCAGATTGTTATTATTTCACAGAATTTCAATTCGGTGAATATTGACTGATCACTCATGGTGGGACCACTACAATCAAGAAGACAAAAGTCACAGGCGAGAGAGCCAGCAGCCACATTATGGCTGCTTTGTCTTCCCCAGGTTTCTTGCAGACCCTCCTTTGTGCACTCTGACACCTTGGGATGTGCTCCATGACTTCTGCTGTCTGGTCCCAAGAATGTCACTGGTGACAGAGAATTTAAGTCTTACCTTTCCCTGAAGGTATCAGGAACTCTCTTCCTAAACCTTTCCTGTCACCAACTTGACAGAAGCTCCTCAGAGTCCAAAGGGGAACACAATAGCTAACACACAAGTGGCGCTCAGAGTGCAGAAAGAGCTCGGCAGTGTACCAGGAAGAATTTAACATCCTTT
Organism: Uropsilus gracilis; assembly: GCA_004024945.1. NCBI lineage: Eukaryota > Metazoa > Chordata > Mammalia > Eulipotyphla > Talpidae > Uropsilus > Uropsilus gracilis. Next base: position 232,382 of record PVHY01000295.1, on the reverse strand, counting down.
CATTTCGGCAGTGACCACTCATGTGAGCACAAATTGGAACAGCCGTGCCTGGTAGGCTAGAAAGGTAATAAATGATTGGAGTAGTTGAGTCAGTAATGAAGATAACAACACTGTTGGGTACCGTGCTGAGGGTGCTAGAGACTCGGTGAAAAGGTTGCTTGGTGCCGGCTGCTCTCAGGAGTATCTCTAGATGTGAGTTCGAAACAACTAAACTCAGTTCCCCCAGGGTAGACACTGAACTGCCTTCTCCTTGCTCTTCCCCGCAACCCTTCCATAGGACTCAGTCCAGTGGGGACTCCATGAAGAGTCACCCGGCGCCAGTTTGATTCCATGCAGTCAAACTCAAAGACTCTTCTTGTCTGTGCTGTTTTTAGGAGATGGAGCCAATGATGTCAGCATGATCCAGGTGGCAGATGTGGGTGTGGGGATCTCAGGCCAGGAGGGGATGCAGGTAAAGACCCATCGGGGTTGTCCTGTGTGAGCACCGGGCCCTGGTGATCCCTTGTCCCGTCAGGTCTTCCTGTGGGCTCTGCCTAGCAAAGCAAAAGGGTTTGCCTTCCATCCAACTGATGCTGACCTCCTTCTGAGCCAATGGTACAAGATAAAGCCCAAAAATGGCTCTTCGCATTTGTGAAGCTGTGGTAGGAAACACTCCTACCTCTGCGACAAGTACTTTTTTTTTTTTTTTTCCAATCAGTGCCACAGAGAGACAGGGAAAGCCATGAGAACCTTCTCTCTTGTCCTTTATGGCTCATCCTTGGAAGGCACTTTTTCTGTTCTGAACCTTAATGACACCATTTGAAAAAATGACTTGGTGGTACCGCTGGAATCTGATGTCACTGAACAAATGGAATAGGGTCACCTAGATCCACAGGACAGTTCACCTGTATATTTTTCATTTATCACTGTGTTGGTTTTCAAACTGTGATCCAGAGACATTGAACAAATGAGTTCATTAAAAATAACCTCTTTCAAATGCATTGCAACAGTTCTAACATTTAATTAACTTTGAACCGTGATATTTTCTGACTTGGTAGCAACTTTGGGGGCATCATCTACGCAGTTTTCTTCTTTTTAAAATTCCAGATGTTGGTCATAATGTAGCCATGGGTTGATTCATTCAATCAGTCCTTTATGGAACATTTATGTGTGCCAGGCACATGGAGAGGATAGAGTGGCCACCGCTGGCCATGCCTTCTTGCAGGGAGCCGGGGGCATCTGTCATGTGAGCCATGGGAAAGGCAATAAGGAAGGTCATGCTATAGGGCACATGTGAAGGCACTTTGATGAGGTCAGATGCCGCTGCAAGCTTCTCTGTTTATCTGAAGCCACACTGCTGTGTCAAGGGTGCCTGTAAGATGGAGATAAGATTTGATACAATTTCTTACTGTTCTAAGTGCTCAGGTAACCCAGGGAATGTCCCCTATTTGTATTTTGCTCTTTTCAATATGAAAAGGGACTTTGGGGTAAACATCCATGTAGGATACTTTGGCAAGAGGAAAAGGAAGGCTCTGAACTGAGTCACTGTTATAGATTGAAGGTTTTTTGCGTGCTCCAGATCAGCCAAAGTAGGAAGGCTGTTCCTGGCAAAAACTAGAGGAAGCACCAGAGACTGAGACCTTGATCTTGGAGGGATCCCCAACACAGTCTACCATGTTTATCGCACACCCCCTGTGGCCAAGAGTGACTGAGAACATGGAGTCCAGGGTGATCGTGAACTCTACCAACATCTACGGGTCAGAGAATTTGAGAAGATATGTATTTTAAATTTAAACACCTAGTCATAATTGCAGTAAATGCTATGAAAGAGAAATACCCACTTCTCTGTTAAATTTTTTCACATGGTGATTCAACCTAGCTGGAGGGCTCAAGTGGGTTAGTTTGATGGAGTAACAATTTCGGCTCAGGGTCCAAATTTAGAGGGAGAAAGGACTGGCCAAAGGCTGGAGAGGTAGGCAGAGATTCTCAAGGGTTAAGTCTTCTCTTTCACAAACAGGATTGAAGGCATCTCCTTAACTTCTTTTAACAATCATCACTTTGACCAGGTTTTCAGATTGACCATCACTGAAGGCAGGTGCACTGCCAAATGGTGTCTGTGTCTCCAAATCTGTGTTTGGCACCAGGAGGGGATTAATAAATGGTTTTTGAGAGGATGAATAGCAGAGAACAAGAAATAGGTCTTGAAGAATACTCAGCGTTTTTCAAACCCCTGTATGTTGTCATGAAGAAGTAGAGGTAGTGTAGGCACCTTTTTAGGCATTTAGAAAATAGACATTCTAAGATCTGTCACTAATAGTGATGTTAGTCTGTTGTACAGAAAAGACACCGACACTGCATGTGATCCCTTTTCTAGGTGTCACTGGAATATCGGGGGATCAGTTCTATTTTAAAAGTACTTCTTTTCTGGAAAGGAAAGTCTTTGTTTTTAAAGTCTTCTTTTATTGAAATTTTTCTTTTTGAGAAATAGGGAAATTCACTCTATGGTGAGTTCCTAGTTATCATGGACACAGAAAGAGTCATTTTGATGACATTGGTCTGGCCCACTCAGTTTAACTATGTAGAGAACAAGATGCTTAACAGAGTGAAGGGAGCTCTGTCCCAGTCATCTTCCCAGTCATTTTCCCTGGAGGAAACCTGCTATCCTCACTCTCTCCTCTCAATGTCCATGGCCTTGCAGTGGGCATCCTGGTGTCTCGGAGGTCAGTAGAGCCATGGGCTTGACCTTGCTTACCCCCACAGCTCCTGAGGAGGATGATCCAAAGCATGCCTCCCAGGATAGCCACATGTCTGTCTCTGATGCTATTAAAGGGTCAGTTTTGGTTCATGTGGATGGAAATCCTGATTTGACTTAGACGCAAGGGTGAGAAAAAGCACAGAGATGCTATACAGTTCCTTGTCAGAAGACAAAAGCATGGGGTCATTAAAAATAGTATAGGAAAGAAAAGGCAATTTTTTTTACATCCTTGACATGTATTTGCAAACCCAAATAGACCCTTCCTTTTTTTTTGGAAACGAGGTCTTGCTATTTTTGCCTGTGGAACCACAGGCTCATGTTGCCCAGGGTACCCCAGAATCAAGCAATCCCTAGCCTCAGCTTCCCAGGTAGCTGGGATTACAGGCACGTGCCTCCACGCTCAGCTATTTTTTTGGAACTAGGTCTCGCTAGGTGCCCCCGGTGGAACTCGAACCATGACCCCTGGCCCCGACCATGGCTTCCTAGGCTGCTGCTTACAGGCATGCACCACCATGCCCGGCGGCCAAATAGACCCTTTGAAGTGATATCCTTGAATTGGAACTTTTGTTGAGAACTGGTTTTATTTTTTAATTGACGGCGCTAAGAACTCATGCCATGTTCAAAACTGGATTTTGCCTTGTATGTGAGAGTGACAAGGCAGACCTTAGGCAGAGCAAGGCATCACCAATAACCGGAACTCCTCTCCCTTTCAAGGCAGTGATGGCCAGTGACTTTGCGCTGCCGAGATTCCGATACCTTGAGCGACTCTTAATCGTTCATGGACACTGGTGCTACTCCCGACTTGCCAACATGGTGCTGTACTTCTTCTACAAAAACACAGTAAGTATTTGATACTGGTCTTCTCTAGCTTTGGAATCAAAAGGCCTGACCTGGGGTTCATTGGACCATGGACGCAATGTGGATGAAGGGGCACCCCATCGCTTCACTGGCTCCATCCTCGTTGACCTTCAAGAGTCCCCCACAGGCTTGGCTCCTGCCACACTCTGCAGGCTCACAGGTTTAACTCCTGGCATATGAGAGCAGCTGAGCCTCTAAGGGCCAAGGTTACAGAAGTGGGCACATTAGAGCTTTATAATGAGATGCTGAATAAACAGGAGGAGTGGAATAAATAGCAGTTGGCCTGAGGGCACGCAGTAAGCTAATGGGGCCACGTTCATCCTGGGTCTGATTCCAGCCCCCACACCCTTAACCACGGTGTTGATGTACTCCTCAGCAGTGGACATAGACAGTCTAAGCTATAATCAAGCTTTCTCTGGAGCAGACAAGGAGACCAGATGCCAAGCTGGAGCATGATCGGCACTCCTGAAATCAGAATGAAGGGACTTGTTCACATACCTAGGCAGGGAAGTTCCCTGGTCAGGACGCTGGCTTTGGGCCTGGCAGAAGGGTTGTGCACACTCTCTCCTGTGTCCACAGAGCATATGTGCCCTCTGGACAGCTCACTAGGTAGTGGGCCCTTCAGTGAGGCCATGCCCAGGTCAGGTTGGCTGAGGATGGCTCTGCCTCTCCAGGGTCTCTGATCCAGGACCCTTGTCCATTTCCAAATGATCTGAACTTTTGACTGAATTGCTTCATTCCTAAAGCCTTGGCAGACAGGTTGGTGTCTTTCTCTTTACCCCTCTAGGATGGCCACCATGCCATTTCAAAACCCTACCCACTTACAAGTAGGCATAAAATTCATGCTGAGAAATCACCAAATTGCTACTTGTCATACTTGCCTCTGACCATTTGTGGTTAAATATACAACAAGGAGACATCATGAATAAACCCTTGGGGTCACAGTTCCAGGGTAGCCCATAAATCTATCATAGTGGATATCATAACTCCAATGTCAAAATCATCCCATACGCTTCTGAACAAGAATGAAGTAAAATAAAAAGTGATTTTTTTTTTAATTTTCTTTCTAATTTAATTCAAAGTTCCCTATATGGACTTAGAACTGCGAGCAGCCTCCTCCCATTCATGTTCTTAATTGATTGTTCTGGGGGCTTAGTCCCATCTTCCTTTTCCCATCCTCTCCTGCCCCCTCACTCTCACCCATTTTTTGAAGTGTCTTCTAGCAAATGAATACAAATACTAAGGACCAACCAGGGCATGTCTAATTTGATAGGCCAGATCTTGGAAATTAATTCCAATTAGGTTCTGCCTGGGACTGTATCCAAGGAAGGCTTTCTGTGCTGACGTGCCCTCACCCATTCAACCCCCTCCTTCCACCACCTCGCTGTGAACCCCCCTCCCTGAGGCCCAGTACACACACTGGCAAACCTGCACTCCCCAGATTCCAAAGGGGTTGGCTGGCATTTCAACTAACATTGAGTGGGGTGGGGCAGAATGGACTCCCAGCCCATTTCTGGCATGTGTTAGCTGTGTTGTCTTAGACAGTTTCTTTGCCTTGTATGGATTTTGTGTTCTTTATATGAAAGCAAGACAAGGGAATTGATCTCTGTTTTCTGTAATTCTCAAATCAAAATTTCTCAGACTTGGGCGGAAGGGGTGGCAAGAATGATACAGGCTGAACCACCAAACTTTCCGATGCAGACAGTGACTAGCATGGCTGCGTGGGTTGGGCACAGCCCCCTGCCTGCCATGATGAATGTTGCCCCTCAGAAGGAACAAGAAGAAGAGAGCACCTGTTTTTCATGCCACATAAAACTCAGGGCTTCTGTTAACAAGCTTTTGATCTACTTGAGAAGTTCAAGGATAATCACTCTGCTTCCCAAAGTGAGAAATTCATTAGTTTTAGGAATAAGTTGGCCTTCCTTTCCAATAAAGAGCAGGGAAGAAAAGTTACCATAGCAACAGTGGTCTGAGGAGAAGGCTTTTGATACTACAGGAAAAAAAAAAATCTCAATTATCTAGGTACTTTTTCTCTACTTTCTCTTGACTCCACCTGCTCACCAGTGACTCATTAGGCTGAGCCTGTGGGGATGGTGAGTGCACGTCAGCGTGGGAGTGAGAAAGTGAAAAGTCAATGAAACATCCAAATGTGTCAATGTTCAGTGTGGAGGGGGACGATTGCATTCAATCATGGATTCCAACACAACTCGGATATTATGCCCTTAAAGGGTGTATATATGCAACTATCATTTCTTTAGATCCTCAGAGCAAGCAATTTTCAGGTCAAGTAGCTGAAACTCAGAGAGGTTAACTGACTGAGCCAAGATCAGAAAGGTAAACAGCGGTAGCTCCAGAACCCAAACCCAGGCCGTTCTCCATGGTGCCCAGCTGAGAATATTCTTCCACCATGTTCCCTCTGGTGATTTTCCTGCCCCTCTGGGCCGAGACCTACATGAGCTTAAGTAAGTTGGATTCATTACTCAGACCATGATCAGAGTCAAATCATTTCACGTCTTCAGGTTCAATTTCTTTTCTCTAAATGGGACAAATGTAAAGTTCCAAGGAAATAATAACATTCTTAACAACCATCAGCCATAGGTAAGCATCTGCTGTGTACAAAAAACTCTTGTGAGTACATCAAATGCATTAGTCCATTTAATCCTCATGACAACCTTGCAGCTAAGTGTCATGGATATACCCATTTCATGGGCAAGAAAACTGAGGTAGAGAGGAGTTAAGTGATCTGTCAAGTTGCACAACTGATAAGTACAAGAATGCTTTACAATCAATAAATGACCATACCCCCAATCTATATGCACTCAGGCCTCACATATTTAGTGATCTAGTGACAATGGAAAGAGAAGCATCCAACTTCCCCTACTGAGCAATACTGAAGGAAGATGTTCAACCTCCCTGAGCCTCACTTCTCAGTTTGGCCATGTAGGGTAGCTGTAAGAACCAGTGATGATGCCTACAGCTCACCAGTCAGTCCAGACAGTGATACTGGTCTTACCATGTTTGCGTATCTTCCCCCAGTGGGAGTCAGTAACTGCTCACTGTTCCTCATCAAAAAGGGCCTATAAGAGAGAGGTGGGACCCAGAACGCAGCAACAGGTAGGTCTGGTTCAGGGTCACTGAGAAAGGATACTAGGGAAGAAGTCCTCATAGGTGACATAACCAGCGTCTGACTTGAGAAGCAAGCAGCCCAGAACCCCCTGTGATACTTTTATTCTGCTTTTCATTAATAATCTTTGACTCTACCAGCTCAAAATATCAGCCCTACAAAGGGTGCTCATGGGAATTCCAGCTCCCACTGCTGGTCCGTAATGTCCAAAAGAAAAAGGGGAGGTAGGGGAAAGAGGATAAGGGGGGCGGGGGGGGAGAGAGAGAGAGAGAGAGAGAGAGTGAGTGTGAGTGTGTTCAGGCTCCATGGAAGAAATTGCTGCCCATAAATTCATTCTTGACAGAAAGTTATCAAAACCTGAGGATGCTTTGGTTGAGACTCTACCAACGACTAAAGCATTGATTACTCCCACTCTCCTTTCCCTGGTTTCAGATGTTCGTGGGCCTCTTATTTTGGTTCCAGTTTTTCTGTGGCTTCTCTGCATCTGCCATGATTGACCAGTGGTATCTGATCTTCTTTAACCTGCTCTTCTCATCGCTTCCCCAGCTTGTGACTGGGGTGCTGGACAAGGATGTGCCAGCCAACGTGCTGTTGACCAAGCCTCAGCTCTACAAGAGTGGCCAGAATATGGAGGTGACTTTCCCCATCACCCCAGACTCCTGTCCCCTAGCCCTCTCATTCACATCTCAGAAATAGTAAATATTCATATTTCCTTTTAAGAGACACTGTGGGAGAAATTGCTAAAATTATCACTAAGAGGAAAAAATGAGATAGCTCTGTTTGGCTGTATGTAGCAAATCGAGAGCAGTGGCGGTATCATAGAAATATGCATAAGGCATATCTTAAATGCATACATATTTTGCATATCAATTATATCTCAGTTAAGGGGCATAGAGAATATGGTATACTGTGGGGAAAACTGTCTCTACAGCAAGAGCCTCCAAGAAAGTGTGCTTAAGATCTAAGCCAAATGACAAGAAACCACTGCAGTCCAAGAACAGGAATTTTTTCCCCAACAGTTCGCCCAAAATGCAATTTATTTGGAATGGGAATGAACAAGAAGACCAACTCAGAGGAAAACCTTTGAAACGGCAAAGGAATACAAACAGATGCATCAACCGACCACAGAGACTGACAGGCTAACTGCCAGTTCTTCCCAGCGTCTTTAACATAAACTGTCTCAGCACTTCTCTTGGGCTCCTTGGACTCCCTGTGTGTGTGCAGAGGGAAGGGACCTCATATTCCCTGGAGTCATCTCTAATTCAGTATTTGTTTTCTTCAACTTGACTTTCCCGGTCACCTATGTTGACTTTGGGGTCTCCCCCACCCGCCAACACACACACACAAACTGAAGCAGGAGCACATCTCCTCCTTGGCCAGCTGAGGCAGCTGCTGGGAGTCTGACCTGTGAAGGTAGATGACCATTAGGGCCTTGCCTGCACTTTCATAAGAGCTCCATAGAGCTCCTCTGTCCATTTGGCAGATGTGGGCTGGTCCTGGGCCAGCTGTTCAGGAGCTTAGTAAGAACCAACCCACGTGTGGTCTTCTGGAGAACGAAGGCTCACTGAGCCTTTCTCAAGGTCGTTTTTGCCTGTGGTGTGTGGTTTTTTTGGATTTTAACTTTAGGACATATCCCCAATCTAACTAGGGACAATCCTTTTTTTATATCTTCTAAAATAATAACCAAAAAAAAAAAATGCCATGTAAATAACCACAATCTAATTTTCAAAGTTAAGGCTCATTTAAACATTCCAGGAGACTCTCCCACATGGGAGGCACAATTCGGACTCAAAATGAAGGGAGAGGTTCAACATGGGGAAGGGGCTCTGGTCTGTGTAGACCAGACAGAGAACATGAAGTTTTGGGCGCTGCTTCTACCTGAGGGGAGTGACCCTCATAGAATTCTTTCTGCTGTTGACCTAGAACTGCTGTAACGACTCTCAGGGCACAAATGCTCTCAGAAGTCCCTCAGCTAGAGGCTTCCCTGTAATCTCTTCTCATGACCCTCCCTCTCTCACCCAAGTCCCGAGTTAGTGAGTTCCCGAGTGAGTTCCCCAGGTGTTTCATGCCCTGCAGCAAATTGAGATGTGTCACTGGGGCCCTGAGCACTTTCCTGTGATCCTTGTTTGCTTTGTGCCCTAGGAATATCGACCGCTCACTTTCTGGTTAAACATGGTTGATGCTGCCTTCCAGAGCCTGGTTTGCTTTTTCATCCCTTACCTGGTAAGTTGGCACCTGGCACGGCCCTCCCCATCAGTGACGGGCCCCGCCAGGCATCCACAGACACTGGGCACCACTCTCTTGCAGGCCTACTATGACTCGGACACAGACGTGTTTACCTGGGGAACACCCATCACTGCCATTGCGCTCTTCACCTTCCTGCTGCACCTGGGTATTGAAACCAAGACCTGGGTAAGAGTCCGCTGTCCTCCAGAAGGTGCTGACACTTTGGGCTCACCTTCTGGGTAGGCCACGAGATACAAAAGGTTTTCAGGAGACAGAAGGTCTGCGAAGGTGGCTTCACGGCAAGGAGAAAGCGCATCTTGACCATCCGCCATCTTGGAGCCCAGGTGTGGCAGCAGCCACAGCCACCCCTGACACCTTCCAGCCCTTTTCCACCTGGGTCACAGATCCCCCAGGCTTCACCAGGCCTCCTGCCCCCAGCCTCCAGCCCCCCTTGCACAGACCAGTTTTCACCTGATCCTCAGCACATCCCATCCATTCCCGAACCACCAGCACATTTTTTGCTCTTGTTATTACTTTAATGTTGAAATAAATGCCCTTTCTCTGTCTTTCCCCCTCAGACCTGGCTCAACTGGATAACTTATGGCTTCAGTATCCTTTTATTTTTCACTGTGGCTTTGATTTACAATGCTTCTTGTGCAACGTGCTACCCTCCATCCAACCCTTATTGGACTGTGCAAACATTAATGGGCGACCCCGTGTTTTACTTGATTTGTCTCATAGCACCTGTCGCTGCGCTGCTGCCCAGGTGGGTATCAGTGACCACGTCCCCCACGTCCTAAGTGAACCCTGAGAACATTGTCATCCCTGTGCAGCCCCAGAAAGTACAAAAGCAAGCACTGCCCACAGCCACAGCTGACATTTTCTCCATGTTCTTTCCAGATTGTTTTTCAAAGCCCTGCAAGGGAGCCTTTGCCCCACCCCACTACAGCTCGGGCGCCTGTTGGCCAAAAGCTCCCCTGAGAAATTTAACACTGCCAAAGAGACCTTTGCTCAGGGACACCGTGCAGAAGCTCAGAGAACTGAGCCCTCAGAACACAGCAGCATCACTACCTTCAGCTCCCTCCCCCAGGACTGCATCTTGACGACATCTTGGCCCACACAGTCGGCCTGCTCCCCAGAGGCCAGTGGGGAACCCAGCGCAGTGGACATGAGCTTGCCTCTGAGAGAGGATGCCCTGCTACAGGAACTGTGCTGCCAGGTCCCCAGGTCCTCCACAGCAGAAGAGGTGGCTCTGGAAGAGTGCCCTGGGGACCCCAAGATGAGGCCAACCAGTGCCAATAGGGCAGCCCCCCTGTCATCCATCTTCAACCTGCCCCACCTCGGCTCACTCAACTGGGTATCCTCCCTCTCTCTGGTCAGTGGACTGGGAAGTGTCTTACAGCTCTCCCGAAGTAGTTTACAGATGGACAAGCAGGATCATGAGTTCCTGCCCAAACCCCCTCAGCCAGACCAGGACCTGTCTGGCTTACAGGGGCAGACCACGGACTACTTCTAGAAGCATCTTCCAGGAACTTTGGCCGATGGTGATAGTGGTGGAAACCTTGAAATAGCCTATTTTTTTTATAACATAGATGTTGATATTATTTATGTTTATTATTTGCACAGAAGAGTTCTAGTAAGATGTATTTTATGTTTCCAAGCCTAGTGCAGGAAACGAAAGGTACCAAAAAAGAAAGTTTATTTTTGAAAAGTTCTACATAGAGTATATTGAAAAGAAAAGTAAGAGCTTTTACATATAAAAGTTTAAGAAAATAATGACACTTGGAAAGATTTATTTTTTCATCTCATTTTATAAGAAAATGCAGTATGACTGGTTTGCCTCAACAGGAATGACCTTTGGTTTCCCTAAGGGTGAATGTCTGTGTGGACCTGGTTGACCATGAGGATGATGACCAAGGAAGGGGTGGGAAACATGGAACTCCTACAGCACATCTCCTGTTCAGCCAACTTGGGTGGGAAGGGGGGGGTCAAGGGTTCTGTGTACCTTGCAACAGGGAGAATAAGACCCCTTCCAGAAGACCACCCTTCCTTCAGTTCTATTCAGGCACTGGTAAGGATCCCCTTGTTGATCTCTCAGCCACTCTAGAGACTCATGCCTGTCAAAACCAAAACAAGCAATAAACAATCTTCACTTTGCAAAGATATTCGCTGCCACCGTTGTGTGAGTTGATTCGTATGTGACTGACATGGGTCCTCAGAGACACAGGCACATCCTTGAGACTTTCAGACACTGACATATAAAGCTGGGTGACCTGCAGGCAACACCCATGACAACAGGTCACACTCATTCCCTGCTCCATCAGCACCCACCACACCCTCCCCACCTGGGATCCTCAAGTGTGTATCTTGGGGTGTTTGCCGTCTGCCCCTTTAAACAGAGAAAAAGTGGGAAATGTCATAAAAATCCAAGGCCATTGCATAGCCTTTCCTCTTCTGAGCCTGCCTTTTGCTCTTTGCATCTTAACTAGTCAGAGAGGAAAGGCAGGACTGGTGTCTGCAAGGGCAGAGAAGGACTAAGTTTCTGGGCACCTGAACCCAGCAGCTCAGATTCAGAGTGGAGGGCTTTTCCCTGGGGGCAGTTTTGTCCTTAGGCAGCTGTGTCCTTGGTCCTCACTGAACATACATGCTGCTCACAGTCCAGGGGGGAGAGGCTGCACACTTCAGAGTCCAAACAGCCTGATCTGTGCCACCCCTGCATGGGCTGCACGTGCTCAACACAGTAAGTGAAAACGGAGGGGATGATCTATCGGGGGCCCCCACCAGAGCCGGAGGAGCCAGCCCTGTAGCACCTGGTCTGCGGGAGTCAATCTTCAGAGAGATAACTGGGTGCTGGTGACAGGGAGGACAGCTGGGGTCTTCAATAGCCAGCGATGACCAGGACAGCATCTCACCCTGCCCCACCGTTTTGAGGCAACTTTCTCTGTTCTTGGCATCGCAGGTAGGAGAAGAATTTTCCTGAGAGGATGAGCAACAGCGTGGCTTCCCAGATCAAGATAGTGATAGCACAGGAAGACCAGAAACAGGCTTCCCTGGATATCTGAGAGTTCAAAATGCCCCAGCGCATACAAGCTGCCTGTCTAAAGGGCACCTCTCCTCTGGGAAATGGATTCAGAAAGTAGCTTCAAGGCTGTGCAGACCAGCATCATCACAGAGAAATCAACAGCACCGTACACACAGGACTTTCTTCTCTCCTTGGATTCCACATTACAAATGAGTTTTAGGGCCTTTGGCAAATACCCCACTTTGGGTGCTTTCAGTGTAAGTGGCTACAGCAGTTATCCCTAGGAAACAAAGCACATCCTGATCCCTACCAGGGACAAGTACGGCCTCAGTGCAGCCCCAAGAGGCACCAGTGAGCCCCCACGATCCCCTCCAGCCTGGCTGATACATCGTGACACCCAGAGGCTCATGTCTACACACTGATTCGACAACTTCAAGGTGGGGATACTTGCTGAGGATTGTCACAGAATTCCTTCCATCAGTCTAATGAAAATGGCCACCCTAAGGGCATGTGGTCTCCCATTCTTTGCTCTCTGAGCGAAAATAAAACAACGGTGCTGCTGGAGCTGGGAAATGCCAGTCGGTGGGCGCTCTACCACACAAATGCAGGTGACCCCAGGACAGCTGCCATCACAGGAAGCAGCCAGCACGCAGGAGGGACTGAAGAGCCCACAGAAATGGTGCATTTCACATAAACACAGAAGTGCTGCCACCCACCTCCCTTCTTTAAATACAAGGGAAAGATCTCAACATTTTAAACATTTACTATTCTTAAGATTTTTAAATGTAGCAGCCCCAAAAATGAGTCAAAACAGGCAAGGGAGAGCCGGCCAGCCCTTCTCTAGGTGACACTCAGAAAGGGCCGAACAGGGACCCCCAAGTTCAATGTGGTTGTGGAGTTGTAGCTACCACTCTCCTCCTGATGGGAGCCCAGCTTGGGCATGGTTCTGAGACTATGTGAACTGAGATCTGGGGACCCTTCTGAACTCTTTGACACTGAGACGGTCACCATGTGCAAAAAAAGGGTAACGCTGATAGGAGTTCATCTTTCCCACTGGTGGGAAAGACCCATGACCCGTAAATTTTGCCCAGGAGAGAACACCTGGCAAGAGAGACACTCAGCAAACGCCACTCCTCCTTCGTTCTGGTGTATTTCCCAAAGTGTTTCTGTTCAATAGTGTGGCCAGGTCAGCCCTCTGCCTCTGCTCAGTGGGAGGGAGGCATGCTCCCCTCCATTACCACCTACCAGGTCCAGCTAGGATCAGGGGTCCTGCTCTTGGCTGGTTGCTGGGGTTGGGTGGTGCGCCTTAAACCCCCAAAAGACTTCATATTCTACTATCTAATCCCGTGCATTCTCCTATGGTCCTCCCTGTCTGTCCAGGTGTGATGCTTGAGGTGTGCTCCCGCACATGTGGCTGTGGGGGGTGACAACTGCAGCTTAACATTGTGTCATGTTCCCCTCTCCCAGGCACCCCAATACTGATTTCTGATGTGTGAGGTTCCTAAAGCAGTCACGTTCCTGGAGATAGAAAATAGATGGTGGCTGCCATGGCTTGGGGAGAGAAGGGGAAGTTCTAACTTGGTGCAGTTTCAGTTCAGGAGGATGAAAAGTTAGTGATCGGTGGTGACGGTGTCTCAAGTATGTGAATGTGCTTCACCACACACTGAAAATGGTAAAAAAAAAAAAAAAAGGCCTGCATTTATGCATTTTGCTAAACTAAAAAGCTATTACTTCTAAAACTGTCAAGAGCACCTTGGAACATACAACTTTACAGGATTTTCAAAACATGAAGTTCCTGGACAGAGTTCAGAAACTGTCAGAGGCCCCTCTGCTGCTGGCTCAGAGTTTATCTGTTTGCACAGTAAACACCACAGCAAATGTGTTTACTCTCAGTCAGAAGTGCTGACTAGCTCGTGAGAACCAGGTGGCTGGAACTCTGGTCTGAGTTACGACCTCACAGAAGCAGGAAATGCACTGGCCATGGAGATCAAGGTGGACACCATCTCCTGTTTTCAGGGCCTCCCTCCCCTCAGTAGAAACAGCTTGAGGAGAGCAACCCAGCTGCCTGTCTTGGGTCCAGTCAGGCTGCTCGGCCCACCTTCCTCAGACAGCTCCTGGGGGGCACCCACACACTGTTGAGTATCTACCCACCCCAAGAAACCCTCATATCCCCTAAAGTAGCCAGCTTCTGCCTGTAGGGTGAGTTGCTCTGGCTTTTTCCTCCATTAGCCACTATGACCATCACTTGTGATAGTGAGCCCTCCCCATGATTGTGTATACACCCAGGCCCAGTGGGTGTGTACATGTGTGAGTGGGCACATATGAGCCTGGGAGGAAAGGATGAAAGGGCAGCATCAGCCAGGGGCAAGAGAGCAAGGTAAAGGGAGCATGGGGGAAGGGGAGGCTGGGTGTAGCAAAGAGAGAGTATGAAGAAAACACCAGAGAAAGAAAGAGGCCAGACAAAAAGTGTGAAGATTCTGGGGGGCTGGGGAGCTTACCTGACTCCCACCCCCACCCTCAACCCTCTGACTCTGGCCCTGGCCCTGCCCTATCCTGCCTGGTGTGTCTCTGTAACTACTAGAACCAAGAACCACCAAGAGCTTGATACTTACTCCGCAATCAATGTCACGAACAGGATGGTTTGCATTACGTAGCCAGACACATTATTCCCTTGTGGCAGTGATCACCTCGTGACATTGTTGGTCTACTTTTTACTTTTTTTGTTGTTGTTGTTGTTGTTGTTGTTACCTGTTTCCCTTTCCTCCAACCAAGAGGGGAATAACCCCTTCTTAGAAATCCCACACAAGTCAGAGAAAGTGAGAGGGTGAGGACAGGAAAGAAGGATGGAGGAAGAGAGAGAATGAGTGAGAAAAGGGAAGGAGAGATTGCCTGATAAGTGACACAGTTATTATAAACTGGGGATTAATTTTAAAATGACCAAAAAGTATTGATCTCTGATAGTGGAATATCAGCGCCATGTCACAGCAAGAAGCGCAGGTACATTCCTCAGGTTTTGCCTTCTTGTGAGAAATGAACAGAAATCCCACCAGTTTCTTGATGTGGAAAATGTTGGCTTTCCCAAGCAGTCACAATTCAGTCAAGAATTTAATCACTGATAAAGTAAAATGAAATTTTACTTGAAAACCCCGATGGCTTTGAGATTCATCACCTCAGTCTTGCCATGTGTAAATCTCTTTGGGGAGGTCTCTTCTTATTAAATCACACCTTGGGAGCAAACCATGCCATTTCCATATAAGAAAAAATATGTATATATAAATATGTATGTGTATGTGTGTGGTGTTACATCCTACTGTGTGCAAAAAGAATGTGATTATTGGCTCAAAATGCAATCACATAGCTTTCCCTTAAAGACACACCCTAACACATGTGCCCTTCTGCTGGATACCTGCTGGCAGAGCTGGTCCCCTTCTGGGGTGGAGGGACAAGGACCTGGCAGCCCCTCCCAGCCCCCCTCCCTCACCCCCGGTGTTCCAGGCTGCAGAGGAAGGCAGTTGAGTTCAAAGGAAACCCAGGAAGCAGTGAGCAGATGAGAGTAAACCCAACCCCGGCTGTCCCAGTTTTCCTGTGCTGTGCAGAAAGCACTCCGAAGGCCACAACAAGCCTTGAGTGAAAAATCGTGCCTCCCTGAGTGTGAAGCAGGGCTATTTTTAGCTTGCATTTCTCATTTGAAGTGGTCATGTGAGCCTGCTGTGTACAACCACCCCGCTGGGGATCCTGCCACAGAAATCAAATAGCCTGCCCCTCCTTGCGGTGCCTCCTCATTCCTCCCTCTGACAGGGATTCCCAAACCTGGCCAGGTGTGGGGAATGCAGAGACCTTAGCCAAGAGCTGCAGAGCGATCTCTGAAAATGAGAATGTAGCCCTAAAGACAACCACCCCATATAGTGAATATATGTGATGTTAATTATTAGAATAATTATAATTTAATGCTTAATTTATTAATGCATTGATTTATAATATGCACACCTGAATCTTATGTGATAGTGCAATGTTATATTAATTAAAAAATAATTAGCCTGGTGTGGTGGTGCGTGCCTATAATCAGAGCACTGGGAAGCAAGAGGACAGGGATCACTTGAGTTTGCAGGTTCAAGACTACCCCAGGCAACATAACTGAGACCTGGTTCTCAAAAAAGCAGCCGGGGGCAGTGGCAGGCACTTGTAATCCCAGCTGCCTGCGAGGCTGAGGCTGGGGATTGCCTTAAGTCCATGGGTTTGGACGACCCAGGGCAACATAGTGAAACCTGGTCTCAAAAAATTAGTTAATTAATTTAAAATAAATTTTAAAAAATAAAAATAAAAAAATAATAAAGCTGAAAATTTTAAGTTTCTGGTATCTTCTTAGTGTATAAAATCTATCAGAGTACTAAGCACAAACCAGAATGGTGATGAGAAGATGATTACCTGTAGGAGGAGCATCTGCTAGCAACCCCAGGAAGATTTTTGCAAACCTCCACCCCCAACCCCAACCCCCGTACAGGGCAATGTAGTATGGTTTGAATTCAGTTATGTAAAATGGAGATAACCTGTGGATTCCATCCATGTGTGAATGCCTGACCTCTAACCACAGGCCAGATCAGGCTGACGCCATGATCACAGTCTAGGGGAAGATGGAAACTAATTCTTGAGAGCACAAAATCTTCAGAAAATACTGAACATTCATGCACACAATTTTCCTCCCCTTGTTTACCCACTAGGTCATAAGAGCTATCCTTCTAATATATCTATCCTTGGGAACAACTGAGAAAAAGGGTACAGTCTTAAATATTTGTGTGTACCTGGGACTAAGCTGGGACTAGTATAGTTGTCATTACTGAAGCTCCTTGAGTGGAATGGGCTTCCTCAAGGGGATGGCAGGAGATACCTGTTCCTCAGCCTGCAGGTGGAAAACTTTCTGTGTAAAGAGTGCTTATTCTGTTGTAGGGCAATTATTTTAACCATTAGCAAGATGACTTGTGGTGCTTGTTTTAAATCCATGCATGTAAAAGTCAAAGAGTTTTATAAATGCTGTGTTATGACTATTTAAAAAAAAAAGAAACTTTTTTTCTTAAGGGGCACAAAAGTTGGTCTGTGAGGTTATCTAATTCTTACAGATAGAAGCAAGTGGGAAGCAGCCCCTATACTCTCACATCAAAATACAACCTCAATAAACATTAACTTCCACTTATAACTTAAGATTATTAATTATATTTGTACACAGACATATCACATGCCATTCTCCAGTGTGGATAAGTTTAGAATAGCAAAGACTTTCAAGGTATTTCTGGATGAACACACTTTTTCTAAATCAAGTCTTATGTGGTGCCTACTTGTTCATCAGTTCCTTCATTCATTCAACAAACGTCATGCCCCACCAAGGATGTGCTAGACAAAGGGATCCCACCCCCTGCAGGACTGGGCACAGGGCTTCCTCCTGGCCCTGTCCTGAAAATTTTTGAGTGTCACTGGGACACATGTACCCACATGAAGTGTCACATAATTGGGGTAGGAGTCAAAGCTAATACTAAGAATTATTGTTGTTTATCTGAAATTCAGATGTAACTTGGTATCTTATATTTCTACTTACTCTACCTGGCAATTTTATCATTATCATTAATACTACAGTAGGTTATTACTCACATTTACAACAGAAAGAAGACTAGACTATAGCAAGAGCAGAAGAAATATAAAATGTTTCTTTCATGCTAGATCATGGGCCTCTGTAAGGTGAATGAGTCAGGCTTTTTCTTCCACTAGCCTGTATAGCCAGTACCTGTGGTATTGTACCCCTCCCCATGGTGGTATATGCCTGGACCAGTGGGTATGCACATGTGTGAGTGGGTACACCTGGGTCTGGTAGAAAAGGATAAAAGGGCAGCATCACCCTGGAGCGCTAAAGACGCCAGAGAAAGAGTGTGAAGATTCCTGGGGGGCTGTCTGCCTGCCTCCGTTCTCCCCCCACCCACCCCCATCCTTGGTCCTGCCCTGCTTGGTGTGTCTGTGTAACTGCTAGAGCCAATAAAGATCCTATGCAGGGTGGCCTGCCTGTGAACTACAACTGGCATCACAGATAGGCTGCTTGTCCCTCCAGCCCCCAAGTGGAGAAGCTCTGGCCCCTGGCCATCATTTGCCAAGATTTGGGGGTGGAAGGTTTCAACCCATAGGGCCACCTGGTTCTCACAGACAACCCATTGGCAGTGCTAGACTCCTGGGTTGGTCTCACAAGTTTCCTAGACATGCCTTTAACCCCTGAGTATCTGCTGATCCCCTGACAGGTGTGGTCACTCCCTGACATGGGCTAAATTGTGTTCCAGAAAGACAAATTAAAGTATTTGAAGTACCTCTGAGGACACATTGATGTACCCCTGAACACGACCTAACTAGGAAATAGGGTCTTTGAAGACTCACCATTAAGATAAGTTTAGAATGGGGCCAGGTAGACCCTTAATCCAACAGGAGGACAATCCTTATAAGAAGAGGGGAGTGACACAGAGAGGAGATTGTCAAGTGTCTCGGGAGGCAGAGACTGGAACCACGCAGCAGCAAGTCAAGGAATGCTAAGAACTACCAGCCACCACCAGAAACCAACAAGAGATAAGGAATTATTCCCATCCTGAATCTCTGCTGGAGTACAGCCCTGCTAACACCTTGATTTTGGACTCATAGCTTCCAGAACTGAAACAGAATAAATTCAATTGTCTCATACCCACTCATTTCTGCACTTGGTCAAGGTGGCCATGTTCCCACCCCTTACTTCAGGCTGGACCCTAGGATTTGCACCCCCTTCCACCAGTGTTTGTGGGAACATCAGTCCCCATCCATGCCCTGGGAAGGAGGGCAACCACAGGATCCGTCGTGTCCAAATCCTCCAAATTTCTAGGTGCACTTGGGCAACTCATGCCCTTTGAACCCCCCACTCAGCTGAGTCTCTTCCTCTCCAGTTGATACCTGGATAAGGGGCAGAAGATGCAAGCTTGACCTGAGCTCCTCCACTTCTCCAAAGATTCTCAGAATTCTACGGGAAGATTCTCCTCCTCCTCTTGTCAAGGCTGACCCTGGTCATGTACAGAAGCTTACCCGAATCTTTAGGACATATCCATACCAATGCATCGCTTTGGGAAAGAGGTAAAGTCATTCCTCCAGGATCTCTCTCCTCAGGGAAAGGCTGCAGGGTGCAGAACTCAAAATTAAATCAAAATATTTAACGTTCAAGATTTACAAATGTTATCTTCTTTACATATGCATGAGGCAAGAGAAAAACAGGGAGGAGGTGGAGATGTGTGCTGAGCTAAAGGAAAGAGATTTAACAGAAAGTGTTATAGAGTAACCCCCTAGACACATAACCAGAGTCTTGAGGTCTAATTAAAAATGAACCTTTATTAACTGACTGGGACTGTCTCCCCCATAACAGCAGGCAAAGAATAATGCCCACCTTTGGGAAAGAAAGGGTTTTTATAGCAGAACAAGAGTCACAGAAGCAGACTTGCACATTAAAACAAACTTAAAACAAAGATGTGAGTCACATGGCATTAGCTGTTGTTCTCCTGCACTCATCTCCTGAGTGTAATAAGCGCTTACATCAAGTTCTGATAGTTATCTGCTGCCCTCCAAACTCATCTCCTAAAGTTAGCAAATACTTGAGCAATGACCTTGGGAACTTCTGCTTCAGCAAAGAGTTTAACCCTACCTGTCACTACTTTCTGGTGTATGTGCAGGAAGGACATGCTCACATATTACTGTTTCCTATCCTATGTGCAGGGAAAGGGACTGGCCCTGTCTGATCTCAGTCCCTATTCCTCTCTGTTCAGCTCCATCTCAAAAAACCTTCCTTTTCTGCTTCCCTCTCTATCACTCTGCTACCTTGGGTTTTGTGAATTATATTATTGAGGATACATCTTTGGCCCTTGACACCCTAAGCTGAAAAGGAACAGAGTTTAAAGGTACATCCTTGGTATAGCCAAGGTACTTGATGGTGGTTCACTATTTCTCCTCAAGGTTCACAAATTTATTGTAAAGACACATGTTAACCATCGTGTTAACCATGATGGAAGACAAAGTTCATGCCCATATGTATCTGTAACATGGTCACAGAGGATATTTTCTCCAGCTCATTTTGCCAACACTGATACCAGGGATGGGTTTCCTTTGGAGAACAGAGACAGACATCGTCAAGACTTGGACAGATACCTCCTCCTATTGAAGGCCAGCCTGAGTGTCAGTCCCTGAAAAAGCCATCTCAATACCTCTCACCAAACCCCTCAGACTCCCTAGAACAGAGCACCTCCCTCTCTCTCCCTCTTCCTCTCTCTCCCTCTTTCTCTCCCTCTCTCTCTCTCCCTCTCTCCCTCCCCCCCCCTCTCTCTCTGCTGTAACTTCTGGCATTCCTCACAGGATTCTATATCCCAAGATGATTGGAGATATAGGGTATGGAGATGCCATACCCCTCAGCAATGTCTTCTCAGCTTCTAAATAGCACCCTTCACACCAGAGAGCTTCATGTCTTCAAAGGAATGAACCAATAAAATAACAGAGCCACGGGCTCCTTCTTACATTTGTGATTAAGCTTGCTATTCGTTTATAAAATATGTACAGACAGGTAAAATGGAGACATTTGGTAGATCTCTGACAAACATAGGGAGAAATTGTAATTTCATAAACTGGAAAGTTCAGATCCATTGTCAGCTTCTTAGGAGGGAGAGACATAGTTATAGTGCTCATCAAAAAAGGATATTTTTAATATCACTCTTGGCAAGGAAAGTTGGAACAAGATAGCATGATGAGCTCTCTCTAGACTATTCCATACTGTCTGGTGAAATCTGTTTCGGGCTCCCTGCCATATGGTAATGATGTCACAGAAGATGACTTTCTTTTCATGGGTCTTCCTGAAATTCACATCTGAAGTGGTTTCCATAATGCTCAGTATAACCTTCCTCCCAAAATCTGTGAGGTCCACCCACTTCAAGACCATGTCTGATGTTTCAACGTAAAATGCAACTATGCCACTGAGCTGTGACCATTAAGGTTAGAAAGATAGTAATGTTTGTCTAGCAATTATTTTCCCTGACCTAATTTCCTTAACAGTTTTACAAGCTATTGATTACTTTGAGACTGTAGAATCTGTCCCTTTAAATATATTCAGATAAACTTTCCCCAAGATGTGCAGAGAATATCTTTTCTAATAATATCACCTTGTATGTGAATCTAAGGTCAATACCAGATCCTATGGGAATTAAGAGAAAGCATTATTATAAGCTAAGAGAATGTAGATTAGGTATATTTAGGGATATAGCTAAAAATAACCTTTTCATAGCATAAACCTATATCTAAGCAGGGAAAACACCTAGAGACAAGCTTTTATCATATGAAACTATCCCCTTTCTCTTCATGTGAGACCCCCTTCCTCTCCTCTCCCTAATGCCCCAGGACCCTCAGTTCAGTACAGAAACCCCCCAGTTTGTTCTACTTACTTTAAAATTTATAGCCATGTAGATTCTCTATATGCATGTAATTAAATGAGGTTTATTTCAATCACCAGATTTAATTTGGTCTTTTTTTCTATTAACCCATCTGGGGTTCATTTCCTTGCTCATCAGACCCAAGAAGAACTCCAAGGGATAGTGCAATATCCTCCTGCTCCCCAACAAGACCTTCAAGTCATCTTAGACTAAATCAAAAGGGAACTTTGACAACTATAAGGGCGGGGAGTCAACTGTGAGCAAACAACAAGGACCCTGTGGAATATGACTTGAGCTTGACATCAAGCTCTGGGCAGAACAGCCAGCTGAGGCTGGGAAAGTGAGAAGCCACCTGCCCATAACACATGGATACTTCCTGAGCTTATAGACCCATAATCTGCCTCTGCCTTGTCCATCCCAGAGCCCAAGCATCACAGAAACCTGTTGATTCACCTGCAAATTGTTATCAAATGGCTTCTGTTTCTCTCCAGAACCTGAAGGGTCCTATGTGACCGGCACCCCTCCTCTCTCCAGCTCCTGGGCACCTCAATCTATGCTACCAAGACATGGGTGTTACCCTTCCTCAAATAGCATAAAGGTTTCCTCACGTTTGAATCCCTCTGAGCCCCTTTTCTCAGCTGATGGCTTCTCTGAGGCCAAACAGGTGGTAGTGGCCATTTCATCACGGGTAAGGGATTTCTACTTTGCCCTCCCCCACCCCCCATGCCGCACTGACTCTTCTGCCTTCTTGACAGCTTCTGTCACCACACAAATAATAGAACAGCTCAGCTGTCCTGAATCAATCAAAGCATATGCAGTGACGCTTTCCTTTGCTCCCCAAAACTCCTGGGAGTGGTGGCTCTTGCAGATCAGTGAGTATGCTGCAAGGATAGATCGGCAGCTGCAGGGCACACCCAATTCATAACCAGCTGGTACAGAGGTCCCTGGTGTCATCAATACATCGAAAAGGAAAGGTTGACAGTCTGCACAGAAGACAGAGAAGAAGGTGGATCAAGGGTAGATGAGCTGCAGGACAAGGTAAAAATATAGACAGAAAAACAGCAGCACCACTGACTGATTTCTATGAAAGATCATTTATAATAACCTGCATCCAAGAGAAGCAAGACATTCTTCCTCAGTAGCAGCAGTATCAGAATACCTGGAGGTTCCTTGTGCACAGAGGGTTGTCATAAGTGGGGCACTCTTTGGAGGCAAAAACCTGCATGGTGGGACAAGACAGGCAGTGAGACATAAGTTATAAAGAGCACTCTCTGCTTTCCAGACCCACAGAAGCTGCACATATTTATGTATGAAATACATATGATGAGGCTGAGTCAAGGTTTAGTTTGAGCATGACGGTCACTTTATTCCCTAGATGAGCTTATTATTAAAACTTCCCTAGGTGCCAGATAGAAAAATGACTGAATCTGCACTAAGAAAAACACTTGCAAACAGTGTTAAGAATCTCTGAGTGCCACTTTGAACTCATTAAGATGGCCACTATTTTTAAAAAATGCAAAAATTAAAAGCAAAGCAACCCCAGAAAACAGCAAGATTGGATGTGGAGAGACTAGAAACTTTACACTATTGGGGAGAATATACAATGGTACAGTTGCTATGGAGAACAGTATGGTGATTACTTTAAAAAAGTAAACAAAGCAAGCACACAATGACCATGTGATCCATTGATTCCACTTTAGGATACACACCCCACATAATTCAAAGTAGACAGAGACTCAAACATTGGTCCACCATCATACACTGTAGCACTATTCACACAAAATCTAAAACGTGGAAGCAACTGATGACCATGGATGGATGAATGCATAAACAAAGTGTTCTGTGTATGAATAATGGACATGATGGTGAACTTCGTCTGTCAGTGTGACTAGCCAGAAGAATGTTAGGGTAGATGGAAAAGCACTGTTTGTGAGTGTGTCCATGAAGGTGTTCTGGAAGTGATCAGAATTTGAATGAGTAGAATTTGAATCCTAGATGATGAGAATGGGAGCCATTCAATAGAACAAAAAGGTGCAGAAGAGGCAAATTCCCTTACCTTCTTGAGCTGGGATATCCAGTTTCTCCTGCCCTCCAGACCAAATGTGTTCATTCACCTTGAATATTCAAACTCCACTCACTGCTTACATTGCTCCCCTCCAGTTCTCCAAGCCTTTGGACCCAGATTGATGGTATAATTCAATGTGGTATATATACACAATGGAATATTATTCATCAATTAAAAATGACAAATTTGACAAATTTATGGTAACATGAATGTACTTAGAAGAAATCATATTAGCAGAAACAAGTCAGAAAGAAAAAGAAACCAAATGGTTTCACTAGTATATGGGATGGGAAATAGGAAAAAAACAGACAAAAGGCCAGGAGAAAAAAGTCAAAAGAAGCTAACAACCAAACTAAAGAACACAATTGGTGAGAGGGGGGTGAGGGGTAGTAATCAAGGAGGGATAGTGGTGGGTGAACCCCAGGGAGTACAAAGATGTGAAATATATATATATAATTATATATATAATATATATATAATTATATATATAAATATATATATATTATCTAATAAAAAAAAGAATCATGCCATTAGCTTCCCTGCTTCTCTAGCTTGCAGAAAGACACCATCCTAACAGCATGAGACAGTTTCTTTAACAAATCTCTTTTTGAAATCAGGTGACAAAACAGGCAAAACGGATGCTTAACCAAACTTACAAACAGGAGTAGCTGGCCCTTTAAAACCAGCCACACACCAGGTTCACCGTTCGCCCCAGCCCATGCAAGCAGTAGCAAAACCACAGAAACCTTAAAAAAAGAGGTTGAAAATAGGTTTACTTAATTAAAAGGACAAAACAAATAAAAATCACTGGAGGGTACAAGGAACCCCTTTGGTAATCTTACCAACCTGTCCAGTCTCTAGTTTAAAGAGCACATGGCTGCAGCAGCCATGTGCATTCACAAAATGGCAGCTGCCCTACCTCAAGTCAGATGAAGGAAACAATATGGCACCACCATTCCTTCTTCAAAGACACAGTTCTACTCGTTTCAAGCCAGAAGAAGTGGTTGCTCCTTCTTCCAAAGCAGGAGATTAAAATCCATGGAGGAAAACCAGGATGGCATCTTCAATTTTTGCCCAAAAGGTACAGTTCCAGCTCTCTTTCAGCTCCAACTCTAAAGTGGGCTGCAAACCAGCAAGACTCACTTGATCAACAGTGACAACCACTTCAGATGTCTCACAATGAAAGCAGCAACACAGTAAATTCTCTTCAGTTCTGCAGACAATTTCCAAGCTTCGCACTTTCAAAATTAAACCAAGTTCTCAATTACCAAATTTCCAAGTCTCTTACACAAGTCACAAGTTATTCCAGCATGCTTCCCTGGGCTCCTCATCAGCCCGGAGTGAGAGAAAACCCACTAGCAAGGCTCCCTTTTCTGCCCTGCCTGGCACATGGCCGAGGCAGCCCTGAGGCCTTCCAGCCTCCCTGCTTCTCTGCTCTCTCTGTCCTCTATCCCTTCTCTCTCCTCTCCATGTGTTTTGTCCCAGTCTCCTCCCTAATCTCCTAATACTAATCCTATCTGAGAAGGCTTGGCTTCCCTTCTCCAAGTCTCCACCCACCAATGAACGATAGCTGCTATTCTAATGTAGCACTGCCAGTACTGAGGGCCACAGTCCCCCAATTTCATCACAGCCCCCCTATCAATTTTATGTCTATCTATATGTATCTCATTGGTTCTCTTTTTTCTGGAGAACATATAGAAATCAATGGAATATTTTTCTGCTTTGCAAAGGAAAGAAAAGATGACACGTATCATAATCGGGATAGAACTTGAAGACATTATGCTAAGTGAAATTAGTCTGTCACAATGGGATAAATTGTGTATGAATCTAATTTGATGAGGCACTTGGAGCAGTCAAAATAAAAGAGACAGAAAGTAGACTGGTGGTTACCAGGGGCTAAGGAGGAGGAAATGACGAGTTGTTGAGCTGTTAAAAGGGCAGTGTCTATTTAGGTTGAAGCAAACACAGCATCCATCTGGAGATGGATGGTGTGGGATAATAGAAAACATAAGTTTGTCTCTGCCTTCAGTTACTGGCAACAGAGGTCCTAAAACCCTTGTAATTTCCTAAACAATAAATGAGTCCATCTAACAGAAGGGTTCCTGAAACCCTTGTCAATTTCTAAGTGATAAGAGAACTAGAAGTATCTTTTGTCCAACTGAGGAGACTGGATGGACGCCCTGGTGGCTCCTGCCTGGCTGCTTCCTGGGAAAACCAAAACATAATTAGTAGTTTCTAATTTTCAACTCTAACCCCAGCTTCTCCAGGAAGCAGTGAAGGACTGAGACAGGGTGAATAATTGATCATGCCTACTTGAGGAAGCCTCCATAAAGATCCCCTGGTAAACAATTCCAGCACCACTCCATGCAAACAGAAGCTCCTGTGTGCTGGACCCCCACACCTCACTCTTTGTATCTCTTCCTGTAGTTCTGCATCCATTTCCTTCATCTTCCTTTACCATATCCTCTAACAGACTGATGATTGTGAGGGTTTCCTTGAGCTCTGTGAGTGTCTCTAGAGGAAGAGGTCAGGGAAACCTACAGTGCATAACCTGATGGTCAGAGCACACATGGCTGCCTAGATTTGTGACTGGCATCACATGAAAGGGGGGAGGGGGAGACAGCAGTCATATCACCAGGTAGAAGGTATCAAAACTGCCACCAGATCAAAATATCTCTTGCTGACTCCAAGTCTGGTCACCAGTCACCACAAATGCAAACAAAAGAGCCTTGGTATAACTAAAAAGAAAAGAAAAAGATATTTTTTTCTAAACAAAAAGTTAGAATGAGAGGGAGAACTAGCAGGGGAGAGGCAGAGAAGTAGGTCTAGTTCCGAAAACCCACTAATGGCATTAGGTGAGTTGCATGAACAGCAGTTGGGTAGGTGTAACAGTGGCCCTGGGCACAAGGGGGGTGGGGGGGAGGCTTTGAACCATTACACACCACAAGTGTTTCCAAGGAACCAGAGAGTAGGCATCTATCAGCCCTTTGTAAAAGCTCAAAAAATTATGGCTCAACTCCCCTCCTTCCCAACAACCCCCTTGTTCAGGATGTCAGGGGTTGAGTTTATCCCATGACTTGGCTTCTCCAGCTTAGGAAGTGCCAGACATCAAAGGGCAGAAAGCAGTCTTTCTTGCAATGGACTGCCCTGAGGGTCAGGGGTTCTCAGCCTAGCTGTCTGAGCAGCATCCTCTTTTTTAGGGGGCCAAGCCCTAGACCCAGGGGGTTGACAAGACCTGCAGGTAGCTAGTATCAGGTTTGAAGCAGCTCATCAGCTTTGAAGTAGCACTGAATTGATTAATCTGCAGGTAAACCCTACACCTCTGCTGTCAGAAGTATATGAGAAAGCTAGCAGCAGTGTGAAGTAAAGGAAGCTGGAGGGGGGGAGTGCTCAGACCAGTCTTTTCCTGTACAAATGCTGCATGAGGCTACACAACAGTGTGAATGTAACTAATGTCACTGGAATCTACATTTAAAACAATCTTATGTATATTTTACCACAATAAGTAAATGAATAAAAATGATCCCTAAGCCAACAGGGTGATTGCAAGCCTGAACTCTCAAGAAAGATAAGGAAATCTTTTGGGAAACTCCCTCAGGGTACAAGCCCACAGGGCTTAACGTCCCACCACTAGGTCCACAGGCCCTCTCCATATCTTCAACAGCCTGTACCCCAGGAAAATCTGCTCATGCATTCCAAAGCCAAGGTAAGGAAAGCCAGGAATTTTGAAAAGGCAGCTCTGGAGCCCCGGTCTCTACCCGAGGTTGAGTTCTTCAAGGACCATGTTTCTCCAAGGAGAAAGGAACACTTTCTCCTCAACTTCACACAAAAATGCTTACACTGCTGACTAATGACTTCATAGGTGAGGCACCGAGCCCTGGCAGGCTGACTGAAGTGAGCACTCGTGTTCCCACACTGCTCAGCTCCTCATCCCCTTTAATGCTATTTCTGTTTCAACCCCTGTTCTTTGTTTATATTCTGTTTTCAGCACAGAGTCCCATATGCTACTGAGCTCATTGCAGTTCCTGTCTTATATGACTTTTTAATATATTTTAGCAATTAATAATTGCTTGTGTTACACTGTTCCTTATCATCTGGAGCTCTGGTCTTAATTCTTCCAGTCCTATCTCACAGGACAGGAAGACACCTCTCAGGGCTGTTCTCCACACAAACACACTTGTGATGATCAGAGCAGAGGTCTGTGTGCATGTGAGAGGTGGTGAGGTAGGGTGGGGGTGTTGGGGTGGGGGAGATGTGTGTGCATGTGAGAGGGGTGAGGTGGGGTGAGGGTGGTGGGGACCAGCTCACACTGGCTGAGGAAAGTTAATTGTTACATATTCAGGAATTTTTAAGTTGATTCCTTCAGGTATTGGGAGCTCCACATCAGCCTGAGTTAGGGCTTGTTCCGCTTTCCTCAGACCACGCTGACTCCTTTTTTACACCACCCTCTCCCCACCCCCATACCTCTTCTGGGGTATCCCTTCTGCTGCCTTCTGGCCTCCCCCAGTTGTCTTCTAGGGGCCTCCATTGTCATTTCCTGGGTGAGTGTCTCTTACTTCTCCCACTTTGGGTTGACTCTTCCCAGCAGCTTCCCTAGCACATAGGGTCTAGAAGAGGTGAATCAGTTGATCCTTCACATGCTTTGATTCTCTCTCATAACTGATGAGTGATTTTTCTAAACATGCAATTCAAGGTTGAAAAGTCCCCCTTGGAGTTTTGAAGGCCCTGCCCCATTTCTTCCAATTTTCACTCCTGCCTTTAAGAAATTGGAGATTGTCCTTGTCCCCATTCTCTCCATATCACTCTTCACTCTTGTCTTGGTTGCACTATTTAAAATAATGTCTAAGACCATGTATGTAAATTATTCAGTTTTATCAGGTCTTCCCCATGCACCAGGAAGTATCAATGTTGTTATTAAACTTCCTTTTTACTCTCCCTCTTCTGAGTCTATCTGGTGAGTATTTGCAAACCTAGACAAACCCAAAAGGATATTAGATGATTTCCTATCTAGCACCTGTCTAAGACCTAATGTGATTCTCATACTGCAATTCTGGCTGCTCAGTGATGGTTATAAACATATAATCTTTCCTCTGGGACAGCCAAGCTCAGACTCCACTCCACGTCTCCAGTGCAATGAGCTCATCCTATCTATAGAGCTGCCTGCAACATTGACATCAAGATAGCAAATGCACTGCTTTCTGTATTTCCCCAAAAGAGTTACCATTTTTATCAGGGCCTTTCTATTGGCCCAGTTTAGAATTTTTATAAAAGGAATTTTATCCTTAGTATGAAACTCAAAAAGTGTAAGTTTTATTCATTCTTGAGCCTTTGAACAAAAAGGGGGGGGGGAATCAAGAAAGAAAATAGATGTGTTTTGCATTGCGACTCCCAGACACTGCTGTTTTGTCACTATTGTGAGCCAGAAAAGCTCAGGAGGGTTTTAAAAGTTAAACTAAACTCACTTCAGCCCTTCTAATCTATTTATAAGATCTTCCCACCTGCCTGATTGTCTCTTCCTATTATTATAAAGCCATCTTTGGTCTCAGTCTGTATAATACCAAGAACTGCTCACCTGCAGTTATTTAGTTTTCAATGTTGTCCCAAGGGTACAAGGGGGAATTCAGCCTCTGAAAGGTGTGCAAGAGTTAGATGGAACAGGAGAGACAAAGAGAGTGTTGATAGAGTGTTCACAGAGCTGGGAGGGAAAATGAAGAACCCCTCCCACTCTAGTCCACCCCTGGGATAGAACTGTCTCCCCTGACCACCCAGCTCTAGACCTTCTTTTCGTTCTCCCTTTACAAACTGCAGCATGATCAGTTTGGGTGGGAGGGAGGTTCTTATTAGAGAAAAAGTGACCTAAAATGCAGCCAAGACTATTTCCTTATTTCCCTAGTATCGCTAGGGCCTGGGGAGCAGACCCTCCCCCACCCTCCTCTCCATGCCTTCCTTTGGGTGCACTGCTTTAGCCTCCAAAGTCAACATTGACAGGTTTCCTGAAAAACACACTCAATCCAAGTTTCTTTACCCTTCTTGCTACTTCCTGGGTGACAATAAATAGGATGTGCAGGTTCAGCCACTGAGTCCCGCCCCTTGTTTAGGACTGCCAGTCATGTAGGGTGCCCATGGTTCATGCCACCATCACTGCTGGTCTTTCCACTGGTGCCCATTCATTTATTCTCTCACCCGCCACTCCCCAGAGTCCTAGCTTTCTTCTGAGATTCCTTAGAAAGGTTAACACTCCTATATTTTGCATATATTACAATTTTTTTCTCTTTTCAACAATTGAATTCCATTTTATCCTCTCAAAACCATCTGTAAAGTATGAAGTAAGCAATGAGTCTTTCGCTTTGCAGATTAGGGAACCTAACATTGTATGAAAAAGCAAAATTCACAAATTGAGAAGTCTAACTGGTTTTATTCAAAGCTTCATGAATCAGGCAGGATCCCATCTAGTTACTGCAAAGGCTCACACAAAATAGAAAGTATTTATGAACAGAAAGAGGGTGGGACATTATTAGCCAAAGATAAATGATAATGCAGATAACCTCACAGATGCTGATATGGAAATTCTGACTTGATAGGCTTAGAATGTATTTTGGAGAGAGGTTGAAGCTGCATTAGATATTAAGTCTAAATGGGGACCAGTATGCAAAACTATTTTTAGCTTTCTTTTCTATTTTTTAATACCAAGTAGAAGGCTAATGCTCAAGACCACACAAAAGGAAGGAACCTTGGCCTTTTCTTCCAAATCAGAGTAGAACCTGAGGGCTTCAGATTGCAGAAAGTCACAGAATTTTAAAGGAAATGTTTTTAAAAAAAAAAAAAAGAGCCAGGCATTGTGATGCATACCTGTAAGTGCCAGTCTAAGAAGCCAAGCTGTGGCCAGGGATCGTGGTTCACGTCTCGCCAGGGCACATAGCAAGACCTAGTTACAAAAATATATAGCTGGGCATGGTGGCATGCACCTGTAATCTCAGCTGCTTGGGAAGCTGAGGCTGGAGATTGCTTGATCTGTGGTACCCCAGGTAATGTGAGCCTGTGGTTCCACAGGCAAAAATAGCAAGATCTAGTCTCAAAAAAAAAAAAAAAAAAAAGAAGATGCAACAGGTCCAACATGGAGTTGCTTGTGTGTAACCTTATCAAGCTTCTACATCTCCCCTAACCATAGTTTCAGCTTCTCCCAAAAGTAGAAATGTAATCCAGTCAACCTGGAGTTTCCTAGTTGGTACTAGTGAGATCATCTGCATGATGAGAACCCCTTGCCTTCCCCTAGAAGAAGGTGATTTACTTAAAATAGCCTCATCCCATCTTCTGTCTAACGAAAACCCTTTCATTTTGCAGGACTCCTTTAGTGCCTTTCTTTTGGCTAGAGGGATGCTGTCCAACTCACGAATTATTTAATTAAGCCAACTAGCATTTTAAAATTGACTCAGTTGGATTTTTGTCAACAGGACATCACACTCGTTAGCTTGCCAGACCCGCTGCAGATGGAAGAGGCAGCTCACCTCAGCAGGTGCCACTGTTTTTCATGCAGTTACCACCATTAATCTGGTGCCAGTTCACTCTGAATTAATAGTAGCTCTGTTTGTGATATATTTTCTCAACTGGAAAATATCAAAAGAACAATCACCATGAAGGAGAAAATGAAGGGATTTTTTTTTCCCTTTTCATTTGCAAGAGCTACTCATAAAGGGCAAAGAATCCCAGCTATTGGTCAGAGGTTTATCTCCCCCCTCTTCCTAGAGTGGTGTGTACATCCTGTTGCTAGTACATGGGATCATTTTAGGGATAACATGGGCAACAACTTTTACTCAAATGTTCTAGCTTCTGCCTATGAGAGTAACACTGGTATTCTTTTGTCTTTAAAAGTTATTCAAGTAAAAAAGTAGGTTGACATGAAGAAGAGGCTGATAGGTATGTGGCTCTGCAGGCTTTGGGGAAATATTAATTGCAGGAGCAAAGACCACTCTTTCACCCTGACACTCTGCTAAATTAAGCCATCGGGATGTGGATGAAAGAAAAATAAGTTAGAACAATTCCATGACCAACTACAGAGTATGAGTTCCCAATACACAAAAGTCATGTTAGATGGGGCCGCTAACTGGGGGTTCACCTGGTGCCTGGCCCTACATTTCTTGTTAACTTTATCAAAGATGCCACCATGAGATGCCACAGTGGTTACACAGAAAAGCCCTGGGATGGTTCTAGAATTACTCATCTCTGCAAAGTGTTCTTTGAGGGTCCTTCGCCTCTGGAGCGAGAGAGACCACTGCTCCAGCAGGTCAGGATAGTTCAGAGCTTGCAGTGCCTAAAGCTATCCTCAGAATCGGGCTGGGACTCCTGTGCCCACGTGTTGGGCCACCATCCTATGCATGTGGCCTAAGAGGAAATACTGTAATGCCAATGAGACACTGTCATCACTACCAGGCTTCCAAATTCAGGCTCCATCTTGACATTTCAATCACTGCAGAAGATACAGTATTTTTCACTAATAGAGTTGTAACCACTGCAATTCATATTTGAAATGTGGATCTCTAACAGCGGACCTGATATTCAGGTTTAAAAGGGGCAGAAGCTGCTAACCAATAAGCGACAGGTCCTCATCACCCACACATAGCAGCTGCCAGACAAAAGCAGTTTAAAACACAGGGTTTTATTAACAAGGGACATTAATCAGGAAAATCAAAAGTCCTTAATGCCACAAGAGGCCAGTTATCTTACCCCAGTCACCATTTTCAGTCCAAAAAGTCCCAAAGACACATGTCCAAGATGGTGCCCCTTTGCCCCTGCAAACCTCAGGTAGGCACTCTGCAAAATCTAGTCTTTCTCCAGCATCTTCTTTTCACTTCTCTCTCCAGTGTGCCATGTTGCTCCACTTCTCCAAGGCTCTTCAACTTTCTTTCACAATTGCTGATACACAAATCAGCTTTCCAAATTCCTGGTCAGCTCACTATGCCACATTGCTGCAGTACCACACTCTCCACATCGGCTACTATTCTGCTGGCCACCATGACTCCTTGCTACCTCCAGCTCACTCTTCCAGGGTGCCTACCCTGGCCAGCCCACGTGGGCCTGTTCTCTCAGTCCACCATTCTCATCTCATTTCTTACCCTTTTTTTCCCCTCACTCCTCCCTTTTTTATACACCCTCTCTTTCTGCTGCCCATTTTCTCTCATGGTTTTTTCAGATTCAGTCCACCAGGGTATTTTGGTGCCAACACTTTTTACCTGCATCACTAACCTGTATCAGGCCCAGTGGATTTCATCAGTGGGCAACTGGATGCACAGACCCCAGCATGCCCAGGTAGGCATCATTACAAAGGTCCAATTCAAGGGTCAGGGCAAGAAACCTGAAGGAGCAGTCAGGCAAGAAACTGTGCCCTATGGATAGGGAATGCAGTCAGGGGAGCAAGAGAACATCTTCAGCACACAAGAGACTGGGCAAGGAGATGCACTTTTTTGAACTTCATACAAATGGAATCATACAACACATCAGTTGTTTTTACTTGCCTTGCAGCACTCATTCAGTATAACTGAGATTCCTTCCTCCCTAGTGGTCTCGTGCATCAACATTACATCCCTGTATATTGCCAAGCATGAATCCAGCTGGTGGTTGTCAAAGTATGTTTGTCCATTCACCCCTGGACATATGAGATGTTTCCAGTTTTCAGGGATTGTCAACTTGCTGCCATGAACACTGGTATACAAGTCCTTGCACAGTTCTGGGCTTTCATATCTCTTGAGTAAATACCTTAAGGGGGCACTGGCTGGATCATAGGGCGGATGTATTTTCAGTTTTTCCAAGAGTCTGTTAGAGACTGCATCTAGTCACCACCCACCAACGGTGTCTAAATCTGCTGGTTGTTCCACATGCTTGCCACCTTGCTGGGTCCTTCCTGCTCACCTTCCCATAAGGAACCTGTGACTCATGAGCCAGCCTTGGTGACTGATCCAGAGAGATGCATTCTTCCTCAGAGTCTGCAGCTCTGCTGTTCAGCCACCCATGCCTCCAGAGTGTTACTATGCAGTTTGATTAAACATCACCTGCCCCCATGACATCTGAGTGGAGAAAGGAAGTTTTGTTTCTTTAAAGGGATGTCGAAACTTTGGAAAGATTCAGTCAAGATGAGTCAAGAAAAAAAAATGGCATCTTGCTATCTTAAAGGATACAAATCCGTAAAGATTCTACACTTAGAGTCTTGTGCAAATGCTTTTAGGCTTCCTTGTCACTTGGAATAAGTGAAATCTGGTAAATCTAAATAATCCATTATAGTTGCATGTGTTTGGGCAGAAAATAGGTGGGAACTTGGATCACCAACTCAGATGACTAGCACATACACCAGTACATTGATGCCTTTAGGCTCCAAGTTGAAATGTTTCATATATATAAATACACATGTATATGCAAAATTGTGTGAGTATGCACAGGTGTGTATCCACACATATAATGCCACAGACATAATGACTGTTTACTTACCACAGATCTCATAGCAATAGATGAGAGTTCCCAGTAAATACATAATTAAATAGGTGTCCACATAGATATTTTAAATATTTTTGTGCATATATTAAACAAATGTATAGTCCCTTATACACGGAAGACATTTTATATAGATAACTACTGCATTGTTTAATATTCATTGAATGTAATTTACTAATGTTTAAAAATTAAGCACCCTGTACATTTAGAAATGTAATTATAAATGTTCATGCTTGTGTTTGTATATAAACTTTCGCAAATGTTTCCTTTAAATTATCTTAGGACAGATGGTTTCACAGCTGGATTCCTAGGACACATACTTGAGCATGGTGTGTGGGATGTTTATTAGAAAAAATCCTGGGTTCAACACCTGTGGGAGAAGGACTAGGGAGCAGAAAAGTCAGCTGAGAGGTGGTCCAGCTGTGGCCCAGGTTGGCTCTGGGGATCTCCACAGCTTGAGTGGTCAGAATTGTTTGAAATTGAGCAGACACCAATAGCAAGGCCTGATTTTAACTGTCTGCATCCTTCTGTCATTGGATGTGGACCACCCCAAATGGGGGTGTATGCTTGGTGGCAATGACTATGGCCAAGGCAGTCCCCAAGGGCTGATAGTTGGAGGGTGAGAGCCCCAAAACAAACTAAAAGGACAGCATAGCCACCACCTACTGCAGGGCTTAATTGGCTGAGCTCTAGAAGGAGTCACTTCTGTAGCACGGAACAGATTCCAAAGTAGCTGATGGATCTTCATATACTCCAGCATCCAATTATTTCCCCCTTGATAATAAAGCAAAATAAAAATTATTCAAAGGATGGCACCACTAACCCCTCACATAGAGAAATCAGTCTCTGTTGCCACCACCCGAATGGTCTTAATTCTTTCATGGGAAGGTGTATTATACAGGGTATCTCTTGCTCTGAATGTGCTCTGGGACACAATTTAGGAGGCAGTGATGGGTGTTCGTATGGAAATCCATGTTTGTGTTGAGAACCCTGTGATCCTGAAGTAATGGAGATTTTGAGTTCCCTTACCACAAACCTGCATTCAATACCAATGTTGTGTCATGCACGCATAACCTCGCAAACTTGGTCTTTTCTAAATTTTAATTATCTGATCTTCTCTGGTTTCTCTGACCTTCAGTTATCATCTTCCTCAATGGACTATCCACAATCACTGTCATTTCACTTTTCCTTTCTTTCCTTTCCTTTCTTTCTCCTTAATATGGTTTACGTAGTTGTCTTTCTTATCTATGGGAAAAGGGATGTTCAGGTATATTGAACTGACTCCATCTGATGCCAACTTTCCATCTTACTAAACTTTTAATTTAAAGAAAATTATATCACTCTCTATCTCCAAGCACAAAAATTAATTCCAAGTGTATTAAAGAATTAGGTATAAAAATTGCAACAATAAAGTGTATACAAGGAAACACTGGTGATATGTTTCATGACACTAGTGAAAAAGATATTTTGGAAGACTTGCCCCTATGGAAAGAGTAATAAAAACAAAAGACAAACAATTTGTATTACTTTATATCAAAAAGGTTTTACAAGGTGAAAAAAAAATGTAATGTAAGTACATTTAAAAAGACATCCTGTTAAATGAAAATCTTTACACATTACACAACCAAAACAAAGAGTTAATAGCCAAGATATGTGTAAAAACATTTACAGTGCAACAAGAAAGAAAATCTAATTAATAAAAAGGGCAGTGGATCTAAACAGATCATCTATTAAAGTGGATATCCAGAAGGCAAATAGATACAGGGAAAAACATTCATCACTTTTAATGAGGAACATACAGTTCAGAAAACCACAATGAGGTATCATCTCACACACCCATGAGAATGGGACATATTGGAAAGACAACAAGTATTGGAAAAGATATAAAGAAAGAGGAACTTTATCACACTGTTGATGGGAATGTAAACTGGTGCAGCCATAAAGTTAAAACTGAAGATGGCAAATCAGCAGTCCCATTCCCGGAGATCTATCAAATAAACAGGAAACCATCAGCTCAAAAAGCTTTATGTTCTGACATGTTCACTGTAACACACTATCTATAGTAGCTAGGATAAGGAAGGATGAATGGAGACAATATGGTATTACCAGACAGGAGAAATCCTATACTATCAGAACATTAACAAGGGTGTAAAATATCAGTGCACTTAATTAAAAAATAAAAGAAGGAGAAAAGAAAGAAAGAAAAAGTGACATAACCTCACTATGGGATACTATTCAACCATTAGGAAAGAAAGATTTCCGTTAGAGCAAAATGGAAGAAGTTTGATGGAATTAGATGCAGTAAAGTAAATCAGAATGAAAAATATTGGAGATTTCAACAAAGTAAAATATTTATAAAGAGTAGTGGACATTAATAAAGTAAGTGAAATTTCTGGAGCTAAGGGGGGGAAGAGACAGGGGGAGAAGGGGGAAAAAGGGATATAAGGGATGATGGTGGGAGAAAAAAAACAAACAACAAAACCAACTATTTACTTATAGGCAGGAATTGGTTTTCATCTCTGAGAACTGTGCAAATACAATTTTTCTTTTCTTCTCTCCATAGTAACCAAGCCCAGCTTTAACTACAAGCTAATGAACTGAACAAAATGTAATTTGTAACAAACTCAAATTCTTAGAGGACAGATTCTGAAATCCTAATCTTCCTCCCCCTCCTTTTGTTTTTATAACAATAGATGACAGAGGGATATACTCTAGGCTGATACCTGAGTCTGTACTTCTCCATTTGTAAATCTGAGATCCCAAATCAATGCCATTGTTTTATTTAGCTTTCTGGTGATTTTTCTCAGTTGCTTAGTTTTAATTTAACAAAGCAAAATATTTTTCTTACAAATTGTGAACCAGTAGAAAAAAAATGCACAAGTTGAAGGTGAATGATTCACCAGAACCCCTAGCCAACCACCCTTGTGTTCCAGAATTATGCCCCATTGGACATCTGGGATGACATGTCCAGGGGTTTCATCATATCACTCATCGGCTGTAAAGGAATTTTGCTGCAAGGGAGAAAAGGACTTGGTGGCCATCTCCTTTCCAACAATGAATCAATCAACTGCCTTCAGCAGAATTTTAATGTTTTTTTAAGCTAGTTTAAACGTATTTTTGTTTCCCCACTGACAAAATAAAAAACCAACTCTGCAAACTGATGTTAACATTTTCTAGTATACTAGTATAAAATCTGGTTTCACTTTCTCTCATTCACACCTCCAGTAAGCTTGAGCACCAAAAAAGAATGTAATACCAAGAGAGAATGAAAGATTTATAAGACAAATGATCAGGTACAATCCACAAAAGGTTAGTTCCTTGGATATATTGATGTGACTCTCCACACATTTAAAGACACATTTGAATATCTTGCATTGTGCTCTTAACTTTTCATATTTTGTGATGTTCTTTTAAATGACTCTTTTTTCTCACTAGCTATAATGGGCAGGCAAGGGGGCCCAGGGAACAGCCCTTTGCTGACATGACAAGTCCCGCCCTCACTAAAACCACCCTCACTAAAACCATTTTCAGCAATTCTCCATTTAGCCCCCTCTGTTGTTTTTCATTTCCTGATAGCCCTTCCTAGTTTCCATTTTTGTTCCCCCATTTTTCACTTCCCATAGCTCCCATTTGTTCCCTATCAATCGTCTCTTTAAAAACCTCACTCAAGACGGGACATGGTGGCTCGTATCTGTAAACTTTAGCCTATGAAGCGGCGGGGGCTAGGGATCGCGGTTCAAGTCCCACCTGGGGCCCATAGCGAGACCTAGTTCCAAAAAAATAGCTGGGCGTGGTGGCATGCACCTGTAATCCCAGCTACCTGGGAAGCTAAGGCTGGGGATTGCTTGAGTCTGTGGTACCCCGGGCAACAAGAGCCTGCGGTTCCATGGTCAAAAATAGCGAGACCTAGTCTCAAAATTAATTAATTAATTAATTAATTAATTAATAATAAATAATAAAAACCTCACTCACTTTGTCTCAGGTGTAGTTGAGTTCAGTGTATAGAGGAGTCTCTGCTATGGTATTAGTCTGAATAAACAAGCACTCCATGATGTTTCTTTAATAAGCACTCCGTGCTGTTTCTTTTGGGCACAAACAGCCAATGTTGGAGGACCAGACCATCTTTGTATCCAACTGAAGATGCTTCCTGACCAATGGACCATGGGACTTAGTGTGACCAATTAGCTGATCCACTGTGCCAGCCTCATCCCTCTGTTAGCAGAACCACTAAACATTCCTGACTCTTCTCAACCACACATGAACCGACTCCCTCACTGGTGTGTGTGGGAGCCCTCCCCTGTCAAGTTAATGATCCCAGCTCTCCCTAAATGCCCCCTGTAGCACCTATTGTGTTTTAGGAGGGGCCCAGTCAAGTTCATGATCAAAAACTAGAGGTCTACCCTGGACTATAAATGAAATCACTCAGAGTTACAATTGGCTGAGATCCTACTGTGTACCCACCTTTAGGACATCCACACATCACCTCTAAACAGTCTCACTTTACCAACAAAGTAACCAAATGGCTAAGATGCAGACAAGCCAAAACATAAAGTTTAAAGGGGAAAGCAAGTAAATTGCTCCTTGAAAGAGGTGTGTGTTGCAGTGTATGTAGAGGGTTGGGGGACTGTGATGGGAAAGAGGCGAGGAGGAAAAAGACCTAGCGCCAGGACTATTCAACCAAACCATCCCCAAATTCCTGAAGCACAAAGCCTTGTGGTAAATGTTTGTTGCTATTTTCAATCACTAAACTTGGGGTAACTTGTTATGAAGCAATAGATGACTAATGGAGTATTATAGGAACATGAGTAAAAGAGAGATCATTAGAAAGATTTGCATTTTCCAGAACAGATTATTCAAAAACTATAAAGACACATTATGAAAGCATAGTTTTGGACAAATGCCTTTTCACAGGGTGGTTGCAGTGATGTTCATATTTCCAGGTGATTTATAAAAATTGACTTATCTGAAAGAAAAAATATGAACAACGGAATGTGACCCTTAGAATATGAAATTCACGCTAATATTTCCTTCAATCTCTATCCTTTCACAATCCTCAGTGAGAGTCCATCAAAGGGTAGTCACCCACGTGCAAGATTAATGGAATCACTTAACAGGGGCAAGAGAGAAAGGCGCTGCACGACACTCCGAAAAGAGAGACAGATTGCCTGGAAATTCAACACGTGCATTTTTTTTAGAACTCACATCTTATTGGATGATCCCTGGTTGCTTTCTTCAGGATGTTAGCCTAGGATAAGTCTAGGATAGAGGCTTTTAAGACAGCCTCTTCCACTTTTAAGACAGCCTCTTCCACAGACCTCCTCATTCCAAATAAGAGGCCAGCTTTTTCTTTCTTGGTGATGGTGAGTCCTTTTTGCCACTTCTCCTTCCGTTTGGAAATAATTTTAACGACGACACTAATGGGTTCCCTGGGGCTGTCTATCACACTAGCTCAGAGAAAACATGAGCACTTCCCTGAGAAACTAAGACCAGATATGGCCAGACCCTTGCCAGCACGTAAGCCAGAACAGAGTAATATGAAAGCAGGCCTCTGCTGCACGTACACCAGATAACAGTGACATGGAAGGTTAAGTCCTTGCCTTGGAGTATAAACTCCCAAGGTGCTCAAGTGTTTGTTAAACATAGGAGATGAATCTGAAAGATAGCGATAGCAATAAGAATTTAACTGTAACTTGCAAATCTGCTTCTGTAATCTTGCTTTGCTATATAAATCCTTTCTTTCCTAAAGGTGGGCACTTCTCTCCCTGTTGCTACGGGGGAGACAGTAACTGTCCGGCTAATAGTCTCATTTATAATCAGACCTTGGGACTCTGGTTTTGTGTCTAGGTGTTTCTCTATAACAGATCCAGCTCCGGCTTAAGATCTCAAGGAAGTAGCAAGGCTGCTGTATCCAGGCAATGATGTGCTGGTACCTTTTGTGGGAAACTGCTGTCGGGCAGAAGGCTGGGCTGCCTCTACTGCACAGAGTCCTACAAAAGTAAAGGGAAGAACTTACCAAGGGTGCCTTGGACCTTTGCAAGACAAAATGTGATCTGTATCTTCATGGTTAGACGTGTCAGTGGACCAGTGGACAAGAAGGGCAACTGTGATCCTCCCCACCCCCAAGTGGACCAGATCATCAAAGAACTCTACCAACAACCACTGGGAGTCCAGAGGAGTCTGTGCAATAGGAAATGTCTCCTGGAGTCTTCCAGGAAGCCCTTGAGAGAGAAGCTGGGAGAGGGCAGTGGCAGGAAGACAAGACTCTGCATTGTAAACACTACGTGTAGAGTCCCCCCAGGTGGGATTCAGTGTGATGTCCACCTCGGAGACGGTGCTAAACTGCTGTTCTGTAGGGGAGCTCAAATAAGGGAAAAAACATCTAAATTATTAGAACCATACTGGGTCTCCCAGGTCAATACTGAGAGTCTGGAGTGAAATCTCGTTAAAATGTATTCCCTTTGGGAGGGAGCAAGGACAATGGCTGTGTTAAGCAAAACTGTCAGTGACAATCAGGAACTCTCTAAATAAGAAATAGAAAGTAATTGGAAGTGATACCATCTTTGTTCGGGGTGCAGATGGACCGTAGCCCTGGGAGTTCCTTGCTTTGTGACCACTCATGATGGAACTATGGTCCTGTGCTAAGGACAAAATAAATGCCCATCCCTCCCATCTCCGTATCCTGAGGCTGTGTTAGGGAAGCTGTATAAATCAGAAAAGAATCATGACAAGACATAAAATTCTTTCTGTGACCCGTGTATATCACGGTGTGACAGGTCTACTTTTGAGCAGGTTTTCAACTGCACCCTATTTACACCCCCTTGAGGTTAATGGACCTATTGGGGGTAATAAAATCCCCTCCTTCCCCAGGGTCTGCAAAATAAATTCCAAAAGGCGATGAAGTAATGAAAGGGCGTTTACTTTGAGATAGACTAGCACTAGAATAAAAGGTTTGATTGTCAACATCAATATTTCTAAAACTAGCGACTTAAATCATATCAACAAACCTGCAATAGCAATTTCCTGACCTGTCTCAGCCCCAGTAAGCTCTGGAGTGGGGTGGTAACATGTACATCAAATGCTGCTGACTTGATAGCAATTGATTTGATCAGCGTGAAGTCACAAAGGAAGCATCTCTGCCAGCAGCCCCTAGAACACCAGTGCCCAATACCGAGCGAGGTGTCTTTGATGGATTCTGTGGGAGAGACCCTGTGTAGAGCAAATGAACTGGTCAGGCTTTAACTGCCATTTGCCTCTGAACAGCACCTGCGGTATTGTGCCCTCCCCGTGATTGTATATATGCTCGATCCAGTGGGAGTGCGCATGTGTGAGTGGTCTCATCTGTGCCTAGGAGGAGCGTATAAAGGGCCACATCACCCTGGGGGAGCGGTAGGAGAGCTCAGAAAGGAGAACAGGAGGAGAAGGCGAAGGGAACAGGGAATCATACGCCAAGAGCCCGGAGAAATAGCGTGGGGTTCCTGCCTTCTAGCCCCTCTGCACCTGCTGCCTAGCCTGCCTGATTGCCATACAGTTGGTCCAGCCTCCTCATTCGGTGTGCCCATGTGCCTGGTTCATTAAAGCCTGTAAAGTCCACCAAGTGCTCCAACAGTCTTCTTTAACTGCTGAAACTGATAAAGAACCTACCCAGGCTGGGATACTTGCAGCACACCCTGGTTTAAGGATTTAGTGCAAGTAGTGTTTTGGAGATGTGATCTGGGGAAGAATACTTGGGAGTGCAGGGGAGGAAGTCAGACTGGGCCAGGAAGACAGTCAGCGAGAGTGGGAGTCATCTAGTAAATTACTGGGGCAGCTAGAGCTCATGTCTATTGGAAGCTAGCTACCGTGGAGAACACACCTCCTAGCATACCAACTAAGGGGCAAGGAGTAAATTTTAACCAGCAGAAATGTTCTTGTTTATATTGTACAATGCCTGTTCTAAATGAAAATGTCAGCATTAACCTGATAGGCAGAATCATCAGAAGTATACAATTGTTATTTTGTCATTCCTGATGCCGATGTTTGTCTCTTGCTAGAGAAATGACCACACTGAATGAATTCACCTGGCTGTATTTCACTTCTCTTTAACAGGCATCCACTACAGCTCTGCTTCTAGGTTAGCAATGCTGGGAGCAAAGGGGTGTGGGTTGCCTTAACTTTCTTTTTTGTGCTCTCTGCCTTCATCATAAGCGATTGTCTCATACCGTGATGTGCTAGGCGTGAGGAAGGATGTAACGGGATTCCTGCATTGTTCCAGTAGGTTCTTTCTGATTTTTTGAAGCAAGTTCTTGCTTACTTAGGAAGCATGCCTCTGGGGGCTCCTGTGCTTCCGACGCAGTTGTAGATATGACACTCCCTTTTTGCTCCCTCTGTTGTCCCTGGCAGCCTGGTCCCCAAAGTCCATGCTCATGGAGCATCAGGAGACTCCCATGGGCATGTGATATGAGGAATAATGGTGAAGCATGCCTGCTCCCTAGGAATCTGCTGTGCTCACACATGGCACCCATCAGACTTCCATCACAAAATACTCCTGCAAAGAGAGTAACTAAGAATTTTAATAGGATGACAGCAGAATATTAGCTAAGCACAAGTCCTTCTTGTAGGCCCGGGTGACCTCAAAGGCCACACTGTTAGGTGCTTGTATTTGCCGAAGTCCCTCTTCTGTGGGAATAGAGCTGCTTCAGGCATCTTGTGGTGGGGGCCGAGTGAAGCTGAAGGCAGAGGTGCAGATGTTCACAGCTGTGTGCAGTATGTGGAGTGGGGGCTGCAGTGGGCAGAGTGTCCTCCTGTCCCCAGCTTTCAGGGGCATTTCTCTAAGATGAAACAAAAAAGTAGGATATTTGAGACTGGGTTGCATCTGCAGGGCTTACCCTCCTCTGCTATGCAGATATAAGTCAGGAGCGCTTCTCCCCAGGTATTTGCTGTGCGGGTCCCATCAAAATGAAGGTCACCTGTGTTGCCTCACTGGTGTCCTTCCTGCATGTTTTCATTTGAAACCTGCTGTGTACATTCCTGGCTGGCAGGATGCTTGGGAAGTGCCTGTAGCATTTCATGAAAAGGCAGGGAAAAGCCTCCATGTGAAGGGAACAAAAACACAAAGTGGCAGATGAAGGCCAAGGAGAACAGAGCTTGTCAGCTTCCCAA
The DNA here is from genome assembly GCA_004024945.1 of Uropsilus gracilis. Lineage (NCBI taxonomy): Eukaryota > Metazoa > Chordata > Mammalia > Eulipotyphla > Talpidae > Uropsilus > Uropsilus gracilis. Next base: position 189,281 of record PVHY01000295.1, on the reverse strand, counting down.
AATACACTCAGCTTAATTGGAAAGAGGTATGTGCACCGGGGAAAGAGGCGGTGGAAATGCCCACATTCCGAACAGGAACGCTCTGGTGAGTTAGTCTGACCTCGAGGAGAGTGTAGGTGTCCTTCTAGGACATTCAGCTTGGGAGCGAGCAACTTGGCAAAATGTATTTAGGGTTTTCGTCATGTTTTTACCCTCTGCTCTGGCGTATATGCATAGGAATTTAGTCTAATACATAGCCATTGAAATAGCTTTGATATTAGGGAAAACCATAAATAATAATAATAATAGAATAATAGTATTAGAAAATAATAATAATAGAATAATAATAATAGAAACTTCTTCTGAATTTCCAAGCAAGGGGGTTGCTGCCCCACTAACAGACAGTTATACTTTGGAAGAGTAATTACAAACCTGGCAGAGTCCAAAATTCAAGTGCCTCTCTGCCCCCATTGGTCAGAAGGGTCCCGGTCTCTGCTGTGGTCCTGAGTCACTAGTTGTCCCCAGGCAATGTTCCCGGCTCCTGCATCCATATTGTAATAATGGGATGACACTGGCTGAGCTGTTCAGGTCTCCGTAAGCCCTGGTGATGGGAAGGTGCATGTGAGCAATTGGTTCTCAGGAAAATGACTGGGTTATGATTTGCAAAATCTGCTAGTTCCCATGGTGTGACTCTCCCCATAAGGGCTGATTTCATGCTACAATATGAGGTCATTGAAGACAGATTTGGGCTGAGATGGATCCTACTAGTCACCAAAAGTGAGTGTATTTGGAGGAGGGTGCTTGGGTCATGAGAATGCAGCACTCATGAGTGGAGTTAGAGAGCTCACTATACCTCTTTCCACAGCCATGTGCAGAGACTCACCACCTCTGGGTAGACACAACTCTCTGTGGGTAGGGTCTTCACCCCCAAGACAAAGGTGATTGTCTTTATTTGCATGACTGATGGAAGTTTTCTTCTCTGCCTTAGCTGGGAGAGTGACACCACTGGGGCAACCATCTTTGAAGTGGGTGACCACTGCCTTTAAGGGGGGGGGTCCCTACCGTCTCTCACATGGATGTGTCACTGTGCTTTGGCCTCTCCAGCTTCCTGGCAGGTACTCCTTCCCCAAAGAAACCTCATCCTACAGGAAAGAGAATCAGCTTTGCCTCTATCCCACCTCCTATGCCCCTGTCCCCCCAGCCCTCCAAGACTGGAAAGGCCAAGAAAAATGGACAGTCTGGACAGACAGACACTAGGAGGCTATTCAACAGTATCATTCACAGGGAGGAAGGACATCATAGAATGAATCAGCAAAAATTTGCAGAGAACCAAACGTGGTGACATGCTCCTGTAATCCTGGTTACTTGGGAGGTGGAGACGAGGAATCACTTGAGTTCTCAGGTTCGAGACTATCCCGGGCAACATGTGAGACCTAAAAAATTAGCTAGATGTGGTGGCACACACCTGTAATCCCAGCTACCTGAGAGGCTAGGAATCACTTGAGTCCATGGGTTCAGGACTACTCCGGGCAAGAATTTGCACAGAAGAAAAACTTTCAGGAATTTCTGGTGGTTTCCCTGTTTGATGATGGAAATCCCAGAGAGTTTAGATTTTTGACAAACTTCACAGCCCAAAGTTTTCAAGGAACTTAGCCACAACAGTCATGTGCATTAAGAGGAATCCAATGCCAAGCAACAGAGAACCTATAGAGTGTCTCACAAGACCTACTGGCTCCTGCCCTGCACCCAAATCACATATGCCACCCCTGCAGGACCACCTGGCATTAGCAAGAGCAGAGTGCATTTGTGTGGAGCATCTGTGCAAAGGTATTTTCAAACTCAGTTCATATGTTATCACTGCTATGATCTGAAGGTCTATATCCTACTAAAATGCTTACACTGACCTGCCTGATGGTGGTAGTCAGAGAGAGTCTTTGGCCTCACCAAAGCCAGACTTATCTGTTTTGCAAGAGGTTTATAGCTTAAGCTGATTACATGATGGCAAGGCAATCAATTTTCCTCCCAACTTTCATTATTACACATTTAAACTTAAAAAAGAATGGAAAGAATTCTACAGGGAACATGCAAGTATCTACCACCAGAATTCAACCATCCATACTTTGTCAGATATACTCTGAATGTAGTCTAATCTATCTAAATGTTTTCCAAAAAAATCATTAGAAGACATATCATCCCTCCTCAGTATCTATTTCTAGAAGAAAACAAAAGCACTCTCCTCTATGATCAAAATAATAGTTACATTTAAGAAAATAAGCATCAATATCCTAATATTCTAAATCAGTTAGCAGTTCCTTAGTTGTGCCAAGATTTTTTTATAGCTCAATATTTTTTAACATGGCTATCACCAAATATCTGCTGACAACTAATCAGAGTGATAAAATCAAGAAAGAAATTATTTAAGTATAGAGAACATAATCTGGGGCCATAACTGTGTCCCATCAGGGTCAGGGTAGAGGGAGTTAGTGTGAGCTAAGGTCCCATCAGCAAACTTTGAAACTAATTCTTAAGTTCACATGTTGGTACGTGATTGGTTGACAAGAACTGGCAGGCAAAGGCTGTAGTGCTGGTCTGTTGTGATGATCAGCGGACAGTGCCATTGTTGTTAGGAGTTCCTGGTGGTTGAGTCAGCTGCCTCAGCTGTTCACATGGACATCTCAACGTGCCACCTAAGTGTGGAATCTGCTTGATTCAAAGTGCCTTCCTCTCAAGACTCAAGTATTGTGTTTGCTTGAAGCATCTGCATCTCCGTTTCTCCTGATATTGTGAAGAAACCAGGATGACTGTCACATGAATCATCCTGTCACAGAATGTCCACATTCTGGATTTGATGGTGATATAGTGATGTCATGAGAAATTACTTGGCACTTCCCATCCACCCACCCCCGTATTTCCTGTAAACTAGAAATCTGAACAAAAGGCTCAGTTAGCTTTAGCATAAATATTTTCATCAAGAATACATTAATTTGAAAAAATTAACACCCTGGCTTTCAAACCATACTAAATTGGATTTCCAAAATGAAATCACATTGTGGCTATAATGAAGGGCTTTCCACATCCCTTCATCTCTTTCTTGGTGTCAGCAATATGACAAATTCCTCCACGTGGCAATCCAGGAATGTCAGCTAAATTAATAATGTTGCTGATTGAGATTCAAAAATGCTTTTGGACCAAAATAACAGGGGAACTTCTGCTGGTTCCTCAAGTGTACTTTAGCAATAATCCCTAAAACTGAAGATTATTCAAAGACCTTTCACCTTCTTCCCCACATTGATACCTTCTTGAAGTAATATCAAAGTCAATACAAGCTTTGCTCTTTACTTTCGATATTTCAATACAGATTACAGGTGTGTGAAAAGCAAATTTCTTTCAAACTATGAACAGTGAATTGGGGTAAGAGGATTTCAGCAGGAGCATATTGGACTGGTTTGTAATAGTGCCAAAGTGGTACAGCAACCCTTTCAAGGAAATACCAGTAAGCCCAGGCTTGTACACACCTGCAAACAGATAAATGTAATCTCAGCAGCCCCCCCCCCCCACAATCTGCCTTCACATCTGTGACTTTCCGTCCCAGAGCAAACTGTTACATAGGTAGAGTTGGTTTAATCGACGTAAGTTCAAATTAATCATTTATTTTTATCATGGTGAAATCTCTACAGCATTTCCCTCTTTAACCATTTTTGAAGGCAGAGGTCAGTGACCTTACACATATTGATCTTGGGCTTTCATCACTCTTGTCCATCCATCCACCTCCAAGTGCTTTTCATATTAAAAAACTAAAATTCTGAACCCATTTAAATACAACCGCCTTGTCTTCCCTCTATAGCCCTAGCAACCACTGTTCTACTCTGTCTCTGTGATTTTCACTAGGTCTTTCTATGTCTTTCTATCTGTGTTGTAGTGTGTGCCTGACTCTCCCATCTTTTCAAGACTGAATAATGTTCACTCTATATACACACCACATTTTGTTGGTCTGTTATCACTTGTGGACACTTGAGTGGTTTCCACCTTTTAGCTATGGTGAAGAATACTTCTATGAACATAATGTGCAACTATGTGCATAAGTCCCAGTCCCTACCTTGATTATTTTGTGTGTATACCCAGAAGTAGAACTGTTGAATTACATAGTAATTCTAGTTTTTCAGAATAATCATGAACTTGTGTGGTGAATAGAAAGTTTGGTGAAATTGCTACGCACGATAATAAATCATAAGGACAATCTATACATATAAATGAAGGTCACTTTTTTGGGGGGGTAAATAGAACCAATGAAGCAGATCTTTGTTCTCAGTTTCCAGATCATCATCTCAGTGAGCCCAGGTAAAATTCTCATTAGGATACACAGCAGTCCTCCAAAGTAGGCCAGTCCGTATGTATAATCTAAGCAGATGGACAGGGAATTATTCAAATCAACATAACACATGACCAAACCATTCATCAAATGTGTACCTTGCTGCATCTGTACAGAGCAGAGTTGGCAAGGTGCAAATCCCACAGAGATTTTATTGCTAGTGTTCAACATAGAGGAATAAAAAAACAGGTCCCAAATGGAGTCCTGCATACCAGGCCCCCTCCTAAACTTAATGCCTACTGCAGCTTCAACCCCTCCCAATTATCTAGTCCTAAAACAATCAATCTGCAGTTTCCAAATCAGCACCAGTAAGGTCATACACATGATAAGACCCTTCTGCTAGTCCATGAGGGAAGATGAGCTTTGCCTGAAATAATCTTTTATGTTGCTAAAAACTACATCTCATCTGCTTATGTCTATAAATACTCACCACTTTGCATCAGCTCTTGCAGTATCTGGACCTTAAACTAGTATCAAGAAACATTTAATAAAACCAATCATTTGTGAGTTTTGTGTTTTAATAATAGGGGAAAACAGTACATTTTAGAGACTGGGCCAGAGATGTTAATTCAGGGAGAACCCACGCAGCCTAGGGATGTAGAATATAGGACTAAATGTTGAGCTGGTCAAATCCTTTTAAGGCAACAAGGAAGTCAGAGACTGGCCAGCACAGATTTTGAAATTCATCCTTCTTGCAGATTTTTATTCATTTTTATTCAGGCCAGATCTTTGATGATGATGATAAAACGGTTTCTAAAGAAAGAAGCTGAAATCTAAAAGGAGATGGAGAGGGGGTGGAGAAATAAAGGAGAACCAGTAGCTAATGAATAAATGAAATATATACGCAGACATAGGTATACCTCTCTAGACAGACAGATAGATGATTAGATAGATAGATAGATAGATAGATAGATAGATAGATAGATAGATAGATAGATAGATAGATAGATAGATAGATAGATAGATAGATAGATAGATAGATAGATAGATAGATAGATAGATAGATAGATATCATCTCTGTGTATATGTAGATAGATAGATAGATAGATAGATAGATAGATAGATAGATAGATAGATAGATAGATAGATAGATAGATAGATAGATAGATAGATAGATGGTAAAGAGGTAGCAGGCAGATGGATGGATGGATGGATGGATGGATGGATGGATGGATGGATGGATGGATGGATGGATGGATGGATGGATGAACAGACAGTAAGTATTGGGGTCAAAATACCAAATATTACCGAAGTTGTGATTTAAAGAATAAAAATAAATAAAATATTTCAAAATGCCAAATAGGCACTTCTAAAATCATTACTGAATAAGGGTGTGGGAAAGTAAGACACAATCAGTCTTTCCTCACAAGTGATGTGGAAGAAATCTTGGAACCTGGAATAGCAGAGGGCTGGTGACATATCTCTCCCCAGAGGAAATGAATTATTTACTCTGGAAACTAGAGTCATCCAGAGACATAGGGATTCCCCAACTCAGGGTCCAATCTGAGAGTCTGGGTTTGGGACATTCACCAGACAGGAAGTGCTGGAACCAGCTGTCTCTCCAAATACCATTTTTCAAAGCCCTGACTCAAGACTGACAACAGGCATCAGCATCACGTCCTCTGTAGCTAAAAATAAGGAAAATCACCTGGGCACAGAGAGGATTTGCCTCCTGAGACATTAGGTCACAAACATCAACATTGCCATCATCCTATGCTGTTCCAATTTGCATTCATTGCCTGCCACGTGCACAACAACTGCAGTCTTCAGAGGGTGCTGCCCTTCATACAGCTGCCAATCTGCAGCCCCATTTGCACACCATCCTTCATACCTCTTGGAACCAGCAACAGAGAACCAGGTGGAGTCCTGAGCCCTCTTTTAAAAAAAGTTAGACGTGTTCTTGTACAACTGATCCCAGACCCATCACTGTCACCATTCCCTTTCAGCCATGAAAACTGGCATAGCATGGAGGTTCAGTCCAGAAGAGGGATGGACACATCTGCTGCTCAGGCCCAGGATGCTGGTTAGGACAGATGGAGCTAAGGATACCATTCAATTTGCATCCCTGTGAAAAAGAGAAGCATGACACAGTGACAGGTGCCATTTTCCTCTCCTCCACTTACTTGTCAGTGTTTTAGACAATTCCTAGCATGCCATGGTGAAAGGGAGGCTGCTGGGAAGAAGGGAGGTGGACATATAAATGGAGATGGAATAAAGGAGGGAGGAGAAACTAAGGGTAGAGAGTCCTAAAGGAGAGACATTGCAGGAGAGACACAAGGGAAGCCTTCTCCTGTTCCTTGACAGAAACGATGACAGCTGTTATCTTGACCTGGTGGGGAGTTATTTACATTGTACACTTTAAATTTCAGGTCTTTCCTTCCCTCCCAGTTGCAGTGGCAAGCAAATTTTTTGGTCGCTATATAAGTTGAATCATTCTTCAAGATATTTTTGAGAGGATTTTTCAGAAAGTAGAATCATTATTTCATGTAAAAAATAATAATGCATTCCCAAACCTATCCTAAAACTCCAACTAATTTTCCCAAAACATGTGCTTTTTAAAGAATGCATAACAGAGCCTGGCACAGTGGCTCATGCCTGTAAGCTTCAGCCTATGAAGCGGCTGGGGCTAGGGATCACAGTTCGAGTTCTGCTCGGGATAACATAGCGAGACCTAGTTCCAAAAAATAGCTGGGCTTGGTGACACGCGTCTGTAATCCCAGCTACAGGGGAAGCTGAGGCTGGGGATTGCTTGAGTCTGTGGTAACCCAGGCAACGTGAGCCTGCAGTTCCATGGTCAAAAATAGTGAGACCTAGTCTCGCAAAGAAAAAATAAAGAATGCATAACAGCTCATAGTGTATTTCTGCATAATGCGTAGTATTTAAAAGACCAAGTGGTAAATAATTTAATACTTAACAGATTCAGTGATGAATATGTTTATGAACACTGTGTATTAATTCCGTCTGCATTAAATATAGATTACATAAGTTCCTACACACACACACACACACACACACACTCTCTCTCTCTCTCTCTCAATGTAAATAAATAATGAATAATAAATACATACATGAACAGAACAGCACCTGGTAAGAAAAATTAAGCAAATGATTGTGCCCTTCTAAAAAAAGAATAAAATGAACAGCAACGCAAATTTAAAAAATAGGTTGGTTTCTGTTTTTTTTTCAAACCATTTCCAATATAGTTGGTATCAGGTATCCTCCTGTTTAAATGGCTATGAAAACTGGCAGTAACATTTTCAAAATAAACTAGACATTGGATCATAGCCTGGGGCATCAGCCAATGCAAAGTTATAATGTTTGAAAGAAAAGGAGCATATGAACTGTGTCTATTTTACCTGCTCTGCCAAATGGAATACAGAGGCACAGAGAATAGAACTCGAACAGAGACAGCAGTCTCAGGGATGGCAAGGAGCTAAAATAAAAATGTTGAGCTTCTAAGGTATGTGGAGTGGTAGAAAAGGCATAGGAGAGGGGCACCTCTGAGAAAAAGCACACCAAAACCTAGATCCTGATCCAGAGTCGCTCACATGCAGGGAGAGACTCCTGAAGACCTGGGTGAGAAGAACAATTGTGGGGGAAAAAATGGAAAGTAGAGATTTCAAAGTTCCTGCATGCTGAAAAGCTATGGAAATTGCAACTCAGCCAGGTACTTTGGTGGAAATACTGAACATTGAGTGCAAACTCCAGAATGATCAATGTTAGGAGTAAGAACTTGGCTCAAGTTTTAAGGACTACACTCTAGGACAAAACAAAAATTGAAATAGGTCAACCTAAAAAAATCAATAATCACTTAAACTGAAAGTCACCATCATCCTCTATCAATGAAATGCCCTCTGGCAGTACCTCATGGTGAGAATTTTAGCAATCCCATTGTGTGGCTTCTGGGGTAAACAAACTCAAAAGGTAGTTAAACAAGTGATGGTATTCTAGGGAGTTGGTCATGGCTTCACTAACTCCTTTTAAAATAAAGTAAAATGAAGTTCACACAAGTAAAGATTAAAAACTCAATAAACTTGCATTGCATTCTCTCCATTCCCCCCTTTCTCTTTCACACACACACACACACACACACACACACATCCACACACACACACACGCATAAATACACATGATTAATTCCCACCAGGTGTGCTGTAACACTCTGCCAACATAGCACCTCATCCCACCACCTACAGGCCACCCAACAACCTCTTCCTGATGATAATCCTGGATTATTTGTACAGGAAACATTTCCTAAAACCACAGCCCTTGACTAAACTGAGGTCAGAACTTCTCTCTGCAGGGTCCTAGAGAAATAAGGTGTCAGTTGTCTAGCCCTTACTGAGATATGGGTAAGTGGAGACCCAGGGTGGTGACAAGCCACCCCATACCCTGTAGGTGTCACCTCTATCCAGGACAACATGGGCTTTACTGTGTTCTCAGACATTACAGTTAAGAAAGCCTGCCAACTCGATCTCGGTGAATAACCTTCCAGCGCATAGTTGCTGACACATCTGAGTTATGTTGGACATTACTGTAGGCTCTGTGGAGCTGATGATGAATAAAACTAGGTCTTTCCCCTTATGGCCTAACAGAGTAGCCGGGAGAGTCAGATGATGAACTGTTGAATATCAGTTAATGACAGAATTTTCTGCATGAGGTGCCCCTGTGCCCAGAACACTTTTCTCCATTTGTGTGATTTTTGCTGCCACTCAACCTCTCTAACTCAGACACTCTTGAGAGAGCATCTCTGGATGCCTGACTTCCAGGAAATGCCATGTCTACCTTGATGGGGGGAAATACGCAGTGAAGCATATCTTGAGAGCCTCCACCTACTCCAGGTGCTGAAAGCTAGGCTAGAAAGACAGATGCAGACCCCTGAGAGCAGGGCATGGCTAAGACAGCTCCTGAGGCTTACAGGGAGGGAGGCATGTCAGTCAAGAAACAGTATAATAAATATGTGTACTTGTGATGAACAGCAAACCAGTTGTCTTCATTGGAATTCTCAAAAAGTCCCTTAAACATTATAAAATGGCTTTAAAGGAAAACTCCCTTTCTTATCTCTTCCTCTAAGTATAGAATCTAAGGACATAGGATAGAGGTTAGGCATCCAATAAATGGGGATTCCTGCCTCCATACTTTTCTTATTCAGTCTACTGGTAATGTTTTAGTATTATGGATATGTGACTTCTGTGCCTGCTTCATGTCGCCTTCATATTAGCCCATTTAAAGATAATGTCTTTTAAAAATTAAATTGGTTCTATGATTATTCAGTTTATTTATTGTAGATAATCTATAAACAGGAGATACTAAGCTGAACCAGCTGCCATCACCCAGAAAACACGCTATTTATGCTGCTGATTGGGCTTTTTGCTTTACAAGAGAAACCCCATTAGTATCATTAACTCCAGTTGTGCCAAACTAGTGAGGTCCTGCCTAGTTAATCAGGGGACAGTGCCAAGAGGCAAGACAGCACCAGCCTAAAAGTAACCTGTGAAAGTTGGCAGGGAGATCTTTACCAGGACACTGCTGTCCTGGGACGGGATGTCTGCCTGGATCCTGGTGTGGGCGGAGTCACAATTCCAGGAAGGTCAACCATGTACTCATGCAGTGTGATGATGCCAGGCTTGCTAAGAATGGTGCTCTACCTCACCATTTGTTAGGTCTTAGGCTGATGGGTTTGTATAGCTCTATTCCTGAGGGTCACCAGGACTGGAACTGGAATCATGTGAGGCCACCTGGCAAGAGCACCCTCCCTAGTGATAGGTGCCATGCCAGCAACTGTGACTCCATGCTGAGTCCATCCGTCATCTCAGAATGAAATACTGACAAGCAGCACAAAACCTTGATTACCAACTTCTGAGTAGACTTTAAAAAACAAACTTTAAATGCATGATATAATCAAGTATACAGAGATTTCCCATATGCCTCCTATCCAAACATAAGCATGGCATCGTTATCAACAACCCAACCCAACCCACCACCAGAGTGGTGCATTTGTTGCAATCAGTGAATCTGCATGATGCATTATTAATCACCCAAAGTCTGTCATTTACATAAGACCTTGTTCTTGGTGTGGTATAGTGTATAGTTTTGACCAACATGTAATGGCATGTACTAGTCATTGTCCTACAGAGTAGTCTCACTGCCCTAAATATCCTCTGTGCTCCACCTATTCCTCTTTCCCTATTCAGTAACCCCTGGCAACCACTGATCTTTTTGTCTCCATAGTTTGTCCTTTAACAGAACATCATATGATAGGAATCATGCAGTAGGTACCCTTTTCAGATTGTCCTCTTTCATTTAGTCATATGCATTGGAGTTTCTAGCATATCTTTTCATGATGTTAGCTCATTTCTTTTTCACCTGGTAAGAGTTCAAATTGAAATATATCAACTGTATTAGTCACACAGTAGGTGTTCAATTGGTGTTTCTCATCAGTTTGATAGGTAAGCAAAATATTTATTAAGTAAATTGATGGATGAATAAATATAAAATGTTGGATGCAATCCAAGAACAACCTGACCAGCTTGTAGGCAACCACATAGTCCCTCCTCAACCCCATGCTGAGGAAATCAAACCTCTCCATGCTATTCAGCACTTCCCCCCTGGGTTCTGGGAGACCTGTGTCCACTAGTGGCAAGTTGATCTACTTCTCCAAGGCCTTCACAATTCAGCCCAACAGCTGAATCACCCATTGAAATTGGTGGGTTCCCCTATAAGAATAAAATCCTGAAGGAGGCACCCTATACCTGTACAACCCCTGAACTAAAGAACCAGAAAGGCCTACATCTAAGAACAACATGGAACAGAGTTAGAGATGCTCTCTGGGGACAAAGATGGTAGATCTCTGCTGTCCACCATCATTGTTTGCATGTCTCCCTCCTTCAGATCCTAAGTCTGGACGCTGAAGCCTGACTCTGCCTCCTTAGTCTTCTAAATCTCTCCCTAAACTGCTCTATTGCAAAACCACACCTGGAGGGGAGCACAGGAAACCCACAGCTGGTTTTCCCACCTCCATTAAATCTCTCCATCCAGGGCAGGATGTACAAATCCTGGAATTCCTGCCCTGTGGCAGTCTCTCCATCCAATCTCCATAAAGTCTGTCCTGGCAGAGAAAGGCCCTTGTCCCAGGCTGCACTAGGTCACAGATCTTCCCAATTTCCCTGAGTCCACTGAGTCTCCAGTACTTAGTTATAATCTTAATTAAAACCAAGACACGCTGTGAAAGACACTGGTGCCAAATCTCACTCCTCACTAACTTTTCTCTTCCTTCTCCTCCTGGCTCCCTCCCACATACCCTCTGAGATCTCACACAAACATCACTTCTTTGGAGCAGATTTCAATGACCAGCACCACCACCACCACCACCCCCCATCCCTCTGTCCCTCTGTCCCCCTCTGCCCTCTGTCCACACTGCTTGGGCAGCAAGAGGCTGTGACATAATTTGTTTATGCCACTGTAGTCTTGAACCCATGACCATCCTAGACGTGGTGGCACCACAGAGTCCTGTCATGCTTCTCTGCACTCAGTCCTGTGTAAAAGGGTCTAAATAAATGTTGGCCAACAAGTCACTTTTTGGCTGCCTTTTACATGCCCATCAGAATTCTTTTGTAATAAGCCGGGTGCAGTGGCATGCATCTTTAATCCCAACCTTGGAAGACCGAGGCGAGGAATCACTTGGGTCAGTGGGTTCAAGACTACCCCAGACAACGTGGCGAGACCGAATCTCAAAAAATAACTGGGTGTGGTGGTGTGTGCCTGTAATCCCAGCTACCTGGGAGATTGAGACTGGGATTGCTTGAGTTCGCAGGATCTGAACTATCCCAGGCAACATAGTAAGACCTAGTCTCAAAAAAGAAAAAAAAGAATTATTTTGTAATAAATCAGTAAAGCTTCATCTAACACATATCCACAGGCGATGCCAAGTAAAACCAGGAGAAAAAGACACATGCTTTCTGCCTACATGTTGCAGAAGAGCCAATCTCCTTGCACATCTAGAGCTGAGATGAGATCAACCAAGCCACAGAAAAGCAATGATATGCACGTGGATGAACTTGGGGTAGAGGCAGGATATCAAGTGATGGCTGCATCCTGGTCTTTCAGCACCAGAATTTGTGGAAGTAAACAATGGCGATCAAATGAGACAAGAGAAGCCCACTAATTCAGAAATTGCTATGGCGAAGTAGTCACCATGACTTGAGAGTGGAAAAAGGAGACTCCTAATGAAATCTGTTCAGAGGCTGTTGGCTAGGGGAGGTTGGAGGTAGGCTAGCTGGTAGTAGAGTCTTACATGATTGGTTGGGATGCCTATTTGGTTTTCTCTGGTTGGTTCAAAGTTGGGCAAAAATTTGTAGCTACTAATCAAGTCCTTCCAATTTTAGCTGGTTGTTCCAGAAATTATTGTCTTCTCTCTGGATTGTCAGTAGAGGTAGCAATCTGGCTTCTTATAAAGTTGAGTTATAGCTGGCTGGTTTCCTGGACTGTTTATATTGGCTAAAGGGGTTTGTTTCCTGGGCAGGTTACAGATCCAAATTCTATTTTTATATTGGCTGGAACACTGTTCCTTTGCATTTTCAGCCTCTCAGCCTCGAATCACTAGTGCGTAAATGCCACAGAATCAGGAACTGTAAGAAAACTTTGAATCCTCTGCTTCAGCACTAAGTGTGACACGCAGGGATACACACATCCTTGTCTTGGCTATTCGGGAGAGATTCTCTCAGATGGCCCCTCCTGCAGATGTTACACAGAATCCCAGAACTTTCTGGAATGCCCTAAAAGGCAGACAAGCTATCCTGATGGAGAATCGCTCTTAAAACCCTTCCCCAACAGGCTCTCTGAAAGGGAAAGATGACCACTTCCCTAGCTCTGTCCTTCTCACTCTGCATCAACAATTTACTCAACAATTTACTCCCACTGTTTCTCTGGATACCCTGCCTATGCTTAATTTGTCCTTAGTGCTTCACGGAGGTCAGAGGGTGGCTGCTTTTGTCTGCTGGTATTAGTCTTTTCAGAAGAATTTTGAGACACAGGAACTCAGAAGTTTCTAGAAGGAGCAGCCCATTAGTCGTGTAGAACCCCAGGACACGGAGCTCAGATTCCCTTCATTGACAGTCTTACTCCTTTAACAAAGAGCTCGGAAACAAAGCCCGGGCGGGAATGGGGGAAGCTGACTTGGGGGGGCGGGGAGGATGCAAGCTCCGCCCACAGTCCTGTAGCCGGTTCGCGGTGCAGGGGCACGACAGGATGTACTGCCGGCGTTTCTCCCCGTGACTGGGCTGGGCCGGCAGCCGCGTGTTCTGCGTCCTGCCGTCCTCCCATGCGGCGGGAGCGTGGCCGTGCCGCATCTCTGCGGCACAGCCCCGCATGGCTATTTTTAGTCTCCCAGGCGCGCAGGAGTCGCGGTGCCGCTGCGCCAGGTGACAGTACAAGCGCCAGTGACGCAGAGCCTCTCTCCCAGCGGGTCCCATCCCCTCCCGAGGGACACGAACCCTCTCCGCCCAGAGACTGGGACTCCTGAACGCTGCTCTGCCTTCTGAGCCTTCACTTCTGGCTAACTTTAGGTTCCTCTGAAAATCCAAGTTTGCTTAAGGTTAGCACTATCTTCATGCCACCGTAACACGGTTTCTCAGAATAGGAGGAAGCAAGAGGACGTGTCAGGGAGAGGAAGATCTCGCTCCTGAGGACCTGTGTCATGCTCATCCTCCACTACGGCTTGCCCGCTCAGGCATTTACACAAAAACTCAGAACTGGGGTCTCACCCTGCCCCCAACCGAGGGACCTCATCTTTTCCCATCCTTCATTTTGCCCTGCTTCCCACTTAGACCCAACCAGAGAAAACTAAACAGGCAGCCTAACCAGTCACGTAGCCCCACCTAGAGGACCCTTCAGACCATCCAAGTATGGTGGAAACAGCAGGGAGGCCTCTGCCTTCCTTTTCTCTGCAGAGCACCTGCAAAGGCTCATGTCTTTGCCAGGAGCACGGTCATTGAGCCACCACACACCACTTTTCCCAGTGTTCTCTGCTTTGGGAGCTCCATTTTATGAGTAATTCCAGTCCCATATCAGGCAGGCACATAAAGTCACATTGTATCATGTGCTCTGAATTCACTTGGAAATAAATGTCTTGTGAATTTGCTCCCATTTTACATTATCCACTGGTGATTCCTTGAACACCATAGATTGAGATGGCCTATGAAATAAAAGATGTTAAAGATGTTACAGTGTATTTCCAACAAGTCAGATTTTATTTTCAGGCACTGGATTAAAGGAATTAAAGGACAAAGAAATGTGTGTGTGTGTGTGTGTGTGTGTGTGTGTGTGTGTGTACACATGCATGCACAGTTAAGAAGTCCAGGCTAGGTAAGAGTTTGCAGATGAAGATGGCAACAAGCCTTTACTACACATTCAGCTGTTTGTTGAGGTTAGGCTATATGAAATTGAAGATAAAATAGTAAACCAGCCCCAGACTCTGTTTTCCAGATGTTTAAAAGAAGAAGAAAAGACTAAGTGGATGACTAGCATTATCCAGAGTATAATACTAGTGAGTGCTGGGGGAGGGGGAGGGAGGATACATAGACAATACTTTTTTTTAATGAGAAATAGATCTGATGGATGAAAACACAAACTGTAAAGCATCAATCCAGTCTAAGCTCCATGACTTTTGAGACCCAGTATGAAATGAAATTATGAGACCCTCAATCAAAAAAATACTAAGAATTTAAGATGGTGATAGCCAAGTATCAAAGGGGAGTATGGTGTCAGCCTATGAAACTGCGGAAATACTAAAAAAGCAAAGAACTCACCAGACTGGCCATAAGCTTTGTGCTGATAGCCCTACTGGTAAGAGGAAACCGTTCTTTTCAAAGACATTGTAGCAGTTGCCATGGGAGATAGGGTTGGCAGTGATAGTAAGTTTGGCTGTAGATATACTTGATGGTTAAATATGGTTCTGCTGAGATGCCCAGGTAAGAGGAACTCCAGCTGTCTTCTTCTCCAGTAGTTTCAAGGAGACAATTCCTATAGAGGGCACATCCCTCCCGAAAGGGTCAGCCTGACAGTGGGATAAAGTCCTTCTTCCTCTGCCTCTGCTCCAATTCCCCCATTGGCAGAGCAGGTCAGATATGGCTTGTTTATGGTTATTATTAGAGGAGGCAAGAACAGGGAGTTAAACCACCAATGTGAGCGGGTAACCTGGAGCAGGACCTTCCCTATAACTTCACTCTTACAAGTTCCCAGAAGGGAATTTCTTATACTGATTGTTCTGAAGATAACAGTTTTTCAATAAAAGGATAACAGAAGATTGCAGGAGTGCATCCAAATTGGAAAATCCCCAGGTTACCCCACAAAGGAACACTATAACTCGCTGTGTGAGTGCCAGTCTTTCATCCAATGTGTTGAAACTGGCCTCTGAAATACCTTGATGCACTTTGTTTATACTGGTACAAAAGCCCTAGGACTTCACACATGTTTGCTTTGGATAGTTTCTTCCCATTGGTTTTCTTCAATAATATACAGAAAACTATTTCACTTTAAAAAGTGCCTGGACCATTGCTTTTTTCATAATGCAGAACACAAAAGTGAGAATTTGGCTTAAGAGAGAGAATTCTTCAGCAAATATGAGCTTTATCATAAGCATATGAAAGAATTATGTAAATGGTTTGCTTTTAATACCTTTGCAATAACTAGGGGGGAAAATGTTAAATAAAATAACACAACAAATTCTCCAGACTAAAAACCTCCATAGATCCCTCAGGACAGAGCAGATAGATAGAAGTCACTAGATCTTGCAGTACCTACTCCTACCACAACATTTATTGAATAATCATTTATGAAGCTTCATGGGAAATGATTAATTCCTACTGGGTCACTCGCTTCCAGAAAACTGGCTTCTGCTGAGTAGACAAGAAAGTTGAAAAGCCTTTTGAAGAGAATGAGAGACTAGTCATGGAATTAAATGAAGAAAATTTCAAAGGAGGAGGGTCTCCATAGCTGTAAAATTTCCAAAGAGACCAAAAGGCAATAACAATATTGTGGTGAAAGTGTAGTATTTGCTCTCAATCAGGTACCTTTTCAAACTTATTCTTGTTTATTTTTGCAGATGAGGAGACTGAGGTGAAAGCAGGTTAAGTAACCTGCCCAGAGTCTCAGTATGGAAGTGTTTGGGGAGTAGGAAGTGAAGTCAGCTGTTCTAATCCAAACCACCCACTGTCTTTCCATCTGGGCCAATGGCTTAAAGACCAACAGCCCCGGGACCCAATGAACTAAGAAAGAGATTATTTTCAACCTACTTGCAAGATCTGAGACTGATCTTTTTAGCCCCAGGAGGGATTTTAGAGAAGTTTTCAACTTTTTATAGGGCTCTTCCACTAAGAAAATTTTACAAAAACTTCAGCATGTGATTAGTTCTGCTCGCGTCAAAACAGGGGTCTTAATATATTTGAGAACTACATCAGAGAGTGTTGCATTTTCTTTTTGCTTCAACCATTAAGCTTAATTTAGAAGACTCATAAAAAGTAAAAACCACTGCATTTGCTGTCATTTACTTTTTATATTCTTTTATTCATCCTCAATTTTCTGCATTCCTTCTTTTATTACTTTCTTTATGTCTCAAGAACTTTGTTTAACCATTCTTTTAGATTGGGTCTGCCAAGAACAAATTCTCCTAATTTCTCCATCATTCTAGAAGTATCTTCTCAATGGATATAGAACTCTGGGTTTACAGCACCCACAGTACTAGAAAAATGTGTCAATTGTTCTTGGTCTCCTTTTTTATCCAGTGCAGAAATGCTGTAATTTGAATGTTTCTCCTACATCATTTCTCTCTGTTTGCAAGATTTTTTTCTTATTTTCAGTTTCCATTGTTTGACTATGATGTGTCTTGTTGTTTTTCTTGTCTACTTGGCTTTCTTCTATTTGGAATTTTGTCAGTTTTCTGGATCTATAATTTTATGGTTCTACCATTGAAAGGCTTCTTAGATATTAATCTTCAAATAATTTTTCATTGCCACTTTCCTTATATTCTTCTGGGACTCCAGTGACATTACTATTAGGTTGCTGTTGTTATTGTTGCTTTAGCAGCAAACCTCTTATTTTTTTAATCTTCTTTCTCTATACTGGTCATGGTCAGTAATTTCTCTTATTCTTTCATCAGATTCACTGATACCTTCCTCTCTTTTTCATTCCTGTAGAGGTAAGGAGTAGGTGCTACTTCATTCCTGTCAGATCAGAGTAAAATCCAAATTTGCTATTTCCTCCCCCTTGACAACTGAAGGATAACTTTCCTCCTTGGAGGTTTTGGGGGATTTCCAGACTCTTCGCAGGCCACCACTGATATGTCTTTACCTAGGAAAGAGTGAGACATCTTGCTACTATGCTTCATGCTGCCACTGAAACCACATGTAGGTGGTCTTAATACCATTGAGTAGCAGTGAAAGTTTCAACTCCTATCTAGGCCATTTCTGATAACTTCTCTTCTTTTTTACCTTTAACTTTAATCTCTCTACATACAACCACAAACACAAATTTTCATAAATACATAATGGATAATGTGCAATATTTTGTGGTACAATTCTTTGGTTTTTTTTTACATCGTTATCTACCCCAGGTTCTCCCACCATCTTATCACCCGTGAACCATCATCATAATCTTTTGTTCCCCTTCCACCTCTGATACTCCCCTCAATCTTATGCTCTGTGCTTCAATTCTACTTAAAGTTAGTTCGTACTGACAATGTCTTAGTAAAGCAGAGGAGAGTTGCTTCTTCAACCCTCTGTCAGTGATTGTGGAAGCCTCAGCTCTTCTTCTGTTCTCCACTGGCACTGTGGCTGGAGAAGGGTACAGCTAGTTAGTTTCCTGCTTGACCATCTCTGACATCATTTTGGTGGAGGAGAAAGAGTTGGGGTACAAATGTGGGAAGTCTGGTCTGCGTTTTTGGTCTTGCTGGTACCAGTTTGGTTGAGACTTTAGATTTTTCTATAGAATATGACAAAGATAGTATTAATTATCTAAAAATTGTTGATCAAAATATGGTTGATTTGTACCTTTCCAAGTCCTTTGGCTAGAGAGAAGGCTTTTCTTGGGATTTTGTTTTGTTCCTATTGATGTTTCTGGGTAGCCAGCTTTTCAAGTTTCTAGAGTAGGAGGTATGAGGCAAAAATAAGACTCAGGAAAAGTACCATTTTTTCTAGAATTTTAAGCTGATTTTACCAGGAGAGTTACAAAAATGAACATCTACTCCATCATTTCAGAAATGGAAACCATCAATTAGTTGAGATTGATTAATCTAAGAGGACAAGGTATTTTAATAGGGAAAAATAGTCTTTTCAGCAAATGGCTCTGTAACAAATGGACATTAAAATAAAAAGTGAACCTTAACCCTTACTACACCATGCCCAAAAATCAACTCAAAATGTATCACAGATCTAAAGGTAAGGCTCGGACTATAAACCTTCCTGAAGAAAAGCTAAGAGAAGGTAGTCTATGTCTACACCCTCTTGGGCCTGGTCAAATCAAGTTGTCTTCCTATCCTATCTCCTTTATTTATTAGCTTTCATTTTCCCTTTTCTTAAATAAGCTTGCTTCTATCACCCCCTCAAAAAAAGAAAAGCTAAGAGAATATCATAATGACTGTGAACATGGCAAAGATTTATTAGATATAACACAAATGTCCAAGCTATAAAAGAAAAAATTCATTACAAAGACTTATTCAAAGATAGTTACAAAAGTGAAAAGGTCATTTGAATCTTGGCAAAACCTTTACCTAACAATAAACTTTTATTTAAAATATGTAAATAACTCTTATAACTTGACAAAAAAGGGAAACAACAAAGTTAAAATTGAGGAAAATGTTTGAACAATTCACCAAAGAAATGCACAAATGGTCAAAAAGCACATGAAAAAATGCACAACATAAAAAGTCATTGTTTAAATATAACCAAAATGTGTTGCTGTTACACACTCAGTGGAGTGGAAAAAATGAAGGAATCTGACTGTAGCAAGTGTGGGCAGGGTTGTAATGTAACTAGAACTCTTCACACATTGCTGATTAGAATGAAAACTGAAATAACCACTTTGGAAAATATTTTGACTGTTTCTTAAAATCTTAAATATGCATCAATATGACCCTGTCACCCCAACTCTGAAGTATTTAACCAAAAGAAATAAAATCATATGTTCACACAAATACTTTGCATTTAACATTTATAGCAAATTGTTTGTAACATCCCTAACTTGGAAACCACGCAAATATTCATCAGGAAGTGAATGGATAAATTTTGGTGCATTCATACAATAAATTAGTAATCAGCAACGAAGTGAGTGATGCCAGCCACAACATGGATAAATCTAAAAATAATTGTGCTGATCAAAAAAAACCAAACCAGAAGAAGTGTGTATTCTATGATCCCATTTATGTAAAATTCTAGGAAATACAAACCACTCTAAAATTGCAGAAACAAGATGAGGTTGCCTAGGTTTGGGAAGATGGTTGCAAGAAAAAGGAAGGAGGGGATTACCAAAAAACTTGAGGAGATTTTTGTGGATGATGAATATATTCATTATCTTGATTAGGGTTATTGTTTTCAGCCTCATCATCTTGTGCAATTTAAAGTTGTGCAGTTCAATATCAGTCAATTATATCTCAATAATGCCAACTGCAAAATAGTTAGCTCATGGGTTTGTGCAAAAGAACTAACTAAATGCTTGGACTTTTGCTTTTCATTCTCCTCAACCTCTGCCTCTTTCTTTCCCTCCCCTCCCACATTGGAGATTAAGTGAATGATGTGGGGGTGGGGGAGGAAGACTGTGTTTCCTTTCCCTTTTGGGGGGACTTGATAGGATGTTATGCATAACACAAATTTTCATCAAAGCTGACCCAAATATGACCAGGGGAGTACATTCGGTGTGTGAGTTTACAACCAGTCACAGAGCAAAGGAAGCATAGTCAGGGCTTTGCGTTTCATTGGACTATTTTAATTCCAGTAAACTTAACCTCCTTTCCTCCTGTTTTTAATTTCTTAATTTCTTCCTCCTGACTTGTATTACCGTAAGTCCATCCATTCATTTTTCTTTCCACTTTCATAAATGCTCCACCTTTCTTGAAATGCTTTTAAATTCTTATTCCTGATCTATTTTCCATGTGCTTGTCTTAGATTTTGCCAAATTAACAGTTAAGGATTAACACATAGTGTTACTATTTTATAGACTGATTTTACAACATTTTTTATTTCACAGTTCATCATTCTCTTTATCCAGCATTGTCCTTGCCTTGGCTCCCTGCTTATCATTGAGAAGGTTTGTGGGAAGGTGAGGTTGTACTCTGACAACTGTGGAATATCAGCTTGTGGGTGGAAGGCAAGTGACTCATTGGCTCTGGAATAGTGATTTCTGAAAAATCATACGTATGTGCCCAGGTGGGAGTTCTGTCAACATTACAGAAAATGATTCAGTCTGATTAAGGAATGGACTAGCTAGTTAGCCATCTGCAAGAGTTAGTCACCTGCTTAAGAGGAGGCAGCAGCATCATCACAGTTCATAGCAGTGTCTCTAAAATCTCAGTGTGTTCATGTTGTCAAGGTGCATATACATTAGAAAATCAGTCTAATCCTTTGTACCACTAGAAACGTGTAGAGTACAGCTGAGGGTATTAACTGTGATGCAATTCCCCAAAATAATTAACAAATTCAGTAATTTGATGACTCTTAAATTGAAATGCATGATAACCATAGATGACCATACAGTTTTTGTGTTGATTTTACCAGAAAATTCCATTCATCTGATAGTGCATTACATCACACACAGCTTGATAAAACTAGGAGGTACGTCACAGAGTTGCCCTATTTATTGTTTGAAGGTTTCATAAACCAGTTAACTTGTTTAGCAGTGATTTTTTTCTAGAAAAAAAAAAGAGCAGGAATATAAGTCCAGTCTCACTTCAGACCTTAAAACTTATTTCGAAAGACAGGGAAAGTCTATGACATAGGAATATATTTATATGAGTATATTTAGCAAGTGAGAGAAAATCTTTGGTTTTACCTCATGGGGCGCAGTTATTTAAAGAATTTTATGTAAATTTCTGAAAGTAGCTCTAGCTTACCTGTGAAAATATAACTGAAGTGGGATCCAATCCAGAGCTTGTCTATCTTAGTTTAATTGTAAACTTTTTTCACTTTCTTTTTGCTTGCAGTGATGATTAAATTGCTGGGCATGTGCTGGAGTCATTTAGCAACTGCTTGTTTTAATGTTGCATCCCATAAATGTTGTTCCTTTTTATGTCAAAAGCACGAGGATAAAGTGGACAAAACTAGAAAAAAAGACCCTAAGAACAAACTCTATGCCCTTTCAGACAGAAGCAGCATCTTCATTTCCATATCCCAATGCCAGCAGCATATGGAAGAAATAGACACTCAGTATTAGGTGAGGGAATAAATGGACAAATGCATGGCCACCATTTTGCCTCTGATTTATTATCATGATGCTTCCTGCAACATAGCTCCATGGTGCTGGTTTGGGCTTCATGGCTTTTGGTTCCTGTCCCTGAGCATCAAATAGAGACTAATTTAACTGGTTCTGGATGGCTTATTCTGACACTATATGTGTCATTTAGGATAATATGAATGATACCAGCAGTTCCAAGACACAAACACAGAAATATCAAGAAAATGAAAAGAGCACAGAATCAAGGAGAAGGACCATGAAGAAGAAAAATAAGGGGTGAGACAGGAAAATAGACAGTGACTGAACTCAAGAGATTGATGAGACAAGGAAAAGAAGCAGAATGGACGCTGCTCTGTGAGATAAGAAGCTGGAACCTGGTGCAGGTCCAGAGGAGAATGGAAAGTCAGGAGAAACCCATGGACGACTAGGGTCTTGGGATTGTCTCTTTGACTCCTGAGCAAACTAGTGTCCCTCATCAGCTCTATTTCAAAGGCTAGCAAGATAGTGGATGGATGTGTCCTCTTTGCCTTAGATGCCACTTGGAGGCTGACCCAAATGAAACAGAGGAAGAATGAGACTTTCCTCCTGAGTTACATTTTACCAAACCTTGGCTTGCAGCCCAGATCTTGGAAATAGGCCATCTTTGATAAAGCAAGGCAGTCTGCAGATGAAGAACAAGTCTCAGAATCTGGCTAACCTAGGGGAGCTCAAAAGGGCCACAGGGACTTGTAGAAAATAAATAAATAAGTCTAACCAGTTTCTTCAAGTAATTTAGAGCACTGTTCCCTTAAGATACATCCAAAAAGATGCTGTAAATTTCAACTTGGTCATTGGGAGATATTGGAATCTACTTCAACTTGGGTATTGGGAGATAGAATGATGTCCCAAAGGTTTGTACTATTAGTGATTGAAGTAAAAAAGGAGTCCTCAATTTTAAGCTATGGGGTTATTGTTGTTGCTTGTGTTTGCTTGTTTGCCTTTTTTCTTTCCATTCTTTCTCCCCTCCAATATTCCTTTTATTTTAAATTCTTTCTTTCCTTTTATTTGAAATTAACTAGCTCTCCCTCCTCATCAGAAACTTGCTTTTAATTAAAATCACCACTTCCACTCACTCACTTCATGCAAGAACCCAGAGGATTTTGAGATATCACCCTAACTATATCACTACCAAACTGCTGCTTTTTTGTCCAGGTAGAAACTGCAATCTTTTTTATTGCTCATGTATTGATATACACAGTATGTTGGAAATGCCATATGAGCAGACCCACTCCAACCCTGCATCTTTATGCTGTAGTTTAGTGAGAGAAAACATTTTTTTTAATTATTTGCTGTCAGCTGGGTCAGGGCTACTCGTGAGACCTAATTCTTGATTAAGGAATAGGAGATGGCAGAGATGGGACAGTGCTGTCCTAATAAGCAGCGTAAAGAAAAAATAAATTCAGGGAAGACTTTAATCTTGAGTAGATGTAGACATTCACATAATTTATCCACATTTGGTTTGTCTCTTTGCATTGGTACTTCTATGTTCTCCATTGTCCATGTTTATCTAAAGGCAATGTCAAATATTCCATTGGCTTGTTGTGCTTTTACAAAAATTCAAATCAGACAGTATGTGCTAATTCTCTTCTCTACCCAGGACTCTGTTGTGCTGATTTATTATTTTTAATGGAGAACTTACAGAAACAAATAAAAGCAGCTCTGTTTCATAGTATCACTATCATCCGTTTTCTTTCGATTGCAAATCCCTAGTAGAGCAAATGAAAGTCAAGGCCAAGAAACAAAATGATGAAACTTTAAACGATTCACTTATAGAAAGGGACCCTTTAAAATAGTTTAGATTTAAAGGGAAATGGGAGGCTTCATTGGTCTCAAAGCAAAGGCCCATTCTTATATGATGTTCTGTCATGGTTTCTTGCTTGATAGTCCAAATTGTGGAGGCTGAAATTGACACTGTGAACTGGTCCAACACCTGTCCTATCCTACAGTCTCTCCTCTCCCTTCACTGCCACAGAGAGAAACTTATCTGGTAGGATTTATACACCTATTGGAGACCATCTGGAGCAAAGCATTCCTGTTGACAAAGCAGACATTGTTAGTGCCACCTTCCCCCCCCGCCCCCCGACTCTTTGTCCTCCCCAACATGCAGTTGAGATGCACAGTCTGGCAGCTATTGTGATCATGAGGGAAAGACCAAGAGAATGCTAGAGATACAGATTAACACCTGAGGATGCTGAACCACAGCCAACAAAATCTATGTCCACATTCCTGCTTCACTGAGAAAAAATAAAACCTAATTTGTTCAAGAAATTTTGTAAAGGCAATGTTGTATAGATGGCTCAACCTATCAGCTCTCAAGAGGATTTCTCATCTGCAACACCAACAGTATTGCCTACTAACTATGTGAACCAGAGTGTAGCACCCATTCTTCTGCCTTGATTTGCTCCGGTGGAAAGCAGTGAAATTGGTACAAATCTTTTAGGTTTTATGAGCCTTTCAAAGTACTGAATCTCCACCGGCAACAATGTTTCATTGGAGAAATGATTTTAAATCACAAATCACTTGAGATTCTACCTCTTGGAAAATTGAGAACTACCTGTTGTATGTATGAAAGATTTCAGAATCTTTTTCCCTAGAATTCACTTCAGTAAAACCAGCACTTCTGAAGAGCCACATCCCCGACCTACTCATACCTACTCATGACTAAAAAATCATGCTAAGGGCATAACTCCAGAAAAAAACACCAGATGATAAACTTGTAGGGTTACATAGTTCAGCGTAATTCACACTAGAAGAAATAGATTGGCTCTGGTCATATCGTAGGCATTACTCACCAATGGTGGGTACCATGAGTCTTTAAGTAAAGTCAGAGTCTCTTTTAGTATTATTTTAGTTATTATTGACATTTTCTCCTTTATTTCAAAATAATCGTAGTGAAAAATACAATACTGTTAAAATGTAAATTATCCCTAACTAGATCTATGCGCTTTCAATTAAAACCCAGCATGTTTTTCGGAAGGTCATTAATGATATAATTCTGAAATCTTGTAAATTGAAATATAGAGAGTCAAGAGTAGTACAAATAATCTTAAACAAGAACAGTAGGGAGGACTGCCTCTTTAATGTAGAACAATTTATTACAAATCGAAGCAGATATGACAATGTGATCATGTTCCAAGGATAGACAAATTAAGTGAATAGTAGATCCTAGAATCAGACCAATGAATGTTTCTACACTTGATTTTGAAAAGTAGGTAGTGCAAACAATGGGGAAACAAATCAATTTTTAGAAAAAGATAGGCAATTCAATTGAAAAATGGACAAGTGATTCAATTCAAACAGGGATTTCCCAAAAGATTTAAGATAATTTTCCCACTTAAAACATAATTAAATTTAAATATTTAAATTTTACAATGGTATTTATTGAAGTCATGTACATATAATAAGTAATACGAAGCACTTGTCCACTGTCAAGCTTTATAAAGAAAAGATCTGATGGGAATGAGATTCTGATTAACATAATTTTTGCTGCTTAATTCCAGAGCTCAAATACCTTGTGTGGGATTTTGGGGTAAGACATCTGCTTGTCTTGGCTTGTCCTGTTCTCTCTATTTTTGGTTCTTGAAAGAGAATTGGGGACTGTATCATCTGGGACCTACATAGGAAAGAATGCATTTTTCTTGCTGGCACTAGAGCTGGCAAAAAAAAATAAAAAAAAATTAAGTACTCTAGACCAAAAGAAAAAAAGTCCTCTTTCAAGCACAATGCATGCTCAGACTACACAGTAGGTTGCAAAAGGGACAAAAGGATATTGTAGACTCAAGTCAGCAAATGTTCTTTGAATGCATAGCCAGCTTTGTAAATATGTTGACACTGTTTTCTTCAAGGAAATGAAGACAGGAGAAGCTTCAACAGCCCTATAGAGAGGCGATTCCTGCTCACCCTCTCTATCTAATGGCCTGGCATTTGTTTTTTGTTGACTGTGTGGTGGATAATAGCATGATTACCTTGGGGAAATTAGGGGCATAATGCAGAGGATGGGGAAGTAATTGGCCAATATGTGAGCAAAATGTCTTTTGGCAGCTCCTTCCTAACAACAGAATACAAGATCACAAATCAAAAAAAAAAAATTGACTTAGTATAATACCTACTGGGTCCATCCATGTCATTACAAATGGCAAACTCGCATCTTTTTTATAGCTGAGTAGTATTCCACTGTTTATAAATCTTTGTCCATCTGTATCCATTCATCTATTGATGAGCAAGTAGGTTATTCCCATATATTGGTTATTAAAGATAATGTTGCAATCAACGTAGGAGTACATATATCTCTTTGAACTAGCGTTTTTATATTCTTCAGACAGATATCCCAAAGTGGAACTGTGGGATCATATGGTACTTCTAGTCTATATCAGATGGAGAAAGATAAATACCATATGACTTCACACATTTCTGAAAGATAAAGAAACAAAACAAAACAAACTCTTAGATTATAGGAACAAAATGATGATTACCAGAGGGAAAGGGGGAAGGGGAATGGATGGATTAGTAAAGAGAATCAGCTGTTCATGGTTCGTTGGAAACTAGATTTTTGGCATATGCAATTTATACATATGTCAAATTAAAATGCTGCACCTGAAACCTTTATGTTTTCACCAACGTTATGCCAATTTTGTTTAAGTGCAGGAATCTGAACTTCAATTTAGTTCATGGGAGAAGAAAAAGAGAAGTTCCATGTTCAGATGGGTTAAATGACAATGTTGGTGTGATTTAAACCCCCTGCATCATACATGAAGGGCTTCTCTGTGTTGTGCCCATTTGAGAGTGGGGTGGGTTTCTTGAACAAGTTATCCTCACAAGTGCAGTTAAGAACCAGACAACACTGGACAAAAATATCTAACTTCAGATGTCGTATAAGGCTCCTCCTTAGGGTTTTTAGAAGCAAAGGTATGTCTTTAAAAAGCACCTTCAAAAAGGAAGAAAAACAGACAACCCCTGCTATCTATCTGCAGGAGTATGGGGAAGGCCAGTGGTACCTATATGGAAATGTCAAAGAGGGGTTGACATTCAGGGACCCCTCCAGAGCATAAAAGCCATAAAGACCATATATCCCAAATCCTGTGCACCCTGAGTTGCTTGGACTGATCACTCAGAACCTGCAGAGGTTTGTCAGACTGTCTCTTTAAATTCAGCCCTGCATTCACCCCAGGAGCCAAGCCTATTTCTACCAAAGAACCTGGTTTCTTTTCTTTTCACTCCAGGCTGGCAAAAATGATCTTTTGCAGTGTAAGAAAAGAGTGTTAGATGTAGAGGTGCTTATTCCTGCCTTTTCTTTGACTCTTTTCAAAGGAGAGAAATAAATAGGATAAAATGGGCCCAGGAAGGAAACAAAAGGTTTGTCTTTGGATGGAATAAATTTCAAACAGTTTTCTGAAAGAGGGATAGGTTGTGCCATGTCTGTGTTATAAATGTCATGTGTTTTTAAGAGCTAATTCGAAATTCTACAACCACCTGAAATTGCAAGCAGAAATGAATTCATTTTTCTCATAGACACCTCCTCTGCTTTTTGTCCACATTTTACTTTAAGTGCATATATATATATAGAGAGAGAGAGAGTGCATGTATATGTATATATATACACACACACAGACACACACATATATTTGAACCTTCAGATGTGGTACAACCTCTAGAGCACAAGCTACCAGAGAACAGATAGTAAACTGATATTGTGTGTGACTTATTTCCTCTGAGAAGACAGAGAACATGTACCATATCCCCTAGGTCCTAGCCACTGATTATTCCATCAGTCTAAGCCAGCTGTGAACCCAATAAATATACCAAACCCTAAAAACCTGCAAAGACACTTAGAAACAAGTCAGAGCAATGTCCTGGCTCAGAAAGAAGGACAAAGGCTCAGAGAAAAAATGGTAATGTCAAACAGAAGCAGGAGTTGAGTTCAGGACCAGAGTGGACCTGTGGTCAAGCACATAGATGGTTGCTGGGCCCCTCCCTCCTATCTCCTTCCTCACCCCTGTTAGTTTGCTGCTTTATCCCATAAAGCAGAACTGGAGGTAGGCGAAGTACTGTCAGAGAAAGTCACCCCACTCCACATCCCCTTGCCACAGTCCACATGGCATAAATTCTATCATATTTTGTTATTTATCAGCTTCCTTTGCTTCCTTCCCCACATTCTTTTCTGCTTTCCATTTTATCGATAAGTTTTTGTTCCTACTGTTCCTAATGCTTTGGAAGTTGTACATCTATTACATGCTTTGAGAGGTTGTTCTTAACTATTTAACATGATCACTTAACATAGTAGAAAACTAATTGCCTTCTCTGTTCTAGCTGCATAGAATACAGGGTTCTCAATACAGTTTTGTGCTCTGTAAATTCTCATCATTTGTCATTTATATTTTATTGCTTCTCAATATTTTGGTTCTACCATCTATTTAAAATCTACCCAGTTTTTAATGTTATTATGTGTAACTTGTTTGGATAATACTTGCTTGGATTTGCTGAACTGAACCATGTTTATGAAGTTCTTTCTTCATCATTATTTTCTATGTCCTGCTCTTTCCCTTTTTGGATGAAGTTCCTTTTTCCTGAAGTTCAAGTTTCAGTTAACCTTTTTCATATGTAACTGATGAACCTTGACTAGTATTCACAAATTCAGCATCTCTGCACCTAAAAATGGCCTTTGTGCTCAGCAGTGGGGTTCTCTCAGTTCTTTTTAAGTCTGATTCCATTTTCTTCTTGAATGTCCAGTTGCTGATCTTCTATGACCCTCAGTTCTTGAAGAACAGATGGTGTTGCCCCTGCTTCCTCCCACCAAATTGTCTTGTATCTCAATGGCTTCTAAGATTTTCTCTTTGTCTTAGAAAGTCAGAAAATCTACCATAATATATCTAGATATGCTTTTCAACAGAGAGCTTTTGAATTCTTTCTGAATAGTCCCTCTTCCCAAGCTCTGAATTCTCTCCTAATATCTCTTTTAGATCTTAAATCTGGATCTTGGGAGGTAAATTATCCCATTAGTGTTGCCTGCTGATTCTCCATTTAATTCATTTCCTATTACAGTTTATTTTTGTTTTAAGGTAAGCTTATCCTCAATGAAGGCTATTCTGCAAGACACCATACACTGAAGCAGAGAGAATATTTTCACAATTGCTTCATCTGACATAATTTCACTTCCACTATCTTCAACAATACCACTTTGCCCCCTTTACCAATACCAGCACCTCCACCACCTACACTGCCTCTTCCATTCATTCCTCCTTATACCACTGACACTACTACCTCCACCAACATCTCCACTAACCATCACCTCCACCCCCACCAACACCATCACTTCTGCCACCTGTGCCACACCTCTACCTCAAACCCCCACCACAAATACTCCCACCTTCCCCTCCTAACACCTATACCAAAATCATCACTCCACCTATACCATCACCTCCTCCAACTCATACTTCTACTTTCACCTCCAGCACCACCTCCACAAATATTTCTAACACCACCTGGACCAACACTGCCTCCATCATATCTACCTCTATCAACACTACCTCCACCCAAATGACCATGCCACCCTCCCAACCTTTAAATATCACTGTCTACACCAAGATCTCTACTATCCTAACTACCACTTCCCCTCCACCACCCAAACATTTCACCTTGTGAAATGAAACTTCTATGACTATGTGTGACACACCAAATCTCTGTACCTATTGAGGAGAAAGGGCATAACCAATGTGATGCTAGGTTAGAAATGGATAGAAATTAAGTAAAAGATAGATTGGAGACTGTCTTGAGCAATGGGGATAATGAAGGCAGGAACTGTGTTGGCGGCCAAACGCAAGGTACGAGAAATGAATTCCCGAGAAGAGATTTACCCAGCCTCAGCCAGGGGCCAAATGGAGATATGGACCATCAGACAACTTTATTAACAAAAGGAAGTGGTATTTATAGGGAAACAGGGCAAGGGTCGGTTGAATTTCGAAGAAGACAGACACAAACCTGAGAGACAATTAACATTTTTTTAATTTTTATTTTTGTATATTTTACAATATATGATTGTATAACTTCTAATCCCCATGGGAATACCCCCCCACACCACATCGCCCCTAGTCTCTTTGCCTCCTTTCTTTTTGCTGTTTGTCCTTGTTTAGTCCTTTAGTCTTTTCTTTTCTTTTTTTTTCCTTTGATCCATTTCCTCGTCCTTGATGATGGTGCGATTTCCCCGGACTTGGTAGAACGTGCTGTTTATCATTCCTGTACTGCTTTTGGAGCACCTTTCGTCTTGGTGGGTCTCATCTCCGCAGTTTGTGCCTCGTTTTGTTGCTCCTTCATTCATGCTTCAGGTCTTTGGCTTTGGGAGGATGACTCTGCCTTATATTTTGGAAGAGCAGATCCTCGAAGGGACATCCATCACCTGATGGTAGGTCTCCTCCCTTGGGGCTTTGCTGTGGGGCCACTGCCATTAGAGAAGCCTCTTCTTTTCTTTTT